>JABACO010000003.1:11267348-11585402 GCA_013339895.1 Ephydatia muelleri | reverse complement strand
GGTGGTGGTGGTGATGGGTGATGTGGTGTTGGTAGTGGTGTGGTAGTGTTCGATCTACTGTACAGTGGCTCTGTAAGAAAGTAATTGCCTACACTATCTCCATGTACATGTATTTCACAATGTCCCCCCCCCCCCCCCCCACACACACACACACACATGTATGTGTTACATTCTCCAGAGGGGGACTCAGCGTCAGATGAGACAGGTGCAGTGTGCGGTTCTAACCAGCAAGCCGGAGATCCTCGATGAAATGTGAGGGCCATGATTGCATCATCGTGATGATGATGCACGTAGCCTGGCATGCACCGGACCATCATGCATATCCTTCAAGCCCTCATGTCTGACATTGGGATAGAAAACTGTACCCATCCCATCTATTGTGTTTGAATTTGGTTGGGATAGACCAGCTGGAAAAGCTACCCAATCAATCCCTCACACCAGCACCACAATGGGATGCACCAGTTTTTTACACTTAATTTTTTGTTCCCTGCAGAAAGCCACCCACATGGCCGCTGAAGATGAAGATGAACGCATACCCCAAGACTGTCTTTGTAAGTCGGTTTTAAATAATGCAACCCCAAGGTTGACAGCTTTTTATGTAGTTGTCATCTACAATAATCCTGTATGCGCTATGTATTTGTACAGTAGCGGTCATAATAAAAGTCATGTTCCGTCTTAGTGCAATCGTAGCACTAAGATATGGCTTCTGGTTTGGTTAGTTCTGGCTTCGTAGTGATTGTGTTTTAAAACGTTAGCAAAACGTTCGCATTGCTTGGTAGGTGTGTTGTAGAACATTGCTTGGATCGACGTTCCACGGCAGTGATTACGGAATTTGTAACGTTAACAAGGAGAAACAGACTAACATGGCCGGCCAATAGCGGTTACATCTGTTATTTATGACATCACTCAATATCTCTCTAATTATTAGCCCTTCAAACAGATTGGGGAGCACTTAGACTTCCAAAGACAAGACGTATAGAGGTAGCAGTCAAAACCGAAATAAACACGAGCCATTCTTTTAATTGTTGGGAGCTGAGGCTTAGATGCGATACTTCACGAATCAGTCAAACGAACGCACTTGTTCATTATTATACGCTATGTTAGAAAACTCAATCCATTCAACAATCTACGCAGCGTCATCAATTTGTAATAAATACTGCGTGCTTTACAATAAAACTGGTGTAAACGGAGGTGCGCACTTCGCGGAATTAGTTCACATGTACAGAAGTGCCATAAAGATCATTGATTTATCTTCGTGTTTTAAAAAAGACTGCACAGTGCTACGATTGTTGCACTAAAACGGAACATTATGACCGCTACTGTACGTCGTGCATTTCTGCATGTGTACAAGTACTGTTCATGCAGTGTAATGTCATAGTATTTAGATCTGTTTGTACTGTACATATGTTTAATGCATGTAGAGTGTTTATGAGAGAGCACAACACTTGATTTTTAGTGTTTAACTCTTTCACGGGCAACAGAGCGATATTGCGCCGCAAGTGCTGTGCTAAAGCCACTCTGTTTATCTAAACCGTTAACACTTTTGTAGTGACAACACATTTGAAAAGTTATTTCCTGGTCATATTAGTGTAAATTGTTTACAAACACGTTTTCCTGCAACGCGGAAACGCACTGCATGTGTAAGGCAATAATTGGCTTCACTGCGGAAGAGTTAAATTGTACTGAACAGATAATTAATATTGGTGAAACAAATGCAAATAATAAAAATTAGTACAGTGTGTGTAATAAAACAATTAATTTGAACCGATTATTTAGACTTCAAAAAATTCCATCGATAAGTACTGTACTGATGTACTGTGTGCAAACCTATACATGTACAGTATAACTGATGTTGTTTAACCATTCATTAATCTGGAATAATTGGTCCGGATTGCAGAGGGTCTTGTTTTAGTAATAGTACTTGACAGTTTATCTTAATGTGTTGATAATAGTATTCATTTAGTTGACCCAACATTATTTGCCCATTTTGACAATAAAAAAATTATTGCTTGTAGTTACATTCCTGATCCAAACTTCAGTGAAAGGGTATCACAAATGTGTCACGGTGTAACATCGAAGGCTATGCTATCACAGACTTTGGATTACAATCCTGCACGTAATTTATTTGTAGCCAATATGAATTGCCACCTGCTTGTGTACTGCATATGTGGTTGGGTTCGATACACATTATATAACTTGTTTACACAACACTGACTGATTGAGAGACATGTCGTAAGCACACTTGTGGGTTCATATTGTCTTTCAATCACAGCCTTTGAAATACGGCAATAATACTGCATCTTACTGTTTCAAAAATAATTCAATCATGATGAATTAAAAACTGCTTGAAAATGATAGCAAAATATTTGACATCGCTAATTATGTAAAGAGTTGTGCTCATTTATCAAGATTGGTCTTGAAACAATTTTATGTGTCTATGCAACAAGATGTTCTATTCATTTTACTGTTACATTATTTTGCATACACATTTCTCTTTTAGAATGCCATAACACAACAGATGAAGTTTGCGCAAGGCCCAGCACAGGGTGCTCATCTTAGAACAGTCACGTTTAATTTCTTGGAGAGCCCTCAAACAGTGCCCATGTTGAAACTGCTCATGTCTACTGAAGCTACATTGAAGCATGTGAGTAGGACTGTCGGAGCTGCACATGCCACAATGCCTTACACAATGTGTACTTGTTGAAAGTGGTGTGACGGAATTATAATGTGATAGCATGGTGTGCATGCAGATGAGCATGATGGCTTGTAGTGGTAAGATTCGATGTACTTGTAAATGTACATGTATGTTGCGTGCATTGTAATGAATTAATCTATGGTGTACTGCATATGATAGTTTTCCAGTTGCAAGTACCTGTATCAGAAACGAATAATTCCGTCAATTGCAAGCGTGTCTCAGTCCACTAGATTGATTCATGTCCCTCTTTACTGTTGTGTGAGCATGATATACATGCAGTCATGTTGCAAAACATATACATGTACAATGCCATAAATCTGGAAATGTTACTGTTGATATATCTTTGTAGTTGCACTAGGATACAATAATTAATCTTTTCTACTGTGAATAATTAATGCAACAAAACACTGACAGTCTTTATAAGCTGTTCAGTTCGTTGAGCTTTGCCGGACAGAGACATTTTCTGGCTCTCTTTCGCTCGTCAAACATATACTATCAACACCCTTCCAATAACTGCCTCTCAGTCCTCTTTATACACGTGGTAGCTTCAAATTAACAGTGCCTTTCATTTTAACTACTTTATACTCTATTGCCTCAGTATAGCTGCATGTAGGTTGAAACGTGACATACATGTGTCTTCAGCTGGTCTTGTTTGTAGTTCTCTCTGACTCATTTGGCAGAGTCAACTTGTGATTGGGGAAAAAATTTCATCATGAAAATACTTTGTAGGCAGCCCAGTATGTGGGGTCGTTTCCGCAAAATGGGCCCTAACACATGATTTTTCAAGATTTCAATTTTTTTATATTCTAGAAGTCTGAAATGTCCTCTACGCATTGCTTCTTACGCACTGAGAATAGGAGTATCTGTCATGGTGTTGTAAGGCTCTGAATTTTTTATTTGCCATATATTTTAACGCAAGTGTTACTTTCTATTGTGTGTACTGGAATTTTATAATGCATGCATTAGGTCCCTTTTCGCGAAGAAAATCCCATATGAAACATTTTCAACACAAATATTTCCCAAACTAAAGTTCTTAACACAACATTTTTCCAAGGCACACTGTATCATTGATCCAATGACTTCGCGTACATTTTTGTCCTCTCATTGCAGTTTGCAATTGTCCAACTAATGGAGCCCCCAAATGAGTGTCCCATCAAGGCCCTCATTCTTGTCTGGAACGATAAGTCTAAACTGTTCACAGGTCTCATTCCTCTCGAACAAGTAAGCATTACAGTTCGGTAGGTGTGCTGCTTCACTGTTGCTGCTCAATCACAGAACAAGTTCATTGCAGTCATCAAGAGTGTATTAATCCCAAGGCGGGTATGTGTGTATAACTTTGAACGTGTACCTGTACATTGTGCATTTACACTGTGTTTATAAATGAGTGTAACATATTTCAGTGTTTGTATTATAATTACTGTACATGATTGTCAGTGTGTAAAACATATTAGATAATATGAAAAGTTATCAAGCTTTAAAATTTAAAACAAGAAAAGTGCATTAAATAGTTCAAATAAACAAAGTTTAGTTTAGGGATTCAATTATTAGCGAAATGTTAATATTACAAATTTATGTAGTTCATGCCCATAAATTTGTGAGTGGCAGTGTGAATTTCATTAAATCACCCGCTTGTGTATTTAATACTTGCGACCTGGTAGTCATGGTGAATTCCAGGTTCTGAGCCAACAAAGTACTCTTTTAGAGTCTGGAATGAGGCACTTCTGTAGTAGTACACTTTTATACAACGCTGACTGTTGATTGAGATATACATTTATAAACGACAGTACATGTATGCACACTTGTGGATTATTTAAATCAATATAAGTTTGCCATGGATGGAATCAGCAAGGACTTCGAAGTTATCTGTAATCCAAATGAAAGAATGTCATCTTTTATATGGGTTCAGTATTGTGTGCTATTTTTTAATAAAAGATCAAACCATTGCAATGCTCATCACTTCTATTTGTTCACATCCTGTCCTTCATTTACCTTATAGCCACCAATGACAGGACCTGTAGCCCCAGGAGGACAACCCAATGTAATGTACCCTTGGATTTGGAGTTTGTGGGTATTATTGTATATGCCTTATGCTGCTGTAGATTACTAAAAGGGATGTACATGTACATGTAATGGTAACATTTGGTTAAAGTTTAACTTCCGCTACTTTGTGCTTGGAAACATTACTTTACATGTTTGTAAATATTTGTACATATACATGGTTGAGTTTTAGCATCACAACAAATTTGATATATTTATTTCTCTTCAATCCATGTATGCCATAAACTCACTTTTAATTCTTTCTTCTCATTCACTCCTTCTTCACCTGTTTGCACTACTTGTATTCACAGATGCAATTCGCCCAGCAGTCAATGATGTCACAGTTAGGACAGGCTCCCTCCCAACCTATTAATTCTCTAGGTTTCCAACCAATATTGGCAATGAACACTCAGCAGAGGCCACCAATGCAGCCATCTATGATTATGCAGCAGGGCCAGCAACAAATGGCTCTCCAGCAGGGTCAAACCCAGCAGCTATCTGTCCAACCGCAACAGATGCCAACCCAAGGACAGCAGCAAATTAACATGCAAGGACAGCAACCAATGAGCATGCAAGGACA
Source organism: Ephydatia muelleri (assembly GCA_013339895.1). NCBI lineage: Eukaryota > Metazoa > Porifera > Demospongiae > Spongillida > Spongillidae > Ephydatia > Ephydatia muelleri. Next base: position 11,580,090 of record JABACO010000003.1, on the reverse strand, counting down.
GCAACCAATGAACATGCAAGGACAGCAACCAATGAACATGCAAGGGCAGCAACCAATGAACATGCAAGGACAGCAACAAATTAACTTGCAAGGACAGCAACCAATGAACATGCAAGGACAACAACCAGTGAACATGCAAGGGCAGCAACCAATTAACTTGCAAGGACAACAACCGATGAACATGCAAGGACAGCAACCGATGAACATGCAGGGACAGCAACCAATGAACATGCAAGGACAGCAACCATTGAACATGCAAGGACAGCAAACGATGAACATGCAAGGACAGCAACCGATAAACATGCAAGGACAGCAAACAATGAACATGCAAGGACAGCAAACAATGAACATGCAAGGACAGCAACCAATGAACATGCAAGGACAGCAACCAATGAACATGCAAGGACAGCAACCGATGAACATGCAGGGACAGCAACCAATGAACATGCAAGGACAGCAACCAATGAACATGCAAGGACAGCAACTAATGAATATGCAACCTCAATCTACACAGGATGCCCAAGCTCTTCAGAAGGAAAAGCTACTGCGCTACTTGGAGAATGCCACTCCAGAACAACAGCGCATCATTTTCCAAAGAATCAATGCATCTCCTGATCAACAGCAACGCTTGCTGGCTATTGTGCAGCAGATGAGGAACCAGAACATGCAGCAGCACGCCCAGAGTCAGCAGCAAATGATGGGGCAACAGCAGTTAATGGGCCAACAGCCTCAGCAGGTAGCCTATAACCCTGGCATGATGCAGGGCGTTACTTCTGCAATGGGCATGGTTCCCAGGCCGCAGATGACTCAGCAACAGCAGCAGCAGCAACAGCAGCAACAACTCATGCAGCAACAGCAGGGCATTGACTTCTGGAACTGAGTCTTCAATTGACAACCTAATCTCTGCTACCACTTCAAAACACCTGCGCGTCATATCCATCCTCTGCACAACATTAACGCAGTGTGTTAGTTACCTTATTTAATGCCTGAAAATGGTGTGGTTTGATTTTATTGTGGACACATCTTTTGTCATTCAACTAGAATACATGTGCTTTGAGATTACATGTAAATTTTTCAGGGGTTAGGGTTGAGTGATGCTAATCCTCTAAAGGGCGTATAGTTTTGCAATTCTCAGGATAGCTTGTTGTCGAAAATTAATTTCATTGTATGTCCTGTTCTATTGATTAGGATGTACAGTAATTCCCAATTAACTAAAAACGAGAAATTAGCTTAATTGCCATGACACTTCAGTAAGGGCTTTTTTTTACTGTTGAAAAAACATATCAATTAAGAATCTGTCTGGCATCATTGGGAGGTTTCAGTAAATGTATAGTGGGGGTACATGTATCTGAATATAACAAACTAGTTATGTTGAATAAATTTAGAGAAATACTTGGATTTATATTGGGTGCAATTAACTAACTCGACACATGCATGTATAAAAATTAGTGTATTGGTTTATTTCTTATAAACCATACTGACTAGTAGTGATGTAAACGAATTTAGCAATAATTGTTTTATTAATTCATTTGTCATTAATAATCATAACTTGAATCTAGGTAGTACTAAATGTTAAATGTTGTTTGCATATATTAACTAACTGACTTAAAATTAATAAAACTTGACAGACACGCGCACAGAAAATTGACACTGAGCGAGCTAGCTGTATAAGGCACTGCATTAACTATACATTTCAACTTTGTATAATATTGCCTGTACTGGAAATTTTTATTATATACGCGTTAGGTCCCTTTACGTATTTACCAACGCTTCATTTCTGGTCTGCATTATTATTTCTCCTATTAGCCACCATAATACGTCTCTGCGGACTGGGGACTCTATGACTCATGCTTATGTGCATTACATGTCATTGTGCGCGGACCGATTTGACTATTGTTGTATGGCGGCGGCCTCCTTATAGGGCTGGCCTGGATATGTGTGTGGCTGTACACTTGATAAGAGAGTCTGATCTCGAGTGCAAGTGCCTTTAACATTGTCCTGTGTAGACAGCGTTACGCGTTGTAGTCGCGATATCCTTGGCAGGTCTATCACAGTCTCACTTTGCGTGCCTGGTCGTGCCATAGAGATTAAAGTTACTTATAGTATATCTATGGTCGTGCGCATCGTTTAGACACCCCCTTTGCATGCGTCGTTTTCTTTCTAAAAACGCACGCGAGCTAGTAATTAAGCTATGCGTGCGTTTTTCGATTTACCACCGTGTGTTGTCCATATGGGCCTAGTCTCGTTCCCAAACCCAAAGTTACGCAGCTGGTGGATTGCATCACCCTACGCGAAAAGTGGATAACCTAGGTATGCAATTAAGATGGAGTACAGACCCACTTTCGCGTAGCGGTGATGTAATCCACCCGCAGCTGCTAACGTTGGGTCTGGGTACAAGACTAATATGAGACCAGAAACGACACGCAATATGTTGTGCAATGTGACGCTTGTATTTCAATCTAAAACTTTAGCCATAGGCATCTACCGGTATGATGCAACAACAAATTTTTTTTTGATACTCAGCTATAACAAAGTGATTGCAATTGGCATCACAGATCGTGGCATGTGTGCTCACTGAAGAGACAATGAAAGTTATATGAAGTTTATCCTTCTATTTTCACAGATCTAGAGACTAGCAATAATTAATTTCATGGCCTCCTTGAATTCAGGACACAGGCCTGTTTAGGCTAGTGTATTGTGCTTATGCTGTATAGCCTTCACAAGGAAAAATAACTGTGACAAATCATGCAAGAAGGGAAAACAGGAGTCAATATATGCCACAATTCATGAGCTGTATGCAAGAGTAGAAGACTACACAATGTAAAATGAACGCATGACTTGTGAAGAATCCAGCACAAACACATTAAAATTAAAAAAAAAAACGAACAGTATATGTTTACAGAATGGACCAGAGTCCTACACTTCTGTTTCTGAGCCAATAAAACTCGAATTACAGTCAAGAGTATACTTCATAGTAGTATGTGGTATAACTGAGGTGAGGTGCTGAGTGCTGCCTAGAGATGTCTCCGTCACGGCATTTGAGGCAGAGCTGCAACAGGAATCCAATGACCTTAGGTCCTGTGTTACCTGGCGGTGGGAGCAGTAATGTGCCTCAGCAATATGATCAGCAGCATCATGGTATTCATTTGACTGCGTAGAAACTGTAGACTTCTTGTCATCATCCATATCCTCTGCTTCTGGTATTTCCTTCAGAACAGATAATGATTTGTGGAGTCGACTGGAATCAGAGCCGTGCGTTAAAGATGTCTCAACTTCGTGGCATTTTGTTGCTTCAAACACATTAGGAAGACTGTTATTTTGAGTAGTGTGGGGCATTCGCATTTGAAACAAAAGCGAATCAGCTGGGACATTGGCACACTCGGATTGCCTTAAAACTGCAGGCAGAGATGCTCTTCTTCCCATGTATGGTTCAGCAGGAGCCTCTTGACCATGCAATGTGCCAAACACAGCTGTATGTGTGTAGGCAACAACACTACGAGACCTTTGACTTTGTCGTCTTCTGCGCTTTTCATCCTCGTCAAGGTCATTGATGCTCCTTGACTTGCTGTTATGCCCCAGGTGTATTCTAAGACCAATTGCATTTGGTGTTTGAAGGTAGGTGGTGGTGTGCTTGAACATTGATCGCATCCGATGACGAAAGTTTTTAGTAAAAATTGCATACCAAAAAGGATTGGCACAAGCATTGAATGGGTAGACAAGCACAACTAGCCACTTGGCCTGGCTAACGCCAATTAATGGTTTATCTGCTAGGGCTGAATAACCAATGACAACAATTGGGAACCAACACAAAAAGTTTGTGATTACCAGAGGTGCCATCTTCCGTAGCAGTTTGACAGTTTCCTTTCTGTTCTGCCCTACAGCAGGGGAGCGACACACTATACACAGAATAACTATATAGGACACAAGGATGATTAGGAAAGCAACCATAGTTGTCGTTAACAGCACTCCAATGTAGATCTTGTCCCGCAATTCAGCTGTAACAAAGGGAAGGCACACTGCAACTCTGCTATAACTATTGATACCAACAAGAGGTAGAGTAGCAAAAGCAAATGATATCAGCCAACAGAACAGTGCTACAACAATCGCTGTGGACATACTGATGCCTGTTTTTGGACTGTGGCAGATTGTATAAACGCGCTCAAGCGTAACAGCAACGAGCATACTGCAGGAAAGCATGCTCGAAAAAACAGCAATGAACCCTGCTGTCGAACATCCTGGTCCCCTCTGCCACTCAAGTGCTGACTGATAAAATTGATTACCATATGTCCTTGCATCAACACAGGCAAGAAATGCAAGATATATCCCGAGACAAAAGTCTGCAAATGCAAGGTTTGAGATAAAAAACTGTGGCACTTTGATTTTATCCTTCGAAGCTAACATGACAAATAGTACAGATCCATTTCCAAGAAGGGCAAGCACAAGTATAAACCAGATTGCAGCTCGCAGTGGCCATGGGCTCATCAGATTGTCACATGGTCTGAGTGCATCACCCGGAGGGGAGCACATCACGGAACGTGAACCTACCAAGCTCTGCACAGTGGGTGGTGGAGGGGTAATGTCGGTATATACCCTAGTGCTATTTGAAAAATACCATATGATAATAGGCCCAGGAAGTATTCTGTAATCAACACCGTATGTTTTTGAAAACCAGTCAAGAATTGGTATCAATGTAGCAATGTTTGCACCATTACCAGAATGAAAAGGTGGAATGACAGTCAGAATTTGTGGAAAAGTAGGATTATAGACAGGCAATGTAAAATTCCCATCCTCATTACTTGGCGTAGTTGTTGGTTTTAGGTTCTTCGGATTGACTCGGTCTTGCCACAAGCAACAGTGGTAGGGATATGTGAACTCCAATAGCTGAACCCCAGGACAATCACACTGGATGGGATCTGGTGCTTGATACAACTGCTCTACATTAGCCAAGGAAAGATAAAGCAAACTTCGAAACCCACCTTCAGGAAATGTCCACTCTGAAAACATATTTGAAGATAAATTGAGCCTCTGGAGATAAGTTAAATTATTTGAAAAGGCGATAGATGATACATATTTTATCTCATTGTTGTTGAGGCGTATCTCAGCAATGATATTGGTTCTTTGAAATAAGTTATCCGGGAGTGACTGTATTTTGTTGTTATTTAAATCAATTCGATTGAGATTGACGAGATCTTCAAAGATACCTGATGGCAGCTCACGTATGGCATTGTAGTCCAAATGCAGGGATTTTAGGTTTACCAAACCTCGGAAGGTACCATTTGTCAGTGAACTGATAGTGTTGTAGCTCAAATCAATTGTATGTAGCCCTGAAAGACCGTTAAATGTTGATTCATCCAATGCCGTCAAAAGGTTATTTTCAAGTAAGACTTCACGAAGATTTTTACAACTGCTCAGGTTTGGTATAGACTTCAGCTGATTATATTCTACAGACAATGTTCCAAGTAGAGGACAGGTCAAACAAAGGTCATTTGGCAATGCTTCAATTTTGCAGTTTGAGATAAACAGCTGATCAAGGACGGTTTGGCTTTTCAAACTGGGAAGCTGAAAGAAGAGATTGTTTGCCAAATTCAACTTATAAAGGTTGACACAGTTGCTCAAAGCACTACTGCTGATTCTAGTGATCTTGTTGCTACTGAGATCGAGTATAACAAGGATGGACATGCCAGATAAATCGGTCTCACTCAAATCTGTTATTTGGTTGTGGTGCGCAAGAAGCTGCAACAACTTACTCTCGGAAGCGTGAAGATTTGGTAATCGCGTCAGCTGATTGTGGCTAATATCTATGACTTCTAGGTGAGAAAGATCAGCCAAGGGTTCGACACTGTTTGGGACATTGGGATCTCCAAAGCTTGCATCAACAAGTTCATTATGATCAAGCAAAATGTTGTGTTGTCTCAAAAAAGGTTTTCCAATGATTCTACTTATCTTGTTATGTGAAAGTTCCAAGTTTTTCATATCATACAACCCGTCAAAGTCAACACGTCGTATTCTGCTAAGGTAGTTATAGTTGAGTTTCCTGTTATAATAAGATGCGTGTCAGTGAATAATGACATTTGTTAAGAGTGGTAAAAATTATTAAAGATAGCCAAAATGCATTCAAGGATTCTATTGTGATACAGAGCAAGTTGGCCATGTCCAGCTTGTGCCTCCGATGCAAATGCTGTGGATATACATGTACCGCATAAACATACTCAGAGAATATACTTACAATGTTTCAATGCTTGATTTATTGAAAGCACCACGATGGATAGTAGTGATCCTGCAATACTGAATGGACCTGCCAAGAGGTTTTTATTGCATTAGAAAAGTAACAAGTATAAAATCTACGCACGCACACACACATGCACACACACACGTGCACACACACACACACACACACACACACAGTACAGAAGCCTAAATACTGTACATGTACAGTGTAGATTGCTGCTGATTTGTATTAACCTGAGCATGAGACGCAAGTCCCTATCCAAAGCTACTATGACTAGGTGCACCATCTACCACAGTTGTAAATCGATTCAATAGCATAGCCAAAGTACATGCAGATGTGCTGTTTAGTGCACCAATACTTACAGAGTAGTGAGCACAATGCCATAAAAAATATTCTTTTCAAGCACTTCTATGTAATTGTAGTCAAGGTAAAGAGTTTGCAAATGGTTGAAGACATCGAAGGATCCATGCTTCAATGTTTTGATGCCACAATATTGCAATGATCTGCAAATAAAGAGCGGTAAAAACATAAGAGCTATACAAATGGATGCACAAACACATGAACAGTGTTTTGTTTTGAGGGATCTGGATTGCCTGTCACACAATCCAGCTAGCCCATCTTTGATAGCTGAGCAAGCATACACAATTCAATTTTGAAAACTAAATGCTACAGTTACATCTAAGAGTCCTATAAAGGCAAGGTAATGTCAGGTTGCATTGACAGGGGAATGGTGGGTACTCAGCCAATGCAGTATACAAATTTATCAGTAGGTGGTGTAAATGTCTTCGAGAGTTCCATTGTTAGCATCATTGAGCATTAATAGGAAAGGTGTACACATGCTATTGCAATGCCAAGCACTTCATAAATACACTTACAACGTGACAAGTGAAGGAACGAAGGCTTTGAAGAATTCAGCATTTAACACAGTAAAATAATTTCCATCCAATGTGCTGAAACAGAAGACCATTTGATAAAATTTAATATGCCTACATTATAATAACATAGCTATGTTGACACAGCCAATATAATTATTACAGTACAAGCCATGAAAATAGCACGTTCTGTGTTAGTGCTGCACATTTTATAAGCACACAAATGTTATTCTTTTAGGCTTCGTTTCGTGGTTGTTTAATACATACATGTACGAGGGTGGGTGATTATTTATTGTGAGCTTATTTTTTTGTTATTTAATGGAGTTGTGCAGTAGCACGAGCGTTGCATTAACACAAATTGTGACATTTTTTGTGGCATCTACTATAAATAATCAACCACACACACAATATCATCACAAGAACTTCATATGGAAAGTATATCACTTGTACTAATGTACTTTCTTACACATTGAATACAATGTAATAATCTTGAGCCACAATAATGAGCTAAGCATCTGGCAGTTAAAACGAAATCTTGATATCTACATAAAGGATTCGCTGATTTCTAATTCACTTTATAATGGTGATCAATATCTGGGATCGTTTCTGCGAAAAGGGATCTAATGCACACATTATAAAATTTCCAGTATGCGCAATAGAAATGTAACGCCTGCGTTGAAATGTATGGCTAATGCAGGGCCTTACAACTCCATGACAGATACTCCGATTATCAGTGCATAAGAAGCAATGTGTAGAGGACATTTCAGACTTCTAGTGAAATCTTGAAAAAGTATGCGATAGGTCCCTTTTAGCGGAAACGATCCCATCTTATTAAAAATGTACTTGCAAAGTAGTTGTCTAAACAAAATGACCCAAGACAATGCAAGTTTAATTTATATCCACAAGATTTTGATAATAATAGGAAGATACAAATCAAGTGCAAGATAGTAACCAGGCCATTCATCTTATAGGTGCAAAGTACATGTGTTTACACTCACAGCTTTTGAAGAAACCCGAAAATCTTCTTATCCAATGCTTTAGGGTTGAAGTTTTCATTGGACAAATTGCAGTAAGACAAGTCACTGCATAGATGAGAGTACAGCAGTACACCTCTTGATCATTAAGTGTACACAATACATGACCTACATGTACATGTATTATCTGTCCTTAACTGCAACAGGTAGAAAGCTGTGCACCAAATCATAGGCTTAGAAAAACTAAAAGGGCTGTTGTTTGGTTGAATTGTGGTCATTGAATAACAGTGTTTTAGTTTGTGTCTTAAAATTTCACAAAATAAATAGGTCAGCTAAATATACTCATGTGCTAACATACTTCTTTTTTTTTTTGCTTATTTTCTGGCAGTGTGCTCTCTTTATTTTAATCAACACATCAACACTGTTAGTGCATGCATATTTTCAAACATAAAATCTACATGTAGCAATGCTGCAAATATACGGCAGTAGAACTCTGACTGACTGTAGCACGAAATGACCAAATGTATTCAATCCTACATATACATCTACAGTATTGCATGAATATTCTGACCAGTTTATTCAAGAGTACATAGTATACAAATATACAACAACACTATTTCTCCCATTTCCCCCTCTGACAACTTACAGTTCCTGTATCCCTGAGACATTTACAAAGGTAGTATCAGACAGCGACTGGAGTGGATTATTGTTTAGAAACCTACAAACAAGGTGAAGGAAAGAAATATGATTGTGGTATACAGTGTGCTGATCTTTTCCCAATATATAACATTCACAACATAATTTCTCTTACATGTATTTCATACTCACTGCCCCATGATTGTCCTTATTGCCCAGTCAATATTTAAAACTCCAAACATAAATACATGCAGGTTGTAATAGTCATATGCAATACTGGCAATAACCAGTCCATTCAGTAACAACAATTGTGCAAACAAAAAATATGTATCCACTATTGACTTGTACATGTACTTATAGAGTCAATACAGTCATTTTGGAATGGTCAAACCATGTGCATAACCACATGCTTTATTCCAAACGTAAAGGACACAATGATATAACACACTACAAAAAGGTCGATGCAATGACAATGCCTAAAACATAGACTGAACCCTTGAGAATTCCAAATTGATACAGTTGCAAAGATACATGCATTACGCTTAATGCTGCTTGCAACATGGTACATGCATCTCACTGCAGCCAATACAGCAGAGCTGGACCACTCACAATGATTGTACTCCTGCAAGATTTCTTAAAGAAGCCGACGGCACTGCCCCAAAATTATTGTACGATAAGTCCCTGCAAGAAAAGACACAGTGATAATAGCAATGAAAAGAGCATTTAGAATTTTGTAATAAAGAACAGCATGATTGATTACGCAAATGTAGTCTTACATTACTGCATTTATTGCACTCGTTACAGTGAGGTACATGTAATTATATTGATTAGAAACATGTATGGACACACTTGCTACTGTTAATACGTACAGCATCACTCATGTATACATGCACATGTGGGATAGTGAGGACAGATATGTGTATAGTGGGCTGGGGATATTGAATGGCATCGATACTGAACACTAGTAGGCAAGCAGATACTGAGGGGAGGAAAATCTCTACAGGTGCAAGAATGAACACAAAGATATATACACATAAATGTACACAGCTCTTACAGTGTTGCAATGACACGGTGTCCAAATACATTTTCGGGTAGACTTGAGAGTCTATTCTGTTTCAGCACCCTACAAATAGGGAGCACGTGCATGTGCGATGCGATCATGGTTTGTGTGTGTGTGTGTGTGTGTGTGTGTGTGTGTGTGTAATAGTCAAACGAGAATAGGCAATAAGCACATGTAATGCACAAATGCAATGGATTTCATTTATGCAAGCGGTGTCATGAAAAGCAAATGTCTCGGCTGCCTCCACCGGTAGCTGCCAAAACGTGTTACACACAAATGCTTCAATAGCATGCAATAGTCTGCTACAGTCACTCCAGTGTGCAAGACCACCGCCATCTGGGTCAGAGGGGACAGAGGTACACCGACACAGTGCTCTTCATTGTCATTACAATGGTCCCCCCAATACACGTCCTTTACAGTTCAGTACAGAAACTGAAGATTAAGTACATGCAGTGCTCTTAAGTGTCATTGCAAGAGTCCCTCTACCCTTTAAAGTTCAGTACAGAAACTGAAACAGAAGATTAAGTACAAGCAGTGCTCTAAGTGTCATTGCAAGAGTCCCTCCACCCCCCAAATGCCCTTTAAAGTTCAGAACAGAAACTGAAGTACATGCAGCATATACAGTAGCTTCAAAAGTAGTCATAAACCATAGGGAAAACGAAGCTGTAGTTCAAGGACCCACAAGTAGAACAGCTGGACTACACACACACACACACACACACACACACACACACACACACACACACACACACACACACACACACACACACACACACACACACACACACACACACACACACACACACACACACACACACACACACACACACACACACACACAACTACATAGCGGGGGATGGATCCAGTAAAAATAGTCGTAAGGCCACTGATGGGCAAAGCCACGTTTCCAATATGACTTCAAGGCCATTACGATAACAGTCCTGTGCAATTGATATTGTAAACACCTCTAGTGTGACTCTGTGTTTTGCGTCCATAACACAAGCGATGGGCACCCGCTCATATCACGTTCATGTAAATTACTGAACGTCCCAACACAGATGGGTGGACTGCACAAGACACACACACATGCACACACACATGCACACACACATGCACACACACATGCACACACACATGCACACACACATGCAAACACATACACATGCACACACACACATGCACACGCATACACATGCGCACACACATGCACACACACATGCACACACATACACATGCACACACACATACACATGCACACACACATGCACACACATACACATGCACACACACATGCACACACACATACACATGCACACACATACATTTATACATATATGTACATATCCACATACACAGACAAGCATTTAAACATGTATACACACAGAGCATTACATTGGCATTGTGATGGTACAAATGAAATTAAACTCCAATTGTGTTTAATTAGTAGATGACCTATGCAGTATAACACAAAGAAACAACTGCTTCTTCTGCATACCTACACTAAGACCGTTGCACCCGGTACCAAAATACGCAAGCAGAAAAAGGAAATCCGCTAAGCAACGTGGAAGATGTGGGCTTGTGACAAAAGTCTCTGTGTTACCGAGGCACGGAAGGACACATATAGAGTGCACAGATTAGGAGTCTGTAAACGGACACAATACATTAACGAAAGGACCGCCCTCTGGGGTGTTTGGCTCAATGGTGTAGCTGCTGCACAGTTCCCTGCAACAACACAGACTAAGCACACTCGCCCTGTAAGACCATTAATGGAGCTGCAGCAGAACATCAATGAGATGGTTAAGAACAAAACAAAACACAGTTGCCAACACAAGCTGCCAAACTAACTCCAAGGAAGTTTAACATCTTCAAGAGAGATTGTTTGCACACTGCAGGGTAAAAGGACTGTGTGTTTGCCTGAAATAATTTGGGGTACACTAACTGATGCAAGTCTCTCGCTATGACAGGAGAGGCGCTTTGTGATAAACCAGAACACACACAAAGAGACATATACATAACCAAACCACAAGTACCTGATGTATTGTAGTAGATAGGTAGACAGATTGGTAGGAGGCGGGAGGGCAATAGTTGCCCTCTGTATGAATGCAATTTTATCAAAGGATACCTGCTACGGGTACTGGTGTACAACACGAGTGGGAGGTCACTGTCACCAGAAGCCCCTCTGCATACGAAGAAGCGTATACCTAACAAGTGTACATTAGGTACATGTAACATCTATGTTGCCTTAGTCCTTCCTAGGTATCGTTTGTGCACCCAGGAGGGTCAGGGGAGATTCTGCTTCGCTGATGTGGACAAGCCACACCCTGCACACAGAAGCCACTGCAATACCTGCCACATTCCCTAGCCTGCATGGCCTCTGACGAGACACAGGGTCTGCTCCAGTGTTGCCAGGGATCAGGGCAGGACCCAACAGGTGCCCATTCAACTGTGCATCAGCGTGGGACACACCATTCTTTATGCCTTCATGCAAAGACAATGGAACGCTCTTGTGCGCTTCAGGGTGGAACAATGGAGGCAAGTGTATGAAGCCATCGATGGTGAGTTGAGTACATATGTAGTTGCAATAGTTGTGTCAGGGACACATATTACTCACTGGCACACACACACACACACACACACACACACACACACACACACACACACACACACACACACACACACACACACACACACACACATTCCAAGCATGTTTACAAGGAGTCTATAGCAGTGCCCAATAGCAAACTACAACTTGCCAGATGCTGCTGTTTGATGGGACAGCAGCAAGAGATGTCCAAACCACAGGATCAGCTGCACATAAGGCTGGGCTAATCAGTACAATGGGACAGGCAGAAAACAACTCCTAGAATAACAATTGTGGGTTGAAAGCATGAAGCTGCACAATACAGATGTAAGATAACTGTAACTAAGGGGGTGATATGTAACTAAGGAGGTGACATTGATGAGGTCTGTGGTCTTCAATCTACAAATAGCATGCAACTCCCAGTTTGCACAAAGTAGAAAACACACCCACACCCACACACCCACAACACAGCCACAGCTATTTCCTATTGAAGTGAGCATACATAAACAAATAGGGGCGTACACATAAGCAAAATCAAAATAAAACATCTAAGCAATTAAATGCATGGGCACATGGGTGAGGTCAGTATTTACACAGGTGCTATTTGAGACACTCCTTTAAACTGCCACCAAAAACACTTGGAAGTCATGTTGCAGCCATACTGTTCCCAACACCAGCCACCCAGGTAGCTTGCATTGCATCTGGGTCGAAGCCAGAAGAACAGAACAAGGCCTTCGTTTTCGGCGTAGAGAGAAAATGCGGTGTGCGTCTGTTGTGTACAATCGCATTGCCATCTAAAGTATGTTTTGCTCACTTACAGTGTAGGTTGAGTTAGGGAAGAGGGATTTACATGTATGTGGAATGAAATCCACTGTCTGCTTCTGACATGGCTGCAACACTGGATGGTCTTTATCGTCAAGCAGACCTCAACAATTTGAGCAGCGACCTTGTCATCAGCAGAGACTACTGCTGTGCTTCGAAATGTGTGGATTCACTCCCTTGTGACCACTACCTGCTATGTGTGGTAGTGGCACACAGATGAAATGCCTGACAAGCTTTGAAAGTGCAAACAGAGCAAAGTATCAGTCTGCAATTTGTGAATTGGTTCAAGATGCCATTTTAGTGGCACAGATATCATGACTCAATAGGGACATCCCCGACATCTACAGACAAGGAGGGGGAAAAAAATTCTGCCCACTTGTGCACTAAAAGGAAAGCCTCAAGCATCATACTGCAGTGTGTAACAAAGAAAAACCACAGCACTAAGTGACAAGTGTGCACTAAAAGGAAGGAAAATGCCCCACTGGCAGACTGCAATACTAAACGCAGGGAGTGAAACAGCATATATGGCAACCAGACAAAACTTACGGAACTTACTGTTGTGGCAGGTGTGAATATTTTTAAAACTGCTAAAGGATTTGCCCATCTGTCACAGCTACATGTAATTTGTCACATTACAGCTAGCTGGACATGTTGTGGGCCAACACAAACACTGGGCACCCACAATCCTCCACAGATAAAACAAGGATGGCACCTCACAGAGATGAGGTGAAGACATGATGGCTAGATGGAAATGTGGGAAGCTGGCTGGGGGCCCAAACACTTAGGTACCACACCCAAAGCAAACAAGTACCTGCAAACATCTCAACTGAAGCCTGGGCAAACTACCAGGCACACGCATGGTCCTGATAAACAAGGACACACCCACACACACTCAAACATGCATCCCTCATCTTCCCACTTTTAAAGTGCACACCTATGCTATAAAATAGATCCCTTGTGGGTTTTCTATATAGTAACCAGTTGCCCTTATTCATGCATGTCACGTGATACATTAGACAGCAAGCAAAACAACTAGTTAGGGAGCTACACCCCTGTGGCCTTCCTGAGCACGCGCACGCACACACACACACACACACACACACACACACACACACACACACACACACACACACACACACACGCGCATACACTACACACACACACACACACACACACACACACACACACACACACACACGCGCGCATACACTACACACACACACACGGACACACACACACACGGACACACACACACACACACACGGACACACACACACACACACACACGGACACACACACACACACGGACACACACACGGACACACACACACACACGGACACACACACACACATACATGGTCTGTGTGATCCATTAGGTGCAGTACAAACCCACCAAGACAATCAAAAGTGCGCATGTGTTTGCATGTTAACGCACACAACAGTCATCACTTACACAGCCTGCAGGAATGGCATGTCTGCAAACGTTCCATCTTCAATCTCGGTGATTTGGTTGTTCGCAAGGCTTCTGTTTAAACAAAAGGCACAAAATAGATGAGAATTGAAAGCATGTACATCAATATACATTGTGTGTGTGTGCACATATACTGTATGTGTGTTGTACATGTGCAACATATCTATGTGTGTCACACCTGCACTTTGACCCCACCCACCCCCCATAAATGGCAGAAATGGCAGGGCCATTGAAAAGGATCATTGAAACCAACTCATGTGAGGAACAACATTCATTTCTGACACCGGATGACTGCAAAAACAAAGCATTCTGTTTTTATTTATTTTCCCTGAATGTTGGAGTTGCCTCAAAGCCCTTCAAAGCGAGCAGACTTAAAGCGGAAACGAAACAATTAGAAATCAACGAGAGCTGTTGTTTACCTGTTCTTCTGAGGTGCACTCTATTTAGAGGTACACATATTTGAGCTTCTGATGATGAAATAAATGGCATCCAAAGAACAAACCCGTATCCTAAATCTCAAATACACTGTACGCGCATCTCTAAACAGAGTGCACCCAAGAACAGGTAAACAACAGCTCTCGTTACTGTTTAATTTGTTTGCTCTAGACAGAGAATCCAAATCACATCACTACTAATCCCCATACTCGTTTCTGGCAGCCTATGAATGTGAGTTCATGTATGCAATCCAAATGATGAAATAAATGGCATCCAAAGTTAATTTTGCTTATTTCTTAATTTTAGCTTTAGATGAACACAATGCACACTAAACTGCTCACATGCACACCACAAACACATACCATACAAGTGCAAAATACACCACACATATACATGTACACATCCACATGCACATACAACACACACATGCACACACAACACACACATGCACACACAACACACAACACACACACATGCACACATAACACACCCACTGACAACATGCACACACAGCACACACACATGCACACTCAGAGCACAACAAACACACACGATAGCATAGAAACAAGCACATACTCGGTTTGCACACGTCACCCATATTTTGACTAGGAGTGTGTGTATGTGTGTATTTGTATTGCGTGTGTGCGTTGTCCATGCATGTGCTGGTGAGAGTCCATTATACCATAGGCCACCTGGCCATCAACCTCTAACAAAACAGATTAATCCAATTACATGCACAAAGCTGACTCAGCTTACCCACAAGACAGAAGGGTGACAAAAAACATGGCCACTCTTATTCTATTTTCACACACAACTCGTAACCAAAAACGTGACCAAAGGTGACACATAAAAATAAAATTAAAAAAGGTGATTAAACTTGCCCCCCCCCACCTCCCAATAAATGCAGGACAGTGGGAGTGTGTGAGTGTGACATGCTCACCTGTGCAGACACAACATATGCAAGTGCAGTCTATACACCCACACACACATACACACACACACAGCCCACACACACATGCACACACACGTACACATGCACACACACATGCACACACACATGCACACGCACACACAGAGCATACACACACACACACGCACACACACACACACACACTCAGACACGCAAGTTGCTTCTGAAAAATAGAATCCTGTAACTGCTTCAAAGAGTACTACAACACCACACCCATTCCAGGGATGCATGTTGCACCACATCTGAAGACATCACACATGCCTGACACAATGCAAAGCCAGCTGGAAAATCTCATCCGACTTCATTCACCAAGCTACATGTTTGGGGGGATAGAATTAGGCAGCAACACACTACCCCTTAGTGTGAAGTGGGTAGATGGGTAGCCTAGGCACAATGACTTTGCACAGATGTGCTCCCTGTCACCACACAGAGGTACATGCAAAACACAGCTTTGGTAACACATTGATTTGCACTGCATACAGCTACCACGCTCTGCACATGCGCACCCTCACCACGACAATCGCTTGCATCATTTATAACACACAACAGAAGTTGCTTAGTATTGTCTGTTTTAAACGATCAAAACAAGCACTCACGTTTTCATGCAAAACTAACATCTTGGAGATTGGCACGGACGCAATCACCGGCTGCAAACTGTAGTGCACACACTAATGTCTTGTTGTCTAATAAGCAAGCCCTTCTGTGTACAGAGTGACTGTATCTAAGAAGTTAAGTCCTTCAGTGTACAAAGTGACTGTGTCTAGGAAGTTCAGTCCTTCTGTGTACAAAGTGACTGTGTCTAAGAAGTTAACCCTTTTGTGTAAGATGTGAGTAAGTCTGTGTACAAAGTGACTGTGTCTATGTACCATTGGGATAATTTGTCCCACAACTGTACCATGGTGCAGTAGCTATATACAATATGCATGTACTCTCACTAATGCAGTCTTCCATACTGCAAAACTCACATCAATTGCAGCGTTCCTGCTATACCTCTCAGCGAACTTGAAGGCACATTCCTTATGTTATTCCCACTCAGGTCCCTACAAAGGAGGGAAACAATTGAAAAGGTGATTCTGCAGCACTTCTTGTCACATAGCATCTGAAGGGGGAGGAGTTACAGCATCACCTACTCAGGAAGGTGACCTCTTGGTGGCTACTGGACCCACATATCCTCACACCACATTCCCACAGGGCTTCATTGGGTCTACACACCAAACCACAAAAACAAGAGGCAAATCTCATTACCTTTTGTCTGATGTGGGAATGTGCTAGCCCCCCCCCCCCCCCCCCCCCCCAGCCCCAAAAAAGAGCCAGACATACACCCTACATGTACAGGTTGCCAAATCTGAACAATACCCTACCCTCACCTATCAACCATGCTGAAATTTTATTTCTATTTTCATGCTATTTGCATAGAGTGTGTATCAGTCCATAACAATTAAACAATTTGGCCAGCTTGTGAATGTGCTCATGTGTATGACTATCCCATAGTATAGTAGCTGTGTGTTGAGGATGTGTTGAGCAGATGGTGTTTGGGACAAATGCAGATTGGATGTACCCTTTGTGGGGCCCTTTCTCACACCCATGATCATCGTCTAAGACACTCCCACTTGTTTGCACACAGGGATGACCATAATTCCAAGACCTTGGGATCAGTATGTGAGATAATTCTTGAGGGCATCGGGTTTTGATCAACTGTGCCTGGCACCATTCTCAAAAACACACATCATGCCCACATGCATATGCGTGCCTGTCACAGGCTTGGAATT
The DNA here is from genome assembly GCA_013339895.1 of Ephydatia muelleri. Classification (NCBI taxonomy): domain Eukaryota; kingdom Metazoa; phylum Porifera; class Demospongiae; order Spongillida; family Spongillidae; genus Ephydatia; species Ephydatia muelleri. Next base: position 11,562,271 of record JABACO010000003.1, on the reverse strand, counting down.
GCATACGTATGCATGTAACCCCATTAGAACTGGTATCTCCCCTCTCCCTTTAGAATCGAACAGAGGAGCAGGTTTGGTGGGAGCTGACAGCTACCACAGCCTCCTCCATCAGTTACTCACGGATCCAAGAACTACCATTTTGAAACTATTAGATTCTGTTGCGAAGAAAACAACGAGTTACGAGTACCACACATGAACGCTGAGCGCTCCGGACCAACCCATCCCGCAAAGCCGGACACACTCGCTAGTACCTCTACGATTTACAGCAAAATACGATGCACACACGCACACACACACACACACACACACACACACACACACACACACACACACACACACACACACACACACACACACACACACACACACACACACACACACACACACACACACACACACACACTCATGCATACATGAATGTCCGACAGAGCAAAGGTACTTGTACGCGCGAACGCCACACACAGACGTCTATAACCGCTGATACGGGACATACGAACACCCACAGGATAACTCACAATCGTTGAATTTCAGTCTCGTTGCCGAAGAAGGGTATCTCGAGTAAGCCTTGCGACGAACAGTTGATGGTGAGGGGCGTACAGTGGCACACACTACACACGTCCGGCGAAACTCCAGATACTGTTGCGACTGCTGTCAGCAACAGGCCAAGGCACAATAACCTCATCAGTGAGATAACAGGGCTTATCTGCATATCGAGTTAGTGAGCGCTAATTTCGACGATGTACTGTTTCTTCAGTCTTCGTTAGAGAAAGATGAACGAGCGATGCCCATATATAACACACCAGTGCTTGTTTAGCGATCTTTCAATTGATGGTAGCTGTTAAATCCAGCAGGACGCTAGGAAGCCCGATCGAAGCTCTCCGCTATAGCTAACGCCACGCTTTAACACTATGACTTTGTATTGTTGATCGCAACAATAGACTACAGTAGCGCACTAATTAGGTCGGCTTCTGGTGCTAATACGATATCCCATCGTTCTGTAATTAACCGTAGCGCCAAGACTAAAAGCTCACTTCCTTTCTATTTTAATTTGTTTGCCTCGATTATTAATTCCAAAAAATAATCGCCGAGGGGGGGGGGGGGGGGGGGGGGAGATGATTTCACTAACCATCATGGCTTATAAAGACCACACATATATGCCACATATGGTGAAAATGCATCTTGAAATCAGTATTCGCCCCTGATGCCATGGACTCAGCGCAATGACACAAACATTTCATTGCTGAGAATAATACCATGTTGCATGCCTATTTCATTACGTCATGGCATACGCAGAAGCTGTTCCGGTCGTTACATTATTGGAGGTTTAAACTTAGATGATGTGATTGGAATGACATTGCTCTATGGTGATTAATTAACTGACAAGATTACATGTCAATGAAAACGTATGCTGGGCCCAAATATTTATTGTGGCATAAGCTTCTAGAGGATTACTTTTGTAAATGCAGCACACAAAGGTATGCATGAAATTACAACCACAAACTACTTTTTATTGCTCTGATTGAAGTATGCAGCCAAAAATAACCACAAGCTATCATAATAATCGTTTAAAGAGAGCCTGATTGGGAAGTAGAGAGAAGGGCATTTGCATGATCCTCATGGCCAGCCTTTGTTCAATAGGCCTCAGTGTAAATGACTTATTTATTTACAGTGTACGAGAGCATTCCTGATCAGCTGCAGATTCTTTATAAGCGAATTTTTGGGAGTGGGAATTGAAGACAAAGATCTTATATAGTGGTGCCGGTCCACAACCCAGCCAAGGTTATGTGAGTTTCCTTATCATAAATTAATGTTCCATTATGCTAATTTATGTAATAATTAGATTACATCATGCGCATGCATTCATAACTAATTCTCGACATATCCTGTGCATAAAATGCAATCACAATACACATAACCGAGCGAATAAAAACATCTTGCACACACAATTAATGGTACTTTACTAGGGATCTGTAATTGTCACTGTAGTAACGGAAAAGACTGGATCAATGATTAGGACTGGAGTTGATGAGGTCAGAGTTATTATTACATTCTCTGCACCTTCAGTTAGAACATCACTAAGAGTGAACAATGTAGTACACATCTTGCTTGCTACTCCAGGTGCAGTGGAGGCAGGGAAAACAAACATCCTTTGTGAGATGACATAATCATCTCCATCTGTAAAATATGAGACATGAGTTAAGCACTTAATGAGCTCGGAGCATGTTAAAAATGGACTGCAAAATAATATTATGTATGTACAGGTGTGGAGAAAAAAACTTTCCTAACCTAGAGCAATTCATAAAAACAAAGCAAAGTTCTTATGTGTACATAATAAGGATTTCTAGTTTGTACAAATATTGATATACTTACTCAGGCAGGTTTATCCCTCACAACGTATATGCAATTACAATTACAGCAGCACTTCTTACAAAGATGCAAATTTGAATATGAGTTGAGATATGCGCATTGCATTATGAAACATTGCTGGCAGAAACTAATGTGTACAATGTATAATGTGAAATATTTATAAGTAAGGTACAAATAATATTTGCACAAAATGCAACATTCCCTCGGAATGCACTACTATACATTTGGCATCATATTTGTCATATATAATGTCCACAACAATGATCTCATTCAATATCACTGTTTCGTGATCTAACGATCCAGCTATTGCCAAATGGTGGGTTTGTACTAATCATTCCACAACTGTCCTAATAGCCACCTGCAACCTGCTAAATACCATTGGAGAAGAAAAATTGACTGCTGTGCTTTGTGAGTGCCTGTGAAGTCTCAATATTGCATGCTCAGCAGATACACATACTGCTGCAGAGTTAATTGCTGTTACATATATTACCTGTTGCTGTACCACTAAATGTTATGGTCGCTGTGACACTGTATGTCAAATTCCCAGAAGCAGACTCCAACTCAGCGCAAACTGAGGTAGTTGACATTTCAGTGATTGAAACTGCTGAGTTTGACATCTTTGCTACGACCTCTGCAAAACAGCAGAGAGATAGTTGAAAAAGAAACACAACACAGGTGTTGGTACAATTAGTTATATTCATACAACATAAAGCACGCTCACTGTCTGCTGGATTCAATGGTATTGTGACAACAGCGGTGGCGTATTGACTAGAGAGCTGCACAGCAGCATCGGTCTGGATTAAGATTACACTGAACGTCTCAGGTAGTTCAATGTCTGTGTCATTAAGGATCACTACGTTAAAGCATGCTGTGCTGTTCTGAGCACTGCCTGGTAGAAAGTCTAATTCCCATGCATTTATTCCAACATAATCAACACTTTCTGTGAACAGAAAATTCATACACAGTTAACATATGCAATACAAGCATGGCACAAGTTACCAATTGCTTCCTTTGAAACTGTAGTAGCAAATACTGAAACCAATCGTTGTGTAGTTCCAGAATACATTGTTGTGCACAAGGTGAGACTAGTGCCAGTGTTTCCTGTATATGATGAGTACTGAAACCCAATGGTAACAGCTACAACAAGAGGGACAGAGTAGTAGGTAAATCTACTGGACAGTAATAGGACTGCACGTACCATCATCAGGGTCCTCATCGATATAGACAGGAGACGTCCCTGCTTCAATGATTGCGGATGGATCAGTGTCACTAATTGAAACCAGAAAGGACTCCTGATTCGCCTCTACAACAATGTCATCTATTAACACAATGCTGATGCATAAGCTGTTTCCTGCAACCATTCCTGAACGGAAAATAATTGTTGTGTTAAGAGGAACAAAGTCCACTCCCCCTAGTGAAAAAGAAAAGAATTTGGCAAATTATTATCTTGAGTGCCAAATAAATGCTCTTCACTCACCAACAGCAGTTTGATTGCTTGTTGTAACTAAAACAGGAACATCCTTTCCTAGCTGCCCGGAAAGCATTAGTATGCATAGGCTGATTGATGAACTGGTTTCCGTTGTGCGGTACTGTGGATTCTGGAACCCCAGGGTGACAACTTCATAAGTAGGGAAGCAGGAAGAAAGAATAATTCATTCTTCATAATCATTCATTATGAGTAATTGTAAATCAACATTTTAATGTTTACTCTCTAGTTCACGGTCTAAGGACACTATATAACATTTTCTGAACTATTTCAGCTACGGCCTGGCCTGTGGATGTGCTAGTGTATATTGAAAAACACCAAACTAAGAAGCCAAGTGCATGATGATTGATGGTGTTTTAAGACCACTTGCAAAAATTTACATAGTTTGAATCAAATAGATGTTGAGATGTTGTGAGGCACATGATTATGTTATTGCATGTTTTGAGTCTGCAACAATAATTTGAGCTGATGTCATTGGAGCCAGTTCATTAAATTTACATATTTCCCCATCTCCGTATCCCATTAGAGTTTGTTTTGCAAACTGAACTCACCATCTGTAGGATCATCATAAATTGTGACAGTGATTTGACCTTGTCCAGAAGCAACAACTGCTCTTGCATCAATTGATCGAAGATTGACAGTGAATTGCTCTGGATTCTCCACTATAAGGTCATTGTAGATTCCAATAGTAAAGCAAACACTGTCTCCCACAGTTTTTCCACTTGTGAAGGTTAATGTCGAAGACTTGGTTTCGTAATCCAAAGAGGCTTTTGGAAAAAATGCAACTCATGAAAGGCACACCAACATTGGCAATTATTTCCTTACGAGTTGCTGTAATATTGGAAGTAAATGCAAGTATACTGACACTGACTTGCAATGATCCACGAAGGATTACTGCACATACAGTTGCTGTCAAATTTAATCCTTCTGTAACTTGTAAAGAATTACCAAGGCCAACAGTGATGTCTGGCAATAACAATAACAGATCAGTGAAACTGATAAAACGCTATATTTCTGACATACTATCTGTGGTGCCTTCCTTAATGGTAACAACAGCAAAACTGGTTGACTGCTGTATGTTGACAGGAGTCGATGCACTCATTGAAAGGGAGATTGTCTCATCGTTTTCAACTGCATCATCATCCATAATAACTAAGGTATAGCAGCTGGTAGAATTAACACTGGCTGAAGATCCAGGATTGAAAACAATAGGAGCAAGTGTGAGTGGCACATAGTCTGCGTTTGCTGTACGGAAAATAAAAGCATGTTGAATAAACATGATGAAACATTTTCATGAGCTCTTGGCTCGTGCTTCCACATATAGTATAGTAAACTAAATTGCATACTTTCTACATGCTTCTTACCTGTTGCACTTCCAAGCGTAGTAGTGGAAATGTAGACCGAAACGCTGATTCCTATATTCCCACTCTTTATTTGTGCACAAATTTGTGCATTGACACCTTCACTTATGTTAATTGCAATAGTTGAAAAACCAATTAACACAGCTGTTATAAGAGAATAATGAAGTACTGATCAGTGTAGGTAATGCTTTGTGTTGTGATGTATATAATGTATTTTGTAATCTTGTGTTTCATAACAATAAAAACATGTTGTATAGGAAAAATAAAATAAAATAAATAGTAATAAGCTCCTTGGCCAGAGCTTCGGGGCTAAGCCAAAATGACTTCCATGTGCTCAAATGTTAAGCTGTAGTAGTTTAGAATGTATTATCACTATGCATTCATTTATTAAAGTTAAGAATAATAACAATGAATCATATGGAGTCTTGGCCGCTGCCATTATCCTTGACTAGCTATTTTCACATGCAGACAAACGTTGGTGGTGCTGAAGAACATCTATGGCTGGAGCGACATGTATTCTTTCTAGGATAGCATTACAATTGCTACATGCATTTAATTGTTCAGTTTGCCATTCCATGTATGTAATATGTGCTTAAATAATCATTGTTATCATGCAATAAAAACGTATGCAACAACAAAAACCTAAACAAATAAATAAATTAGTCAGAGCTAATGCAAGAGCCATACTATGCAGGTCGTTAGTTAATGGAATATTATTAGAGTGAATTAGGTAGATATCAGTAGTAGTGGTTTGTGTATATGACAGTGTTATTGGATATTTATTTAATTTAAAAAAAAGTACAGCCACCACATCTCTTTATGTAAGATTGTGTTTGACCATGTATTGCTTTCACTAACTACCCAGGACTATAAATGACTACATCTTAGTTTTGGGTTAACTAATTAAATTTCATGTACTAGTGATGGATGGTATTTTATTTTGCTGCAATTAAAAAAATTGTGCGAACAAACTGTAACTTTTGTAATTATAAATAAGTAATAGTAATGTGGTGAGACAGATATTGATATAGGTGTCTATTATCGTTTATGCATGATTGTGCATCTTATTGTTATGAAAAGATGCATCTGTAAGTATTTCATTTATGTACAATTTATTTAAGAGGAATCAGTTATGCATGATGAAAAAAAGGAGAGCATATTGACCATCTGTCATGTCATTGATGGATTACATGTGGTGGGAGGCTACACTTAGTCATTATTTTGAAATGCTCGACAAATAACCATGCCCACAGAGCCAACCCATTTGTTAGGACCCACAATAGTGAGTCCTGTTTTATGCACACATTATTTGATACATTTGTGCAATGGCATGCAGATTCTCACTGTCTCCATCCTCAATAATAGTAAATGTTGCATTTCCTGCAGTTGATAAGATTTGAACCTGAGACATGGTGCTTTGTAGATAAATTAAAAGGAATTCATTGTTCTCCACAACACTGTCTTGTAAAACCTGAAAACCTGTGCATCCTAGAGTGTTCAGGGCTGATCCTGAAGAAAATGTTACAGTTGAAGGTGTAGGAGGTAAGTAATCCAATCCACCTGTAAAAAAGCATTAATGAAACCTCACCAAAAATACCACTTACATATTGGGAAGCTTACTAGTTGCAGTTATATCCAACGTGTTGACTTGGGTTGTGACTGGAATTGCCAGTTGGATATTATTCATTATAGCAACGCAGATTGATATGCTTGCATTACTCTCTGGACTTTGAAGTTGGTTAGTTGCTGAGTTTAGGCCCAGCACAACCACTATAGAAAACCATGTTGGAGCATAATGATTAATCGATTTCACTTCATAAGTATAAACATGCAGTAGCAATTCTAATAGGAGGATGATTATATGGGACAGTTTCCGAGAAAACTTCCTATGTTTTATAACATTATAAAATAATCGAGTTATAACGTTTGAATCGCTATAAAGTCCGAACGGTAAAGGCTATCGACTTCCTATTTTCATGACTTCATACTACATCATTTCTCTATGGTGAAATACATTTTGGTATCTTGCACTTGCTCCGTGCCAGCATTGCAACGTTCTATACCCCACCTGGTTCAAACCCAACATAACTTTCTGTAGGAGTAATCAAATCGCTTCAAATTCGGTTTGTAGATAGAGAGGTCCTATACCTATCTACCTATTCTGTTCGTTAATTTTTATGCCATCCGTTACGGAGATACAGTTGAACAAACTACGTGCACTTTTTCCCGCTCGATTCGCGCCAATGATTTGGGCAAATCGCGTCCCGCTCAATGTATGGGAGGCGGTGATTATATCACTGGCGCGTATCGAGCGGGAAAAAGTGCACATAGTTTGATCAACTGTATCTCCGTAACGGATAGTATAAAAATTAACGAACAGAACAAATAGATAGGTATAGGACCTCACTATCTACAAACCGAATTTGAAGCAATTTGATTACTCCTACAGAAAGTTATGTTGGGTTTGAACCAGGTGGGGTATCAAACGTTGCAATGCTGGTATGGAGCAAGTGCAAGACACCAAAATGTACTTCACCATAGAGCAATGGTGTAGTATGAAGTGTTGAAAATAGGAAGCCTATAACCTTTACCGTTCGGACTATATAGCGATTCAAACGTTATAACACAATTATTTTATATTGCTATAAAACATAGGAAGTTTTCTCGGAAACTGTCCCATATAATGAAGTGTTTTTGTGTGAACACACTGATTCTTTGTCATATTTATTATTACCTCACAATCTACACAAACCAACGCAGAATATCCTACACCCGAGCCAGGTACAGTACAAAACATATTTTCAAACTTCATCACTTTTGTCAGCCTCCAATTGTAAGAATATCTCCACCTGGTAATTTATATTGAAAGAAATATATCTATTACTAATATTCAATATTCTGTTGTGATGAGAATATAACCATTGATCAGAGGCCTAGAGCAACTTTAAGGGATTTGTAACTGAAGTTACACATTGCGCACATCTTCTCATAGGGATTAAAGAAATCGGTATATGACAGAAAAAAGAAATGAACTATGCTACACATATTTAGTGATGCACTGCCTACATCCATGTACAATTGTTGAATGTGGTGAAATGTTTACACCTTGAGTACAGTACATATTGTCATAGAAAATTATGTATTAAAAACATGCATTTGGGGTCAAAAGGATAAGAGAGACCAAGTTTGCAGTATCAAATGCGCTTGCTTATCAAAGGAGAGATCGCGATTCCTAACTCAATTTTTATCTCCTTTCTGCAAAGCTTAGAAAGACTCATGATTGGCTGGCCAATGCCACATCATCACGCCTGCACAATTTGTTTTTCTTCAATAAATGTTATAAATTCTCTGTGTCATTTGTGTTATTTCTTCACAATATAGTCCTCTGTAATTTTAATATGCTATGTTTTATATAGTAGTTCATTTAATGATTTCCTAAAGTGAGGCACCAGCTGAGTTACTGCCCTGCAGCATGGGAAATGGGGAACATTCCAATGATGTAAAGAAACACTTACCATCATTGTCAATAATCGTAATATATGATACGATTCTAGGTGATATCACAGTGCTCTTACTACCAGTAGTAATAGTAATGCTGAATGTCTCATTATTTTCCACCAAGTTGTCATTAGCAATGGTCACAGTGACGCATACAGTACTTCCAACTGCCACTCCAACATTCACATTAACCGTAGCTGTTGGAATTGTTGGTATTGAATAATCAGTAGTTGCTGGAGGGAGGAGAGAATATTAATGCATACATTTAAAAAGTAAGAAGTGCACTTGAGACCCAGAAATTCAAAAGAGTGTGAGTGGGATCATAAGAAGATCATGCTCACTTTGTATAGAAAGAATGCATGGAATTCTAGAGAATGGCCACTTACCTGTGGCAGTCATTGGATTAGCGGTAAATTTCAAGGTTACACCAGTTATACTAGGTGTTCCAGAATACAGAACTGCACACACTTGGAATGTACTAGCGCCTTCAATGGCAGAATAATTGCCATCCAGAGTAAACATAGAAACTACAATAGTAGAGGTATGTTTAATACTATGATGCATGAAATATATCATAAAAATGACAAATAAAATATCCATTAAAAGAAAAAAAGATCTTGTATTTTATTTTAAATGCCCAGACATACTACTTCTTTTGCAGGTCACATATATATTCATGGCAAATGCATATAATTAACAGATGATGTCCGAAATAATATAGGAGTCATTCGATGTGCCATAGGCCACTTACGCTGGTTCAGATTCCTAATCCTATTATTATTAAATTGCCTTTGTGAACTTATTGAAGTCAGACTGTGTGCTCACAACAGTGCATGCGTATTAGTGTACACTAGGTCATGAATTCTATATGCACCTGCATAAAAAAAATGCACTAAACAATAAAAAAAACATAAGCAGCAAAGAACAGGTATGTTGAGAAGCTTCTCACCATCATTGTCCGTGATTGTAATGGTTGCAGTTGTCCCTCCTGCCCTATCTCCAATTGCCACTTTTGATGAATTAGCTACAAGATTGACAGTAAAGATTTCATTATTTTCAACATCTGTGTCATTAACAGTGCTGATGTTCACGCATTGCTGCTGTCCTGGAGGAGTTCCAGCAGGAAATGTTGCATAGTATATCATGTATGGAAAATCAGCAGGGTCTGCAATAGAGCAAAAATTATTGACGGAATTATGAATGACAAATTTTATGTTTTCTGAAAGCTGGGTGTTCAGTTGAGAATCAGACATAGCATTAATTTTAAAAGCTACAAACATTGACATTGTATCATGCTTTGAGAAACTGTTGGATAATTTAAACATTTATGATAGTGGCATTATCAGTGTCAACTTGCAAAGCAAGAAATCTGTAATTCTTTGCTACTGCTGTGCCAATCACTCTTACTTATTTGCTGCCAGTTTCACTCAAGGACTTTATAGATGACTGAGATTATTGATTAATTTATTGTGACCAAGGCTACTTTCTATCAATAATGATTGTAGCCCATATGCTCACTTTATTGTTCTTATATTTCGACATCGTCCTTATTTTAGGACTAATGTCCTTAAATAAGGACATTGGAAATTAAACATGAATCGATTTCTCTACTAATGCAAATATGTGTCACAATGTGGATCCATGCACACATACTTGCACACACATACACTTGTACACACATACACTTGTACACACATACCCAAGCATTTAATGTCATGGCAGTCAATGCAATTTGCATTTAATTGATCGGCAGAACAACTTACATCCTGCGGGAGTGGACCCAGTACCATTTACCGGTACAAATTGGACTGTGATGTCATTAGTTAGGTTCGCACTTCCGTTGACATACAAAAGGACAGCACAGAGGTTCTGAGAACTCCCTTCATTGACTGTGTAGGAATACGTTGCACACGAAGAAAACTTCAATGCAATTACAGCTTCTATAGAAGGATAGATTGATTTACATACAGCTCACATCACGTATTGAAGATAACATTCATCTCATGATTATGTTACCCAATATAATGTGTGGTCTATGTATGGTTGCATAAATTATTACAAGGAATTGATGTGATGGTCTTTAGTGTCTACTCACTCCTGTTTAATGGTAGCATTTTGTTTTTTTCTCATTATCCCCCAGACCATGCAATTAGCCTAAAAAAAGACAGAGATATTGTACCATGCCCCCTTCTCTGAATGAATAGCTATATTAATATGTGTATTTATGCAGGTTGTTTGCATATGTGTATGTGTGTGTGTGTATGTGTGTGTGTATGTATGTGTATGTGTGTATGTGTGTTTATATGTGTGTGTGTATGTGTGTGTATGCATGTGTATGTGTGTGTGTGTACGTGTGTGTGTGTGTGTGTGTGTGGTGAATGGTATACAACAGTACAAATATATCCTTGCGAAGTAGGCTCTATATAGAGACACGCGGTGAATCAATCTCTCAACTTGTACTAAATTTAAGATTGGTACGTTCAGCTTTATGTTGTGTGGGTTTTACAATCTCCAAGGAAGAACCACGCTTATAGTAAGGAAGCATACTCAACGATTAATCAGTATCGAGTGCAGTAGGATCGCATATATTATCGGCCCGTCACGCACACGTAGAGTTTATTATCAAACACCGAATCGTGTCGGATAGCACTACACAAAGCGTATACTGTCTAAAAAGTATTACACACGTCTTTATATAACACCCAGGGCCCGGCGTATGCGGTAGAAGCAAGGAGTATGCATTATGTTTGTATATAAAACAGATAGCGAGAGCATGCATAACATGCATGCTTCGCTGAGTCCTACTGCATGTATCTTATAGTATCGTTTGGAGAAGTGTGGCGTTCGTACTGCATCTAACGCCGAATACATCCGTGTCGTGCATGCGTACGTACATCTAACATCTAGGCAACATGCAGCATTTTTATAATAAACGCTTGCCATAGCCTTTTGCTGTATTTAACTCATAACCTGTCTTCATTTGTACATTGCTAGCATGCATCACGAACATCACGCGTGCGGCTGACGAGTCGTTCACAGCCGCCACATCATGCAGGCCTATATGTAATGGCGCACATTATGATTGCATGCATCCCGTACTAACCATTCTGCGCCGAGGATGAAAGTATGGTGACCGCCAACACGAAGCACACCAATATGCGCCGTATCCAGGGCATTCCTTGGAGGAGAACAGAAAGTACTTGTATAGATCTGCGTGTAAGGAATATAAATTTAAACTCAAGTACGAGGAGTCCGTCGAATGATCAGCTACACAAATAAGGCTCATTGCCTATTTTACGCAAAGGCGATACACCCTCACCCCCTCCGCGCCTCTCTTCCTTGTATCGATTTGTTTTTCGGGGCAAAAACTTATCTGTTAATTGCTATGAACCAAATTGATTAAGATAAGTACGGTAATGCAGGGTGCAGGCATTAGCTTTTCAGAAAACTCACCCGGTTTTCTGTGCGAGAGTTCAGGACTTGATGCACTTTAAGGGCATGTTTACCAAATATAGATGTGCTAGCTAGGTGAATAACAGACAGTGAATAAGTTAATCAGAGCAGATCCAAGGAAACAGATAAATACATGCGTGCAAAAAGAATTCATATTGCATTTCGCTCTGGGAGAAGCGCAAAATATGGTGTGCCTACCTCTCTTGAAGATGCTGCCAGCTAATTATCTTGTACCTGTAACGGATAAATAGTACGTACTTCCTCGAAATTGCATCTTAACGTTTGTGTCGCATAAGTTAACTGTGAGAAATATTTACACCACAAGTGGAATCGGGTATTGGTTCACATGCTGAAATAAGAGCTTCAATTTTTATGCCAAATCAAAAACGTTTAACTCGATCGACATCGCATCTTTTAACTAGATTTCTTGCAATAGGGAATACATACCAAAAGTTATCGTATTTTGGTCTTCATAGGCAACGATTAAACAAACCAAAAACAAAAACAACTCGTTGTGTATGATTTCATATGCCTAAACTCAATCATGGAATAACAGTACCAGTTGACAAAACGGCCAGAGCCAAGCCACTGTAAAGACACGCTGGTTTTCTGTGAGTAGCGAGCTCAATAGGTTGCTTCGCATCCCACACTGTGCACTTTCAGCTGACTAGTGCTGAACCACATCTCGACCAGGTAAAGCATTATTGCATCATGCATGATGCAATCTTAGGGAACAAGCCTTAGAGCAGCGTTAAAATATAGCTTTTGATTATAATGCACCACAAACATAAGATGCTAACATGAGATGAAGATAGTCACTCCATTTTAACAGGTGATGAAGTGAGTTCCACCACTTCAGTGCTATGGCTTAAGGGTATTAATCCTAGCTGCGTCTGTTTCAAGGAGTGTGCTAAAAAGCTGGCTATTAAAGCACATGATGTTTCATTTTGCATCAAATTCCCATGCCCAGTGATAAAAAGCTTGTTGGTTTTATGGGATAACGAGGAGAATTTTGCTCATTGCTATCAACTTCAAATTTTCGAGCAGTTTATGTAAAGCCAGAGCTGTTGAGAGAGGATTGATGTGATGACGCCAAACAATGCTTCAGTGCCAAAGAAATAAGTTGAAGCATGTACATGTACTCATGCATGGCTGGATTAAAATGTATCAGTCATACCTGTCTGATACAAGTGGTGATTCATCTGAGGATGCCTCACACAAAAAGAAAACAGTTCTGTCTTGGACCTAGCAGCATCTACATGCACTGCAGGGAGGAGTATTGGACTCCACACTCTGAACACGGGAGAAGGTATACATGTACATGTATAATTCGCCTGCACAATAGTGGGATGTAAGCAAAGCTTTGTAAGGAAAAAAAAAAGAAATTCTAGCTCGAACCATTATATCAATACGAGCAAGGATGCAACCAAATATATACCTTTGTACTCTATTTAGATCAAGTATTGCATGGATGCAATAGTGAAGTCCTATAGACATTGCATATGCTGTTTGTCTTGTTCATATGTAATTGTGCATTATTACATCATAATCATAACATGTATATGTTAAACTCCTCAGCATTTAAAATAGCGTTCACTGAAGGGAGAAAATGCTATGTGCTATGTACATGTACATGTAAATTCACTGTTCATGGATACATGTGAAAAATAAAAGAAACTGGATACAGAATTCACTGTTAAAAAAAGAGAATGCAAGTCTAGTAGAAAAAGACAACCTGACATTTTAAAAGAATAACAAGTAGTATTGAAAAGTTGTGCTTGCAATATTTTCTGACTCAACAAACAAGTTACACATACAAATGGAAATAAGATAGACAAGACACCAAGTGCCTTTTTTGTTTAGTGCCACACAGATAATCTTCAGTCATTAGCATTTCTACAACGGTTCATATGTACTGTCTGTTGTTCTGCCCTATTTGCACCAGGAAACTCCAGGGTAGAGAAGACAATGATAAGAAAGAATCCTATGGAGAGAAAAACCTATTTCAATTACACGCGTACATGTTGTATGCTTTTCATTGTACATATAGATCTAGCTGAATGCAGTGACCTCAGAAATGAGAACTCAAAACTACATTTACATTAAAAAACTTGTTTTTCAATACATAGCGTTTTGAATTAACATGTACATTATCAAGGTATATACACTGCACACGTAGAGGCTCTCTGCATGTAAAGTTCAAGTAAATTGTAAAGTTTGATACTGAGAAAGCAATCCCGCATAAGAACCACAACCAAGTACGACAATATGTCATGGTAACGCGCGTGCCATAATGTCCCAGTTGTTTATTTTTATTTTAATTTCAACACTAGCAACGATTACTGTACTTAAATGTCCACAACTCAGCATTGACAACACAGAATATTGTATTACCACACCGACTACGTCGGCCCCATAGGATCAATAGCAAGAGGTGCCTCGTGAGTCGCTACGTACATGTATCTTCACTACTGTGGAAATCATGACTTTTTCCAGGCAGATTATGGATCATGGACAAAATGATGGTGCTTATGTCGAGCAATTCACTTAGCAGTTAAAGGCAAAACCTAGACTAGCGCACATAGTAATGAGCTCATGGACAAGGAAAGGTATATGAAACAACCCATTTTGAACACTGCAGATCCTTAAACCAATCTACTGCTAATTACAACTATTCAGATGACAAATCTGGCCTCACCAAAAATTACATTTATATTCAACAGGTCCCAGAGGTCCCAGGATGGCTTTCATGTGAAAGAAATGCATGGCCTCCTGCTTTATACTGTGCTCTGTTCATACATGTATCTCCATGTAAAGTGACATGCCCACCACCACCTACAGTACTTGATTAAGAAAGGTTAGAGTGGTAGAGAAATACGCTAAATGGTTTTAAATGTTCATCTCTATACTTAGGCTAGGTGCATGTTCTCATGTATACCACAGTACTCCTACTATAGCTAGAAGCCAAGAATGACGCACTGCAAATGCCTGAATGCTAATCACACGCCCAAATGGTAAACACATGCCAGCTTTGTATGAGCTACGCAATAGTGCCAATGATGTCAATGATATCAGAGGGCACAGATTCTTGTTTCCATACCTGTGCTGTATAAAACAATTGAATAGCATTATAAAAAACGGCTTTCTTATCTACACCCCCACACGACATTATTGTGGACAGTGACATAATGCGACCCTATTCTAAAATGAAGGAACCAACCTTTGGGTTTCTATGTTAAGATTCTGATCAGACCAGCTACTCTGCCTCTGTCCAATGATATGTGATATGATATGTGATTGTAACAGCCTCCACGAATGCACGAACGCCACGAAACAGTTGAAATATAGAGCGCTATGCATGAAACAGTGTTTAAGTGGAAATTCTGCATGCAATTACAGATTAATGTCATTTGCTTCTAGTGTTCCAAGAGCACCTTTCATGACAGAATGTACCATCTTTGCCACAATTTAAACACTAGCTGCAGCCAGTGCCAGCATATGCTAGCACCTAAGACTTTATCCCCTATTGTTGCAGGTTCTATTGCATGCATTACAAACACAGGTTAAAAATGTCCACGGAGTACAAAAACGAGGATTAAATTCCCAGCCTGGATTTTGTTCGACGAATCAAGGGTGGTTATAAGGTGGATACTCAATTACAGGGTGGGAATGCTTTTAACTCACTGGGTATTGTTTGCCAAATCCGGCCTGGGCATTTAACGTGAGTTGTCCTTTATACCTCACAATCAATTCATCTACAATTAATTTGCAACTCTCTTGGTACCTTTCTATTGGAGTAGATGCATGTACAGTTCGTATTGCCCTTGCAATGATTCACCACATGGGTTTGGTGCATGGTAATCCCACTTGTCAACTAAAGTTGCATTCCACACTGAACAAGCACTTCAGAGGTGGCAACTATCACAGTTCAAGTGTCAAATTCCACATCCAAGCAATACAAGCATCCCATTACAACGAATGACAGAACTCTATTGCAAAATAATACTATACATCTACAAAGCATTATTCAGTGAGTTCAAAAAAATGGGAATGTATCTTACGAAGAATTCATCTCCTTTAGCAAGCTTGTCTCTATAATCCAAATGATTCTTATCAGTCCTGCTCACAGCATAAGCACATCCACACACAAACATACTGGTCAGGGACAAGCTTGCTAAAGGAGATGAATTCTTCTCATGACTCCCACTTGCAAACTCACTCTACCACCACAAAGGTAAAAATATAAACTATTTCAGAGATTGATGCCTTGTGTCAGTTGTTGATAAATCTATACTGCTCAGGGGCGGATCCAGGATTTCAGAAAAGGGGAGTTGTTAAATAATATTCATTAAAGCAGGGGAGGGTGCGGTAGGGGTACACCTCTTGCCCAGCTAGGGGGTCTGGGGCGGAGCCCCAGTAGCCAACGCATTTTTATTATATCATGTGCAAAACACTGCATAAAACTGCGTAGTATTTATCAAATTACGATTACAAGAATTGCTAGATCTATGTACTACAATCGTCAAATAAGGATGCTTGAAACAGTTTCTGGGATGGGCCTCCACGAATGCCATGCAAATTTCATCAGCAGGTACTCTTTCTTTATAGTGCATGGAAATCAAAGCCAGATCAGAAAAGCGTTCTTCTGTCATAACCGATCTTGCGTATGTCTTGATCCTTCTCATTAAGGAGAAGGATTGTTCTGCTTCTGCACTTTATATAAGTAATGTGCAGCCAACAACAAGCAGGAAATGGATGCTTGGAAAGGAATCCATGTCACATGCACCCAAAGCTTCAAGAAGAGTTTTAGGAATTTCACTTTTTTATTCGGAATTCCCACTTACCTTTATGTTCATCCATAGATTTAGGGTATTGGAGGTCTTTCTCCCATATCATTGATGTATTCATCCGAAGAGTCTAGAAGTAAAGATGGCACAAGAGAAAGGGGAACGGGCATGGCGATCTTCTCCATTAAACAGTGTCAGAGAGTACTGCCACAGCTCACAGTACCAAGGGACAGTTGAGACGGAAACCGCTAATGCAATTACACACTGCGTAATTGCATAAGTGGCCCATGGTCTAGACAAATAAATATAATCAAATACCCAGAATACCCAATTACACTTCAGTTTATCAAATAATCAATTAGACGTCAAACACGTCATGATACTGCCTTGCCGTTCGTTTGCTCGCACAGCTGCAGTTGTATTACGAATTTCAGCCATCTTTACTTTGCAATAATTCTTAATTGTTACTAATGATAATTATTCATTGCGAGTTTGAAAGGGGGGGTTGCAACCCCCCCCCCCCCCCCCTTCCCCCCGGATCCGCCACTGCTGCTAATCAGCTGGTTGTGTCCCACAAGTACTAATGTCACCCTGAAATGTTTAAGCACTACAGCTGGAGCTGGTCTCTTTGCATTTAAATGTATGCAAGCATAATAGGTTGAACATGTACAAGGTACTTGTCAAAGACAAAAGAAGGTACATGTATAATCTGTTATGTCATCTCTTGGAAAGAATTAACCAAACTGATCACTTCGATTACGT
The DNA here is from genome assembly GCA_013339895.1 of Ephydatia muelleri. Lineage (NCBI taxonomy): Eukaryota > Metazoa > Porifera > Demospongiae > Spongillida > Spongillidae > Ephydatia > Ephydatia muelleri. The sequence continues at coordinate 11,544,557 of JABACO010000003.1, read as the reverse complement.
TGTAATGTGGAAACAAAGTAACCTGACCAAATAAATCTTGACAATAAATGGGTGCTCCAAAAACGTGTACTCCGACTAACATTACGGCATATACATGTATTATGCAAATTTCATGACGTCTACAGTATATGTTTCAGAGGACACTCACTATAGGGGATAATAACTGTCATCGTTATACTCATTTGTATTTATATATATGCACTTGTGCAGAGTAGACACGCCTACCGAATCAAATCACTGTTGGAAATGAATCTTCACAAGAATAATTGGTTGTAGCGCAATTATTAGTTGCAATAGTCATAGCACAAATGAAATAGTGACTAATTTGTTATGCAAACCAATGTGGATATAGTTTTGTTAGCAGGCTGCACAGCTCTCTTTAGCGATTTACAATATCATGCATGTAAATCAGTACTTACATGTGCATGTAATTACAAGAGCACGTTAGATAAGTGCCATTAAAGAAATAAACACAAAGAATAAAGCACACTTCATATAAACACATGGCATGACAATATATTTAGGAAGTTACACAATATAACATACATGTCCCATCCATGGTATTTTCCACTGGGAAGTTGAATCCTTTCACTTGCAACAGTAATCTGGTGACATTTTATTAAAGAGATAAATACACATGTACATGTACATAATCTCATTTGCAGCACAGGTATAAATCTACAAATAATGGCCACACCTGATGCTTGTACCATGATCTGTCATCGTATGGAGGGGAGTCCAGCTGATCTGTAATCTCAGGTATGTCAGTAATTTCAACCCCAAGAACTCCTTCAATAATGACTCCAGGAAGGACATCATCCATCACTGCTTGGGCTCTGTTGCAACTACTCACAAAGTTTTGCCCTCTGCCAGGACAGAAAACATCTCAGTACATGTAGTTTAAGACACAGCCATCTATTGTTTACCTCAAATATTTCTCCAAACGGTTCATCAAATGGGCACTGATGCAATATGCAGGACCATTGGCATAGCGATAGTTGTCATGTTTCTAGAAAATGAGACAAAATTAAAACAAAGCGTTTACAAAGTCAAAGTCCCAACCTTTTAAAAACAGTTACACATCATTAAAACAATTAACATCTTTAAAACTAATAATGCAATGGACGAAATACTAAACAACTACTGTAATGAACCCTATACATTTATGTTTAATGGTGCTAGTTCCGTACATGGTATACCCCGTATATACGGGGTATACCCCGTTAATTTGTTTTCGATTTATTAAGGTCTAGGACATCGCAAATATTCTGTAGCTGCTACAAACATATGAAGGGGTGGTTGAATAACAAGGGTACAAGTACTGTATTGTAAATACTTTCCTATGACATGTAGCATTGCGAACATTTTCGCTAACTTTATCAGTACAAGGATTATATTCATCGTCCAGCAGCTTTGTAAGAAACCACTGATGTCAAAACTATACTAGCTAGCGCTCGTATTTAACCTCATGAACGTGAACATTTATTACACGCATGACACATCAATTGCTATTCTATTAGTACTAGTTCTGATGCTTGCTGCATGAGTGTGACTTACAACAAGACATGATTATATGTTATACGCATTGCATGTACTTTTAATAAATGTTTCCCAGAAGGCAATTCATGCACATTGCCATGCGCGTCATGTGACTCCTTCGATTATTTTTTATCTCTGATGTTTCCTATTCCGTGAGGCACAGTCATGTAACCTCAAACTCCTGAACTGGATGGTGCTGCCATTTTGTAGTTGATCAAATAGGACACATGGTGGCTACAATAACCACAAAGCAATTGAAATAGTTAAAACAAAACCACCAAACCAAGTACATGAGGGTTTTTAATTTTTCCTCACTGCTGCGTATAACCATTAATAATAGTATTATCACCATTTAATAGTGTGATGCATGCGTGTCAAATCAAAATATAAGTCTTTGCTCCAACTTGATTTGGTAGGGTCTGGTTAACGTTGAAGTGATGACTACACAAAGATCTTTACAATCACACATGTTTAAGGTAGTGGAGTATTTTGATGCAATACATTTAAATGCTGAAATTTTACACAATAGTAAATTACCCTAAGCCTCACATTCATTGTAAGCTACGGTAAAATCGGACGTATGGTTTGTTCATTTCAGGCCCAACGTTGTATACCCCGTATTTACGGGGCATACCCCGGAACGGAAGAGATTAAGTCTTACATGTTGCATATACATGTAACAATTTAATCGATTGCATGCTTTCATATGGAGGAAGAAGATATACTTGCAAGAGTGTTGGCTCCCTTTCAAATGGAACGACTCACCCTTTCTGGAAAGTTGTACAATCCTGGTGCAGTCTGGAAGTCAAAATAAATATTAACATCATTACACATGTGTAGTGTGCGTATAGTAGCACATGATGTCTGTTGTAATTATAATACACACAAAACATGAATCATAGGGTGAGATGTATGGTACGGTACATGTATAGTGTACCAAAACTGTGTGAGTTGTGCCACAAAAAGTTGCAGTTATACACACTGCAGGTTCTTCAATTGATTGAACCCATCACAGTACACATATTACTTCGTAAATCATAAACAACAGTTTTCAAATTTATAGTGTAGTATTGTCATTTATTGTGTAATTGTAATTGCCTAGTTTAACCCTTGAGAACATTCTAGAAGATTTATTGGAGGTACTTAAAGCTACCGCTGAGCAGAGGAAGCAGATCATTTGGAGGCTGGCATACCTTATGGATGGACGGAGGCGCGAACTGATGTTATTTGTGTGCCTATGGCTGTGTGATATCGCCTATAGTTGCAATCATTATTTCCATGCAATTTTGTTGGAAACCGTTCAATTGTCCATTTGTCCTGTGAAACGTGGTTCAGTAATTGTTTGGAAACTAGTACTGTATACATGTACACAACTCTAGGGTCCATTTCTCACAGATTGCTTCAGTTCATAGCTTTTGTTTCTAATATGGAGATGCTGCTTCACAAAGGTGTTAAAACAAACTAATTGTCTGAGGTACGTCTACAACATATCTCAATATGACATGTGCTATTACATTTGCACTAGTATCAGCAAAATGAGAAGTTTCTTTAACCATTTGGAGCTACTTTATGCCAATAAGACTTTGTGCGCATACAGATTTGATTCTCCTGAACAGAGAAAAATAATAATTTGAAATAATTTTAAACCTCAAATGCTAGGGACAACTTAACAGGCAATAAGCACATCAGTTTGTCCCTTAGCCTCCATAAAGACAAGCTTCAACTAGTAAGGCATACGTGTTGGTAGGTACAGGTCAGTTCATTGTAATGGATGCAGATTGTGTTGGAAGTGCTTTCCTCCTGTGTGTAAACAATGAAACTGACCTGAAGATATATACTCACACACTGCCTACTCATCGGACTACTGATTATGCCCTATTGATAGCCACGGTTGAATAATCCATTGAAAAGTATCTTAAATTATGCTTCATGGTCTCGATAAAGTGTATGCCATGTACAGGTATAGATACTACAAGTAACAGTTCCTTTGTTATCAAAACAACCATTTTTCCATTTCTGGTGCCTTTATCTCATTCAGATAGTAAGATACATGTACATGTATGATTCATAGCTTCCTGTACACACTAAACACAATATAGTTCTAAAAGTGAACATCATCCCGTACATACATGTCCATGTACTGTACAGTAGCGCAGAATTCGACAGAGTTTATATTGGTGGTGACAATTCGAGCAGTGCATTGCCGTTTACTATACATACACATTATGCTGTGAAGCCAAACTGTGGATAATACAGCATGGTCTCACTGTGCAGTGGTACTGCAGTATAAGCAACCATGCACTGCAGCGTAAAGGGCTAGAGTGCATAAAATGATACAGTGATCTCGGACATTAAGACTTCACATAATGTACACATATTGCGATAGGGTATGCTTATGGTAGTCTTGTTCCCAGACTCATTTATGTAAGCATTATCACATAATCTAGAGTCTGGGAAGAAAGTTGAACGTTTTTGTTCTGTGGCACACGAAATTGTGTGCCCCAATCAAATTGGTTGCACAGCAGGTCAAACGCCCATGGCAGGAGAGCATAACAGATAGACCTTCCACTTCCAGATGACATATTGATCAAACATCATTCCCCTCCATGAGTGACCTGATGGTACCAACCAATTTGATTGGGGCGCACAATTTCGCGCGCCACGGAACAAAAAAATTTGAACTCCCTTCCCAGACTCAGTTTTTGTAGCATTATACATTATGCAATAATGCTTACGTAAGTGAGACTGGGAACGAGATTACGCTTATGGTGTATTACAACCCACCCAGCCAGATATCCTGTCACTGCTGCCATAAACCTGCTGTGACAAACGCTTCCATTTCCCGAGATACTGGTCCTTGTTGTGATCAAATTTTCGTGTCATTTCTATTAGTGCTGCAGCATTCACATAAATATCGTCATCGAAATGACAATACCAACTGAATGAGTGAAAGGAAACAGAAATTTTGCAGATAAAATGGTACAAGTACATTACATTTGCAGTAGGTCACTTTGTGTACACAGAACATTTATGTCAATTCTGGTAGTACTCAAGTACTATAGTGATGCATTGGTGTCAAACACTAAAGTGGAAAATATCACAATATTTTATTCGTCGATGTTAATTTACTGCCATTTGGGTAAGACATACAGCTACAGAACCACTGTACAACTAGCGGTTTGAAAATGTCACTTATCACTGGCTGCCATAATTTCCAACTCAAAGATGGGAAAGGCACTGTAAGTGGTACAACAATACTTAAAATAAGGTACACGTAACTTATTTGTATCACAAATATTATTCATAACACATATCATTGTAATGTTAATTATGATGCACAAATCAAAATCAATGAAATAAAAAGGTAGCCTTTACTTTGATCCTGTGTATCAGTAACTAGGCACAATGGGATTAGACATTGATAAAACTATAGATCTGTTTAAAAAGCGTTACATGTACATGTATTGTATTGTATATGTTTATGTACAGCAAAATTAATATAAGCAAGTGTGCAGTTCGGAAATGATTAACAACAGTTTCAGGAATTAGTGAGTATCAGGAAAACTCGAACCCAACATAATATTATTTGACGCTGAAATGACGATACTCTGAATTACTGACTGAACCACTGTGTGATTTGAAAGCTTTATATACTACAAACCAACTCACATGTACTGTTAAATAAAAGCCAATGGTCGCAGCTACAGGCAAATGGCAAAGGGCTCATAAATATTTAAACATAAACTTAAAAAGGCAGATCTCACAAAGACTGTCCTTTCCCACCACACAGTAGATTTTAATACAGGCACATTTACACAACAGATACATGACATAAATACATGTACATATGTATACTGTAAATGACAATTGGCTCACTTGTAGACTGCACCAGCATCTCTAGCCTGGTACCAATGATCAAACTGGACCCCTCCTTTGCAACACATCATTCGCCTACAAGAGGAGCAATTGCGTTTCCGTAACAGTTGATGTGTGTGTACGTAGGCATACAGATGCGCAAATATTTTATGAAGAGCCATAACCCTGCTCTGTGATCATACAGGAACGAGGCACACAATGTAATTTGATCGTCTGCATTTTGATATTGCACTTGTCCAGTTGTTGATTTGCACAAATGTTGACTCAAGGTGCTTCAAGACATGAATTTAACACTGTAAAACAGTGAGTTGAGCTAATGGAACTTGTATTTTTTAACACAGCAAACATTCGCCTACAAGACTAATTGACTTTAATTCAATTAGCTAATGTAATCAAAACCTGGCATTTAGTAAACAATCTGTAGTCAGGATCAGGTTTTCCCTTTGTAACTCCTAGTAGGAACACAGCTAAGGCCTCACAATTTATATACAGTTGCAACTCAATGCCTCTACACATACACAATAATACTCTGTTCTTAAGTCATGCTGGCTGCTGAGATTGGGTCAGATTTGTTGAAAATCCTTTTGCTTTGTAAATAATTTGGAAAAGTTAATATGACTTAAAGTTTAAAACTTATAAGACCTGTATCTAGGTCCTAAAGTATTGGTAATATTTTATAAACTTAAAGAATCGATTTTATATTGCGGAAAAAATCTTAAAACAGGCAGCCATTTTGTAGTTCAATGATGTGTCACAACTTTGTTTGCAAAATTATAATTGCTATAACAACAGTTATGATAGCAACCCAACTAATACACAAATCGCAAGGTACATGTTAAGCAATGAGATAAAAACTAGACTTCCAAGCAAAGAAATACAGCACACAATCATGGTGCCCTTTGTCTGATGAAAGGATTTCCATGATGTCATCGTCAGTTATGCCCCCTTGCATGTCACACAACACGGCATGTAAGTAGGAAGACATTATTCTCGTACAGCAGTTCCCATCACAACAATTGAACAAGCCTTCTGCATTTCATAACATGCATTCCGCTCAATGTACGGCATTAGTAAGCCCATTGCTTCATCAAATGTGGCACGATTTTTTATGAAATGAGGCATGAATTGGTGCATCCTGATTAAGAAAATGATTCATTGCCAGCCAACTTCCTTCTCTGTAGTTGCTTGTACATGTAGGTGATTGGGATTCATTCACGTCAACCAACAAAGCCGTCACATCCTGCTTGCTGACTGCCTTTGGAGCAACACCTGGATCTGCTACATTGGATTGGTTCTGAAAAGAACCTTTAACAGTCCCACTTTCTGAGAAACACGTATCAGACTCACCGCCTGTCTTTCACCAATTAACATGAGCATGACATCAACACGTGCAGTGTTTTACTAACATATCCTAAAAATGGCTGCCTGTTTTAAGAATTTTCCTTTGATCTGCAATATAAAATTGATTATTTAAGTTAATATAATATTATAAATCATACCAATACCTTCGAGACCTAGATACAAGTCTACTCTTAAGTCAAATTAAATCATCCAAATTATTTAGAAGCAAAAAGATCCTCAGATTTTCAACAAATCTGACCCAATCTCAGCAGCCCGCAAGACTTAAGAGCTGATTATTATTACATGTGTATGGGACATTGAGTTGCAACTGTATATAGATTTTGAGCCTTAGCTGTGTTCCTACTAGGAGTTACAAAGGGAAAACCTGATTCGAACCACAGATTGTTTACTAAATGCAGGTTTTGTTTACATAAGCTAATTGAATTAAAAGCTAATGAGTCTTGTAGGGGAATGTTTGCTGCAATATAAAAAAAACAAGTTCCATTAGCTCAATCCACTTTTTTACAGAGATAATGTTGAAAAACTGAAAAATTCATTTTTTACATGACATTGTAAGGAAGTAACATACTGGGTTTTTGTTGAGTCTCTTGGACAGTCACAGTACACCACTTGGTACCCTGCGTGTGTAGGTACATGAGAATGTGGGTGGATGGATACAAGGACATACATGTACATGTACACACACAGTTTATTGCAAACTATGAAAATTAAGTCTCAGTAGCACACGTACACACGCAGTAACTCTTCCATGCGACACTGCATGACCGACCACAGATAGCTGTACAAGCATTCATGGTTCGTGTGAAAAAGCATAAGCATTGCTAGATACTTGCAACTTGGGTCTGTGTAGGAGACTACTGCACCAGGTTGCATTGTTTAAAGTGCTTTCTGGATAGAGTGGGGCCATTGTGGGCTCAAGAAAGCATCTATCCCACAATACACATCTGTACCAAGACTAATCAAATTCATACTGGCCAGTGACCAGATACTATGGCTTGATATATCAACTCCATGACTGTTTTACTATGAAACACCTTGATCCACTGTTTTACAAAGTTATTGTCCAAAATGTTTAGGAGCAGTATGGCACATTAGCAAACAATACAGTAATTTCTATGCTGCAAAGAATCAACTTTGCTTAAAATAAATGAAAGGCACACATCCAAATGATATGGTGACTGATAAAGACACATGCAATGCAAGATTTTACCCGCTCGCGTGAGAGCCTCTGTCCACATGTCCTCACCACCTTCAGTCACAACATGCACCTGACCCAAAAAAATAAGAAAAGTACAAGCAGGATGAAAGGGATATAGGTCAGAGGAAAGGGTCAGTTTGAACAATTACACACATCACACATGAATACATGCCTGACAATGAACTAAAAGAATACAGATGCACTCTGTGCTGGAAAAAGTGCATTTGGAATAGTATCAAATGGAAGGAGCAAAATACAGTGCTATACACATATTTGTGGCGCACACCATTAGACTTAGCATGCAAAAACCATATACTGTACTGTACATACATGTATATGCACATTTTTCTAACCTCCTATGGCACTAGATAAAAGGTATGTAACATGATTGGTACCTTTAAAAAAAAAAATGCTCAGGCATTGCTGGCCCATGCTTTGCCTGCTGTGGCCTAGTGCATTGATTATTAATGTATTTATGTTTTAATATTAACAAAGTACATAAAAAAATATTCCCATCCCTTTTAATGGATCGACTATTACAGGTCATGTAACACAGCTATTTGAAAAGAGAGGTGAGATTTCATTTGCTCAGAGGCATTTCTCACGAAGTGTGAATACATAGAGTAGTTACAACCCATTCAAACGGCTGATGTGTACACATTAGAAAGACGATCCATTACAAGAGAAGAATAAACGATTCTCTCATGTGTAGAGAGTGAAAATTCATGAAGTCTTGAATGCTTATCCTGACCACAGAATCAAATCACAGAATTGAATCAGTGCTCATCAACACGACTATGAAAGTGTAAAAATACACATGCACCCTAGATATGAAGAGTGAAAATGTCTAATGCCTTGAAGGGAATCTTTAGGTTGACCATCTGACTATTCATGTAACGTAGGAATAGAGTCATAAACAGAAGATCAAGTTTAATGTTTGATACAAATAAAAAAGTGTAATTATATTTTGCAAAAGCCCCTCCCCACCACCCTATCTAACTCTGATTGATTGCAAGTGAAGTAAAGATAATTAACATATAGAATGAGATCCCAGCGAGAACAAGAGGTTTTAGAACTGAATACTTTTCTTAATGCAATAGAGAGTAATAAAAGGAAGGTGAGTTCTCACCTTCTTTCTATTACTCTCTATTGCATTAAGAAAAGCATTCAGTTCTAAAACCTCTTGTAGGCATGCTAGATACTGTCAAGTTCTTCCATCCACATCTACGATCCTCTGCACTCACATTTCCAGAGGTCCCAAAGGATGTGCACGATGTGGATATTTCAGACATCGTTACCCAAGTCAACAATAACTCGCCCACTGAGTGAAGCCTCTAGCATGCTATCGTACTATGATTGACCTTTGTTTTGATAGCTGTATGACAACGCCTATTCATTTAGACAGTCCATAATTAATTCTAGGTTACCCACAGGCCCAGAGATATTAATCAACAAGTGAATTGAAAACGCTGAAATTTAACACCTTTCTCTAATTAGCCTAATAATTAGCCTAATTTGTTCTGCTTTCCTAAATCCTCCAGTTCTTAATCAACGTGGTGCGCTAGTCCGTAATTAGCACGTTTTCTATATCGGTTGACTCATACCATGTACAGTTACTCAACAAATCCACTTCACCAGGTTCCATTCTCTCACCTGCTTTGGATGGACTGTTTGCATCCACGTGATGTATTGGCGGGAGAGCCTTGAGTCGTGGTAGCCAGGCGTTGTCAGCACTGATATGTATATGTTCGATCCATCGTCGGCCAGTTCGACTCTCTCAGCCATCGCTAGTCTCTGTTCCTGCTCTTGCGATCCGATCTTCGTTCTACCTGGGGTAGGTTGAGCTGTAGTGGGTGCCGAAGTAAGTTGCTGCCCAGCTTGTGGCACGTTTGTGGTGGGAGTATCCGTCAACCCTCTTAGGGACGAAAAGCGCATCGCCAAGGGAATTTTGACATCAGATACCTTCTGCAGGTGCCCTCTTGAGTACAGGTAATACGTTGTCACAGTTCCGACCACCCACACTATGACCACGGCGACGAACAACCGCTTCTTCTCCATTAATTTAACGCATTGTCGTTGTATAATAAGAAAATACGGTGTGTATTTTGGCGGGTGAAATATAAAAGCTGTGCCATCGCCGTCAACCGGCACATTGGCCTGGGGACCCCGACTAAAATACAGGGGTGTTACGGGTGTTCACCTATTAGAAGCTGTTATTGTATACGTAGATGTTTGCACAGTATTTATGACCCACACAATGATTAGTTAATAGCAACTTTGACCATTACATGTATAAGCGCTTTGCAAGGTGTGTTTCTTTTGCGTTACTGAGTATGCAAAACCTGGTTAGTGAAACATAATTGTTCTTTTCGAATCAAAGAGCATACATACACTTGTGGCATAACTATAATTTCAGTATTCACTTTAGCATCTTAAATTAAAAAGCCTTCTGCGGCAAAGCCAAATAGCATTTCCGCATGCGGTCTTTTTAAACAACTCCCGCAAATTGAACAAGCAAAAAGGCTTTTTCTCTGAACATTGCACAATGTTTTAGTAAACAACTCCCATGAATTCGACAATCAATCACGCATTTTCTCAGAACAATGAGTTGCATTGTTGTCAATTTAAAAGTGGCTTTGTATAGCAGTTGCGGCACAATAATGCGCGAAAGAGTTAAGTTTGAACAAAGCTTTGCCGAAGGGGGCGTCCGGGGTGGGGTGGAGGGGGTTGCAAAAAGTCAGGAGCCCTTTGTTAATCGTGAGTCATTCGGATGGGGGGGCGGGTTGTCAGGGGTGTTAATAGATACATTTGGCTCCAGCCCTCTATTACCTAATAAAGAGTGTGCAACTGAATGCTTCGGCTGTAATCTGCGTAAACCAAATAAAAAGAGTGCACACAGGTGCTCGGCGGGTGTTAATAGATATGCATTCGCATGATGTTGCGTTGCTGCGATGTTTTGCAACTATAGGTATCAACATATACCAAGTTGTCCCAGCATTTGTGTATCGTACTTTGCCGCGTTTTTTAAGCCCACTGTCAACAATACATGCATGAAAGATTCATCAATGTTAGTTCTTGAGGATTGATGTCTTTGTATGAGAGTGGGCATTACACCTTTAATAACCCTCTTCGGCACACTATAAAACCATCAGGGCTTGCACCTTAATGTGGGTTATGGGGATTTATTACAAACCCAGCAGGATCACATTTAAACACCTTCATGTGACTGTTGCATTTGAACTGTATACTGTTGCTTCGCAGTCTCCTTATGTTCGACTCCCCACTTAATAGCTGGAGCAAAACTAGAGTCTTTCTCAACAAGTAGTGCTCTAATTATATTTTGTGGATTGCCATTACTTTTGAAATTACAAGAATTTCGTGAAATGACAATGCAGTAAGTAATCCGCATTTTCCGTTGCTCGTGCCACTCCCTACATTCTTTTAAAAACGTTTATATTTTCCATCATACAGTGCTGTCAATAGCAAAGGAAGACAAGATAGTAGGAAGGTGCTTTTGATCATACTTGAGTTACTGTAACAGCAGCAATAACAGAAGACATTGACTCAGCTCTAGATGTACATTCAACTGTTACTGAAGGGAAGGATGCAACTGTGAATAGACATGAATTTTGCCGGGAGCAACTTTGTGAATTTTATTTAATAGGATATCAGTATTTATTTGATGACCAGTTGCATATTCACTACTGCTCTTTGATGATAGTGCATGACCACTGGGTATAACATCTTTTGAGGAATTGTTTCCCAAAGCTTTATGTACAGGTTGCACAAGATGAATGTCAATCACCACATGCAGATTGGTCTATCAGCAGGAAGAACCATATATTTATTGATTCATTTTTGACACAAATGATTTATTCCACTCACAAGGAAAAGAAGTGAGATACAAGATGGTTTATTGTACCCAAAGTTGCAAGCAGCTTCAATTTTGAACAATAGAGCAGCAGCATGGCTGCACACTTCACCTTATCTGCATGTGCACAACTTAAAATGCATTGTAAAGGAAACAAGTAAATAAAAACATTCTCTAACGAGAAAGTTGTTGGTATATAGAATTGGCCAATGGTGCATGGTGTAAAAAGCACGGAAACAAGAGTGACAGAAATTTGACTGGAAAATCGAAATAGGCCTATATTTAGCCCATTACTCAGGCATGTACTGTTATAACGTTAGTGTGCTAAATATAGGCCTATTTCAATTTTCCAGTCAAATTTCTGTCACTCTTGTTTCCGTGCTTTTTACACCACCATTGGTCAATCCTATACCAACAACTTTCTCGCTAGAGAATGTTTTTATTTACTTGTTTCATAAGCTTTTTCCTCTGCTATAGTAGCGCGTCTTTATATCTGGTCACAAAGTTTCGAAGGGAGGGAGGTTAAAAAATTTAAATTATAAGCATATGGGACAGTTTCCGCGAAAATTGCCCCACGGATATATTATAAAATGGGTCAGTTTCCGAGAAAATGAGCCTTCGCTATATGGGATCGTTTCCGCGAAAAGGGACCTAGTGCATATTATAAAATTTGTTATAAAAATGTCTTACGTTTAAATCGCTATAACTTCCGAACTGTAAACGCTATCGACTTTCTATTTTCAACACTTCATAGCACACCATTTCTGTGTGTAGATCTATATTTTCGTGTCTTACACAAGCTCCATGCCAACGTTATGAGACCTGATTACCCATGGGGTTCGAAACTGCCACATCTTCAGGTAGGAACGTCCAATTCGTTTCAAATTCAGTGTGCATGTAGAGGGGTCCTGTCGCTATTGATTTTTTCAGTTCGCTAATTTTTATGTTATCCGTTACGGAGATACAGCTGTGCAAAGTTAATGCACATTTCCTGCTCGATGAGCGCCATTATTGTATGCAACCCGCGTTCCATTCTCCCAATCCACAATAAATTTCGATAACTTCTTTGTTCCGCCCACATTCTCCCTTAAACTAGTCGTTCGCAACAATTTTACCTCACCCAGGCAGCGAGTTTATACCGGTGAATTAAAGGAAGAACGCTTCTCGCTTCGCAAAACGATCGTACCAAATTGATGGATCTGAATGAATCGTTGCAGTAGGGTAATGTGAGGTATGGTCGGCAGTAGGGAGTGTTCGGCAACCGCACTTTCAACACAATAGAGAGCCTCAAAGAAGACATTTCAATATTTTAAAACAGGTTCAAAACCATCCTTCTGGGTTGTCTTAGGACGCAGTAAGTATAGTTTAAAGCAACTACGTTCCCTTTAAATAATAACACAGGGATGCCGAACACTACCTACGCTATCGCGCATGCCAATCACTACCTAATCTACCCTATTCTTGCGCCTCCCACGTCGCGGGGTGGCAGTATTCAACACAGCGTGAGTAAGGCTATTTGCTTCGCACTTGCATCATCCTCTAGTCGTGTAATAAAGCTTCCAACTTGCTATTAGTATAGCCCATGCTTAAATTCTTGTCACGCCCACTCAGCTACGCTTGCAATGGGCTATTCCAAAATATAATTGTACACCCCTACTGATGACTAATATCAAGGTATCCCCCCAGGACATAAAGCCTCTACACCATACCCCCCAGGACATTTATTTTGGACCCCCTCTGGACACACTTCCCTGTACATTACCATTGAACCCCCTCTGGACACAACCTGATGTAGGATACCCCCTTAGGACATTACCGTTGAACCCCCTCTGGACACAACCTGATATAGGATACCCCCTTAGGACATTACCATTGAACCCTCTCTGGACACATCTCGATGTAGGACACCCCCCTAGTACATCGCCATTGAACCCCCTCTGGACACATCCTGATGTAGGATACCCCCTAGAGCATTACCTTTGAAACCCATCCGGACACATCTCACTGTGCGACACCCCTTGGACATTGCCATCATTGCCATTGGACCCCCCTCTGGACACATCTCACTGCAATAGAACATCCCCCTAGGACATTACCATTGGACCCCCTCTGGACAATTTTTTTGAGTCATCAGTAGGGGTGTACAATTATTTTATGGAATAGCCCAATGACATCGGTTGTATTTACAATTTTCAGCTCACGCATAATACATGAACATGCACCCATGCTGGCTCACACAGTCTCCTGCACTTGTGCACACACTTGAATTGTTGCGTGTACACCATCGTATGGCATATTCTTATGCACAACACTCACGTACAGTACATGTGGCACACAATAAACCAGTCTGATGATGATGCACACTTTTACACCACACTTTGTCACATGCACGGGATCTATTCCATTTAACTGTGTGCATTTTTGAGTGGGTTTATGTACTGAGCTTCTGTACCACTCTCTTCGTTTTCCCCTGCATTGTTGCCGAAGCATTCCTTATAACAACTCCTCTTTGTGCAGGCTGGGTTTCCCATATAAATGGTTCGTCGTACCTGACATAGAGCTCTCACATGTACATGAGTATGTGTAGCTACATGCAGCGTCCCATAGGATTGGACAACTGTACATGCATCGTGTGCTCATAGGATTGGTCCTCTATTTGTACATACGATCCCCGTAGGGTTGGTCCTTTGTACACACAGGTACCTTGTGTCCCTATAGGATTGTTCTTTTGTACATGCATTGTGTCCCCATAGGCCCATATGATTGGTCCTTTGTATGTACATTTTGTCCCTGTATATTGATCCTCTGTGTCCCATTGGTTTGGTCCTTTGTGCTTGCATACACTGTACATCACTGTATACATGCATGTGCAAAGAATAGCACTATATTTACCACAACATGTATATTCTAATGCACTCACATAATCTTTCTCTAGTAGAGAAGTGAGTAATAAAGCTTTCTTATTCTGCATAACGCTTTCTCAACTTGCCCAACTTCTCATCATTCTTTATGCCTCAACTATTGCTGCTTATGCTGACTTCAAGTCTCTTTTTGCCCACACCATATGGAGTGCGTGAACATGCCCTCATACTGGTTCACACACCCTTATGCAGGTGTATACGTTGTGCAAATAGCACTGTACAATACTTGAGCACATCACTTGCACACACACATACACACACACGCACACGCACACACATACACACACACACACACACACACACACACACACACACACACAAACACAACACTTATGCACCTTGACACATATGGCAACATTATAACACACTCTAATAATTATGGTACATTCAAATACATTCAAGTGTAAGGTCTGCCTCTGAACGTTTCCTCTGCACAGCATTCTATTCGATGAACAAATTAAGAGGCAAATCATTCTATTCTCAATTTCTGTACCCTGCTTTCGTACTCACTGTGGTTTTCCTTTGCATTGTTGCTTGTAGTCTTCTCTAAAAGTATACTTTTTCCCTCAGTTACACTCACCATCTAGCACTCTATGTTTCACCTGTAAAAGCGTTTGGGAGTCTGGCAACAGCAGAATGATGAAATTGTTTACTAGCTTGCTAAGGTATGTCTGTGTAAACTTACCAGGGCCCTGACCCACCACAATCTGCAATGATAGGTAGGTACAATAATATTCATCGTCAAAGGTAACAGTCTAACCTTACAGGCCAACAGTACAATGTTGCATCACTAGTAAATAAGTTTGAATGCAGGGAATTCAACGAGTGTTATTGCACTCCACTGTTCCTGGCCTAGCCTTCTCACAATTAGTACAAAGTATTGTGCTTCCCATTCCACTCTTGCTATACCTTTCTAGGAGTACTTGAACACTCACTTCATTCCCTGCATACAACTAGTGTGACCTGCAACACTGTGTGCTGCCTCTTCACGATGCACCACGCATGTAAAGTTTATTATTATTAATTTTTTGAAGGGCGATGGGCTGTGTTGTTCCTGCATGGCCTGTGGCAATGAATTTTATTGTAGCTACATGTACCCTATCCTGCAGATTGTGGTAGGTCAGGGCCCGTGGTAGGTTTACACAGACATAAGTAGCAAGTTAAAGTTTAATATTCATTATCCAACTCTGCACCTCTCTAAGAAAAACATAAAAAAATAAAAAAGCCTCTTACATGCTGACCCATGGAATCCCTTATGACTTGTCCTCTATTCTCTTTAATTGTCTCAAGCAGTCCTATTGGGATATGATGTATGTACAAAGGACCAGTCCTATGGGACACTACAGTGTACGTGATGTATACCTACATGCATGTCCCTCATGAGCTGTTCAATAGAATAGATCAAGAATACATGTGCAGAGAACACATTCACTGTACCATCATTTAGAGTGTTATTGTTTGTGCCACATGTTTATATGTGTGTGTGTGTGTGTGTGTGTGTGTGTGTGTGTGTGTGTGTGTGTGTGTGTGTATGCTGTGGATAGGTTGCATGATTTAAGCGGAGAAACAGAGTCAGTGTATGCCAATGCCGTCAAGCAGCCAGGTAACCCAGGCCTTGTCAGGGTGAAGGCATAAGTTGTGGTTAAAGTTAGAGTGGTGTGAGTTGTAGAGTAGTGTGAATTCGCTGGTGTGAGCTCACTGGTTGTACAGGGGTGTGAGCTCACTGATCTTAGAGTGGTGTGAGCTCGCTGGTCATAGAGTGGTGTGAGTTCCACTGGTCATAGAGTGGTGTGAGCTCACTGGTCATAGAGTGGTGTGAGCTCGCTGTTTGTAGAGTGGTGTGAGTTCCACTGGTCGTAGAGTGGTGTGAGCTCATTGGTCGTAGAGTGATGTGAGTTTCACTGATCATAGAGTGGTGTGAGTTCGCTGGTCGTAGAGGTGTGAGCTTGCTGGTCGTAGAGTGGTGTGAGTTCACTGGTCGTAGAGTGGTGTGAGCTCACTGGTCGTAGAGTGGTGTGAGCTCGCTGGTCGTAGAGGTGTGAGCTCGCTGTTTGTACAGTGGTGTGAGCTTGCTAGTCGTAGAATGGTGTGAGCTCACTGGTCATAGAGTGGTGTGAGTTTCACTGATCATAGAGTGGTGTGAGTTCGCTGGTCGTAGAGGTGTGAGTTCGCTGGTCATAGAGTGGTGTGAGCTCGCTGGTCGTAGAGGGGTGTGAGCTAACTGGTCGTAGAGTGGTGTGAGCTTGCTGGTCGTAGAGTGGTGTGAGTTCACTGGTCGTAGAGTGGTGTGAGCTCACTGGTCGTAGAGTAGTGTGAGCTCGCTGGTTGTAGAGTGGTGTGAGCTCGCTGGTCGCAGAGTGGTGTGAGTTTGCTGGTCGTAGAGTGGTGTGAGCTCGCTGGTCATAGAGCGGTGTGAATTCTGGTCGTAGAGTGGTGTGAGCTCGCTGGTCGTAGAGTGATGTGAGCTCGCTGTTCGTAGAATGATGTGAGCTCACTGGTTGTAGAGTGGTGTGAGCTCGCTCATTGTAGAGTGGTATGAGCTCACTGGTCGTAGAGTGATGTGAGCTTGCTGGTCATAGAGTGGTGTGAGCTTGCTGGTCATAGAGTGGTGTGAGCTCGCTGGTCGTAGAGTGGTGTGAGCTCACTGGTCGTAGAGTGGCGTGAGCTCGCTGTTTGTAGAGTGGTGTGAGCTTGCTAGTCATAGAGTGGTGTGAGCTCGCTGTTTGTAGAGTGGTGTGAGTTTGCTGTTTGTAGAGTGGTGTGAGTTCGTTCGTAGAGTGGTGTGAGCTTGCTGGTCATAGAATGGTGTGAGCTCGCTGGTCTTATAGTGGTGTGAGCTTGCTAGTCGTAGAGTGGTGTGAGTTCACTGGGCATAAAGTGGTGTGAGTTCACTGGTCATAGAGTAGTGTGACTTAACTGGTCATAGAGTGGTGTGAACTCGCTGGAGATCACGGGGCCACTGGTGCAGCACATGGCCAGGCCTTGGCAGAGTGTTCTCCACCACAGCCTGGGACCCAGCACCTGTGGGTGGCTCGCTCCGTGTGCACCAGATGGTGGAGTAGTGCCTGCTGGTGTGGTGGTGAGCCTGCTTGGAACTGGCTGTTGCCATGCATGAAAGGGCTGATGTGTGACACACCACACCAGCACGTCCTCCTTCAACACATCCCAGCGGAGGTTATGCAGCTTGTCCATAGCTGCGGCCTGCCAAAAGAGCTGTCATACCTCAAGGCTGCTGCCATCGGGTGCGAAGAGCTGGCAGATGATGTGTTGGTACTTCACCAGCTCAAGAGCAGTTTGGGCACAATCTGAATGCAATATGTTCCAGGCTTCCATCCAGGAGCTGAGAACTGAGACCTGTCGCCTGGTGCTGCCCTTCTTAGCCACCTGGCCAACTAGCAACCCGTCATCTAATAGGGGAAGGAGTTGGTCAGCTGAGCCGTAGTCAAGGCTATGACTGGAGTGCTGCACACATGAAATTACTTTTATATGGATGCGAACCTGTGAACATATCAACAACAGTTTGGGATGATTTTTGATTGGATAAGGGTTTTAGGGGTAAGACACCCTGCATTGAGCACTAATGCCAAGATTAGTTAGGATCATTCATTGAATGCATCTGTAGAAACATATGCTTACATCTCAGCCTCAGCAGCGGACATGCACTGTACCTAGTACCCAAAGAAAGCTTAGTAATACTATGACATAGACTGGTCATGTGCATTAAACTACACCTGTACCTAAACTCTACCTTAGGGCATCTTCATGTACCTCTGTGTGAGCTGAAAATTGCGTGGGCAACAGGAGACCAAAGTTACTGTGAAGTGGTACAGATGCCACATAGCTGAGTGGGGGGGGGGGGGGGGGGGGGGGGGGGGTATAAAGAATGATGAGCAGATTAGCAATACGACAAATAGGAAAGCTTTATTACACGTTTCTCCACTGACCAAAGATGATGTGAGTGCGCAGGAACTTTTAAAAAACTCTACACATGTTGCAGTAAAATATAGTTATTCTTTGC
This sequence comes from Ephydatia muelleri, assembly GCA_013339895.1. Classification (NCBI taxonomy): domain Eukaryota; kingdom Metazoa; phylum Porifera; class Demospongiae; order Spongillida; family Spongillidae; genus Ephydatia; species Ephydatia muelleri. Next base: position 11,525,772 of record JABACO010000003.1, on the reverse strand, counting down.
AACATGTACAATGTATGTGTACCTCTAGAGGACTATGAAGACATGATGTACGTACAAATGATCAACCCTATGGTAACTATGCACACATAGAGGACCAATCCTTTGGGGACATGATGCACGTACAGTGGGCCAATCCTATATGTCGCCACATACCTATGTACATGTGAGGGCTCTATGTCATGTATGAAGAACCATCTATATGGGAAACTCAGCCTGTACAGAGAGGAGTTGTTATAAGGAATGCTTCTACAGGCAACAATGCCAAGGATTAAACTAAGAGAGTACAGAAGCTCAGCCCCTCAAAAATGCACACAGTTAAGTGGTAGAATGCACGTGCATGTGGTGTGAGAGTGTGTTATCATCATCAGACTGGTTTATTGTGTGCCACAAGTACTGTATTCGTGAATGTTGTGCATAAGAATATGTCATACGATGGTGTACAGGTTTATACACGCAACAATGCAAGTGTGTGCACAAATGCATAAAGGTGTGTGAGCCAGCATGAGTGCACTGATGTTCATGTACTATGCGTGAGCTGAAAGTCGATATTGCAAGCGTATAAACTGAGTGGGTGTGACAAGAATTTTAGCAAGGGCTACAGTAAATAGGAAAGCTTTATTGCATGACTAGAGGATGATGCAAGTGCGTAGCAAATACATGTATAGCCTTACGCGAGCCATGTTGAATTCGGCCATCTGCAACGTGGGAGGCGCAAGATTACTGCAATTAACCATTCGACTCAATCATTAATTTGGTACGATCGTCTTGCCAAGCGAGACGTCTTCTTTTTCTTCTTCTTTGAATTGTCGCTGCATGGGTGTTGCGAACGGCTAGCTTCGTTTTAGGCAGAGTATGGGTGGAGAATGGGCGGAACAAAGAAAGTTATCGAAATTTATTGTGGATTGGGAGAATGGAACGCGGGCTGCATGCAATAATTGTGCGAATCGAGCTGGAAATGTGCATTAACTTTGCATAGGTATATCTCCGTAACGGATAAAGTAAAAATTAACGAAAAGAACAACTCAATAGTGACAGGACCCCTCTACGTACACACCAAATTTAAAACGATTTGGACGCTCCTACCTGAAGATGTGGCGTTTTTGAACCCCATGGCTATCGGATCTCGTAACGTCGGCACAGAGTTTGTGCAAGACGCCAAAATATAACTGTACATACTGAAATGGTGTAGTATGACGTGTTGAAAATAGGAAGTCGATAGCGTGTACCGTTCGGGGGTTACAGCGATTTAAACGTAAGGCACTTTTATAACAAATTTTATAATATGCACTAGGTCCCTTTTCGCGGAAACGATCCCATATAGCGAAGGCTCATTTTCTCGGAAACTGACCCAAATGTTATAAAAATGCATCGCGGGTGAATCGCTATAACTTCCCAACGGTTAACGCTATCGACTTCCTATTTTCAACACTTCATACTACACCATTTCACTACGGGGAAACTTATTTTGGGGCCTTGCACTAGTTCCTTGCTGATGCTACGAAGTCCGATACCCCATGGGGTTCAAAACCGTCACATCTTCAGCTAGGAGAGTTTAAATCGCTTCAAATTCCGTATGTACATACAGGGGTCCTGTTGCTATTGATGTGTTCAGTTCGTTAATTTTTACTCTATCCGTCACGGAGATACAGCTGTGCAAAGTTAATGCACATTTCCCGCTCGATTGCACCATTTTTGCATGCAACCCGTGTTCCATTCTCCCAATCCACAATAAATTTTGATAACTTCTTTGTTCCGCCCATTTCTCCCTTAAACTAAGCTAGCCGTTCCCAACTGTTTTTGTCTCACTCAGGCAGTGAGTTTATGCGGGAAAGTTAAAAGAAGAAGAACGCTGCTCAGTTCCAGACGATCGTACCAAATTAACGGACCCCAAGTGAATATAACCTTGCGCCTCCCACGTCGCCGGCAGTATTCAAAACGGCACGCGTAAGGCTATTTGATAAGCACTCACATCATCCTCTAGCCGTGTAATAAAGGTTTCTTATTTGCCATCATCTTGCTAAAATCATCGTCTTATATCTGCCACGCCCACTCGGCTACGATTTCGGTCTCACACAATTAACTTTCAGCTCACACATACTCATGCTGGCTCCCACTTGTGCACACACTTGCATTGTTACGTACATGGCCCTGTACACTATCGTATGGCATATTTTCTTATACACAACCGCACACACACACACACTCACACACACACATACACACACACACACACACACACACACACACACACACACACACACACACACACACACACACACACTCATGTACAGCGTACTTGCACACACCAGTTATACATGTGGCAAACAATACACCTGTCTGATGATAGTACAAACACTCTCACTCACATTGTCACATGCACAAGTACATGTATTGTATTCAATTCAGCTGATTGCATTTTAATTTGTGTACCAAGCTTGCATAAAACACACATGCACAGGCACACACACACACACACATGACATACACACACAGACACACAAATGCACACACAGACACACTAACACATGACATACACACAGACACACAAATGCACACACAGACACACTAACGCACACACACATACACACATGACATACACACAGACGCATACAAACACACACAGACACACTAATGCACACACACACACTCACACAGACACACACACAGGCACACACACAGGCACACACAGACACAAATGCACACACAGACACACTAACACACACACACACAAACGCACACAGACACACACACATGACATACACACAGACGCATACAAACACACACACACACTAATGCACACACACACTAACGCACACAGACACACACATGACATACACACAGACGCATACAAACACATGCACACAGATACACAGACACACATGGACACACAAAAAACACGACACACATATGACAAACACACACACACACGTACACACACACATGGAAATACACACTAGCACACAGACACACATGCACACACACATGCATGAAATACACACTAGCACACACAGACACACTACATACGTGTGTGTTTGTGTGTGTGTGCGTTAGTGTGTCTGTGTGTGTGTTTGAATGCATCTGTGTGCACACATGACATATACACATACACACACACACACTAACGCACACACACACTAACGCACACAGACACACACATGACATACACACAGACGCATACAAACACACACACACAGATACACAGACACACACATGGACACACAAAACACACGACACACATATGACAAACACACACACGCACACACACACACGTACATATACACACATAGAAATACACACTAGCACACACAGACACACATGCGCACACACATGCATGAAATACACACTAGCACACACAGACAGACATGACATACACACACAGACACACTAACACACACACACATGACATACACACACAGACACACAAATGCACACACAGACTGCATTTCAATTTGTGTACCAAACACACACATGCACACGCACAGGCACACACACACACATGACATACACACACAAATGCACACACAGACACACTAACGCACACACACACAGACACACAAATGCACACACAGACACACAAATGCACACACAGACACACTAATGCACACGCACACACACACACACACAGGCACAGACACATGACATACACACACAGACACACAAATGCACACACAGACACACAAATGCACACACAGACACACTAATGCACACACACACACACAGGCACAGACACATGACATACACACACAGACACACAAATGCACACACAGACACACAAATGCACACACAGACACACTAATGCACACACACACACACAGGCACAGACACATGACATACACACACAGACACACAAATGCACACACAGACACACACACACACAAACGCACACACATGACATACACTGTACACACAGACGCATACAAACACGCACACAGACACACTAACGCGCACACACTCACACAGACACACACAGACACATGACATACACACACAGACACACTAACGCAGACACACACACACAAACGCACACAGACACACACATGACATACACACTGACGCATACAAACACACACACACAGATACACAGACACATACATGGACACACAAAACACACGACACACATATGACAAACACACACACGCACACACACACACGTACACACACACATGGAAATACACACTAGCACACACAGACACACATGCAGACACACATGCATGAAATACACACTAGCATGCACACACAGGCACACACAGACACACATGCATACACACAGATGCATACAAACACACACACACAGACACACTAACGCACACACACACAAAAACGCACACACAGACGCACACATGGCATACACAGACACATACACACACACACTGTGAAGGTTCTCCTTTCTTTGATAGAGCGCGACGATACGCGGCTTGCGCTATATCCCTGGCCGTAGGGTATATAACCTTGATATAGGTAGGCGCATGAAGATTCACATACCCACACTGCATGCTTAAATAGTCCTTTAACATGCATGCACTTTCTAAATTGTCCAATAGTATTCTTGGCCCTCATTTTACGAAGAGGTCCGAGGAAAAGGATCGCTCTTTCCTTTCTGCTGTAGCGTCCCGCCAAGAGCAGCTTCTTCGCGTTACGTAATTATGTCAGTACAATGTAAGCGTTACGTAATTATGTCATACGTAAGGGTCCCCAGACCCTTACACTCCTCTACCCTTCCTCCGGCGACAAGCTGGCTTGTCGCGATAGGGCATCTGCATTGCCGTTAAGTTTTCCCGGGCGATATTTCACCGTGAACTGGTACGGTTGCAGGGCCAAACTCCACCTTGTGAGCCTCGCGTTGTCTTCCTTCAGTCGATCGAGCCATTTGTGTCCCTTGCTGCTCCGTGGTAGAGGTCCCACAATGTCCATGGCTATGCGTGAGAACGGCTCCGACATGATCGGTAGTGGAACAAGGGGAACTGGCTGTGCCCGTCGGTTGTGGGCCTTCTGACACCTAGCACAGTTCCTGCAGAGGTTGGCCACGTCTTGGTAAATGTTTGGCCAGTAAAACCTTTGCAGCAGTCTCTTAGTAGTTCTGCATCTTCCCAGGTGTCCCGCCATCGGAATTTCGTGGGCCATCTTGAGAACCGCCTCTCTGCATTTCTTTGGTAGGACCAACTGTTTCTTCCTCTCCCCCTCTTCCTCCTGTCCCTTTACTCGATATATAAGGGAATCCTTCTCCCCGAACCCAGCATGTCCGTCTTTCACTAGCTGCCGTATTTCGGCTAAGCTCTCGTCAGTGTGCTGGAGCTGGCGTAGTTCCGCCGCACCAAAGTTGAGATCCTGGTTCCCTTTTCCTTGTTGCCAAAATTTTCTCCGTTCCTGGCGTTTCTGTGCTTTCGTCATCCGCCGTCGCACTCGTCCTCCTTCCAGCAGCTCATCATCCAGACCATCCTTCCACGGATCTTCTGGTACCTTATCCTGCTTCTCAGTCTTAGCACCCTCCAGAACAGCCTCCAGTTCTGTTGCCTGCTTTGGCTTCTCCGCGTCGTCCTGGTTCTGTGTTCCTGCTTCCGCCTCGCTCCGAGCCTGCTTCTCCATCTCCATCTCCTGGCCCTGCTCCTGAAGTTTCTCCGGCAGTTCCCTCCGCTTCCTTGCACCATATCGTGTCGTGACCATCATTGCCTCATCCTTGCCTATCGTGTCGTGAAGCTCTTTAGCCCTACGTCCACCCAACATTAACAGCTCCTTCAGTTCGGGCACGTCTCTTCCGAGTAGTACCGCCGTTGGCAAAGTGTCGGACAGGGCTGCTTCCACTGTCAGGGGTAGACCATCCACCGTGAGCTCCACCACTGCCAGAGGGTACGCCCCCGTGTCTCCGTGTGCACATTGCACCGTGACTGCATCGTCCAGTATCTTGGTTGTCGGGACCAGGTCTCTCCGTATCATCGTCCTTGAGCATCCTGTGTCCAGCACAATGTCCTCGACCTTGTTCCCCTCCACAAATCCAGAACGTAGCACTGTTCGATCTGTCTGCCGTCTTGTTATGTCATTTCCCCGACTGTGACTGTACAGCGCTTTCTCAGGGCAATTCCACGAGAGGTGGCCCGTCTTGCTACAGTTATAGCACCTGGCATTGCCGAGTCCTCTTCTTCCGCTCTCCTCTTGTTTCCTCGGGTATCCTCGATCTCCGGGGTTCTTCCGGTCCTCTTCCACCTTTTCTCTTCTAGGCCATTGCTGTTCCCTGTCCAGTGATAGCCTTTCTCCGTGTTCTCCACGTCCGGCCCCTCCTCTTTCTAGTCCTCGAGCCTGCAGGTAGCTATCGGCCAGCTCTCCAGCTTCCTTGCTTGAGCTCGGTTCTCGCTCGCTTACCCACACCTTGAGGGCTTGTGGCAAGGTGTCGACCAACTGCTCCTTAACGATAACGTCCAGCAGTTCGTCCACAGTGGTGCACCCTTTTAGCCACTTCTTGGCCATGTCGTTTAGCTTGCTAGCCTGCTCCCGGTAGGTCTCTCCTGGTCCCTTCCGCATAGACCGAAACCTCTGCCGATAGGTCTCCTCCTTGATGTCGTACCGGTGGAAGACTGCCTCCTTCACGCTCTCGTACTGTGCGGCCTCTTCTGCGGATAAGGACGCATACGCCTGCTGCGCCTTACCACTAAGGTATGGAGCCAGCTTGAAAGCCCATCTTGACTTGTCAATTTCGTAGGCTTCCATTACCCGCTCGAAAGTGGTAAGGTAAGTCTCTATATCGTCCTTCTCCGTCAGTCGTACGAGCTGCACGTCCTTCTCGCTCGGCCCTCTTCTCGTCCGTACCTCCGTTCTTTCCACCAGTTTAGAGATCAATTCTAACTGTCGCTCGTTTTCCTCTCGCCGTATACGCTCACCCTCCTCTCGTCGCTGCTCCTGTCGCCTCTCCTCCTCTCGTCGCTGCTCCTGTCGCCTCTCCTCCTCTCGTCGTTGCTCCTGTCTCCTCTCCTCCTCTCGTCGCTGCTCCGCCTCGACCTGTCTCTGCTGGGTCTCCACGAGCAACCTTAAGATGTCGCTCATCGATACTGCCTCCTTCTCCGCCATCGTCGTCTCTACTCTGAACACAAGTCCTGACCGTGTTGACATAAAGCGCTCACCAGCTTTTTGGGTTTCGTCGTCTTTCGTACGACTGTCTTATCCCACCGCTGCCACCAAATGTGAAGGTTCTCCTTTCTTTGATAGAGCGCGACGATACGCGGCTTGCGCTATATCCCTGGCCGTAGGGTATATAACCTTGATATAGGTAGGCGCATGAAGATTCACATACCCACACTGCATGCTTAAATAGTCCTTTAACATGCATGCACTTTCTAAATTGTCCAATAGTATTCTTGGCCCTCATTTTACGAAGAGGTCCGAGGAAAAGGATCGCTCTTTCCTTTCTGCTGTAGCGTCCCGCCAAGAGCAGCTTCTTCGCGTTACGTAATTATGTCAGTACAATGTAAGCGTTACGTAATTATGTCATACGTAAGGGTCCCCAGACCCTTACACACACACACACTAACGCACACATGACATACACACAGACGCATACAAACACACACACACAGATACACAGACACACACATGGACACACAAAACACACGACACACACATATACAAACACACACACACATGCACACACACACATGGAAATACACACTAGCACACACAGACACACATGCATACACAGGCACACACGAAATACACAGACACACACACACGAGACAGTCACACAAAACACTCAGACACACACATGCACCGACACACAGAGGAACATACACACATGACAGACACACACACACACACACACACACGGACACACAAGCACACACAGACACACACACGAAATATATACACTCACGAAATAACAGACACACACACAGAAACACACAGACATGCAGACTTGCACACAGACTCGCACACACAAAATACATATAGACACACATGCACAGACACAACAGACACACACTCACAGATACACACACAATACACACAGACACACATACAGATACACACACAATACACACAGACACACATACAGATACACACACAATACACACAGACACACATACAGATACACACACAGATATACAGACGCACACACAGACTCGCACATGCAATATATGTGTGACCAGCAATATGGAAGCATGTTTAGATGCTGGGGAGCTTAATCGATTATTTATTGGATCAATGAGACTTTCTATACCACGACTCATACAAGCATATTACCATCCTGGAAGAACACAAAGGTGCCTATCAATAAATATTCTTGGTGGCAGCAGTATTGCTAACTCAGAACAGTTAACCCTTCAACAAATGTACCAATCATACTATCAGAGCATTACACGCCCTATTTCATATGGGTTAGCCGATAACGAAATGATAGTAACTCGTCGGTACTTTCGTGGGTAACAAGACTGTTATTTACACGTACAGTACTAGCGGTGAAAGGGTTTTCGAAAAATGTTTGTTTTGGATGGCAAGCCTGTAGTACTCTTCACACCAAAAATAACTGTAGACAAGCTTTGTACTAGACAAGAAAATGCCGAAGACCTATAGATGGATTATATTTAAGTACAGTAGAGGGATTGGAGACGGCGCACGTGAGCCATTGACCTATATATAGCATGCAGCTGTTAATGAGCCTCGCCCCTATAACGTCGCTCTGAAAAATTCTAGATGGCCATTAACGTTGAGAAAGAGTTGAGTTGAGACGCGGTTGAGATTATCACTGAATTTCGCAATCACGTGATGTTCCTAAATTTAGTCATCCCTGCCAGAACTAAGAGGGATCACACTAATCGTAGAGTTTGACACCTTCAAACGTGTTAGTTCAGGTGTGATTTGCATTTACGCTGTAACACCATACCGTTTTTCGACCAGGTATCAAGCTAATCAGTGTTGTGGTCTAGGTTATGATAAGTGCACCCAGAGATATATTTCTGGTGCACCCCCATACTAGAGGGATGATGTATCATTTCTTTTTATTTATTTTTATTTTTTACTGTACAGCGTTATTTTTATTTCATACTGTTATGGTACCTCAAATGGCTATTCATTTCATAAACAATAAACAGGCCTCCGCCCCCCCCCCCCTCTCTCCCCCCCCCCCCCCCCGGTGGGGAAGCACGTTTGATATGATCCTCGTTCCCAGGCTCTATTCCTATATATTAAAGTTACGGGGAGAAGCGCTTATTCTCTAACGTGTCACCAGCAAAGCGTTACGCTCAGAGAAAAACAGGAGGAAGCACTTTTCCATCTGTAAAATGGTCAGGATGCGTTCGCTTGGTTTCCAACTGGGTACGGGAGTCAATTTGATACCAACTCCTACCGTTCACAGTGGCGGCGGAAGGGGGGGGGGGGGGGGGGGGGGGGGGCTAGGGAGTCTCGAGCACCCCCAATATTGGCAACGGGGGGGGGCTCAGCCCCTCCTATCCTAACAACAGGTAGTGCATTTAATTAATCGATAATTCATTGATCAATGACCATTGCGCCACGCCGGCAGCGGATCAATTATAGCATAGCCAAAAACATATTCATATCCAGAACTGTAGCTAGCTCATTGACACTTTTGGTGCTATATCAGGCAGCTGTTGTGTTATTTGTCACGTGCTTGAAGAATATCATGAATTTAATTATCTTTGTGTTTAGAGACCCCCCCCCCCCCCCCCCCCCAATCATAAATGTCTTCCGCCGCTACTGGTTCAAATCATTTTTGACTTCAAACTGAAGCGAACCACTGCTCCACAAGAAAAGCGTAGCACAGTGCTGCTTATTTCAGGAGTCAGCCGGTTGGCTACAGGCATGTAGACAACTTTTCCAAACTGGGGCCCCCGGGGGGTCCTCGCACTTGTATTTGGAGTAAGTGACAATAACGACTATTGAACTAGTCAGCAGGCCGTAGCATCCAGTCCGGCCGGTCCGGCCATGCCAGAACATTTGAAAATATTAACGATTATTGTTATTTATTGCTTGTTTAACCCGGTTTGTAACTCGAGTGGGTGACAAGATGAATGTGCAACCACCTGCAGCTAATCAACCGCTGCGGTTCCATTTACGATGCGTGAGTTCGGAAAGAAGAACGTAGTGAAAAGGGCTTTCAAACCAAAATGGTTTTCACGGTGGGGCTGGTTGCACTATGACAGCTGCCATGATCGAGCGTTTTGTTTTATTTGCGTTAAAGCTGTTACAACAGTTCAGTTGCGTACTATGACCCATACTATATATGCAGTATATTCATCAATGATACATGTACCTGTCAAAGCACACATCCAAATGTAATTTAATGACGAGACATTAGTAAATGAACGGCAAAGGTGTTTATACCTGACGCACGCAGCTTTTGTGTAGTTTTTGTAGTTTTTACGTATCAAAAAGCGTTGGCTCCTGGGGCTCCGCCCCAGACCCCGATGGGGGAGCTTCCTGCGCTCCCCCATACCCCCTTGCTGGGCGGGAGGGGTGCCCCCCTCCCGCACCCTCCCCGGGACTTTCTCCACATTTTCAATTTCCACAATGGCCGGACCGGTTCATTTATCGATGCTACGACCCTGTAGTGGTTAAGTGCACGAAATTATTCCCCCGGTATATCCACTTAACCACTAGTTCAATGGGACTAATTTTAACCACTTAACCACTAGTTCAATATTCGCTTGCTCCAAATACAAGTGCGAGAACTCTGAAACTGTGCAGCAAAGTCATTCCGGTACCTCTACCGCTAGCGTCAGTTATTATCAGCCATTTCATTCCAACTAGCTGTAGCCACGTCGACGTCATTGAAAGACGATTGCAGTGGCGGGTGTGCCGACATTTGATGTCAGTTCCCTCAGTGGTTGTATCTTCGTCAGGTACATGTACGATTTTGACAGATTGCTTAATCGACGAGCCTGCTTCATAATCCCAATGCCTTTTGTTTCCTTCGCGTCCTAACCAGCCAAAATGGTCCAAAGAGAAACGTCGGCAAACAAAAGCGTTCTTTTCTTTCAGTAAATATCAATGTCTCCACTATCAAGAACACGACGACTCTGGTCTCTGTTACTACTGCTTGACTGCGGAAAACCAAGGCCTACTGAAATGAGGCAATGAGGATGATGCTTTTACAAAGACAGGGGGTATTTACGGTGGAAAAAGGTCCTTGATAGGTTCGAAAAACACCAAAATTCCGAATCTCACCATGAAGCGGTAGATAATGATATTAGCTACAATACCAAGCAGTTCAAAAGACGTTGGTGAAATGTTCAGTTCAATCCATGCTGAAGAAAAGTTGTTGTATAGGACAATATTATCGACAGTCTTGACTGCAGTTTGCTATCTTGGCGCGGTCACTATAAGTCAGAAGGAGAATTTGATTTTATTTTTTTCTACTATTGAATGTTCGTGCTGAAGAAATCGTGAGCCTCAAAAAATGGATGACGAAAAGCCAAGACAAATACACCAGCCCAGACATACAAAACGATATCCTTAGCATCATGGGACTTTCTGTTTTGCGAAATATAACGGATGGGCTGCGGGGAAGTACTACACCATCATGATTGATGAGGCGACAGATACCTCGAACACAGAGCAAATGGTTCTTGTCTGCACTGTGTGGATGACAAAACCAAGGCCTACTGAAATGTGCATGGTAATAAGGATGATTATTTTACAAAGACAGGGTATTCACAGTGCAATAAGGCCCTTGATAGGTTGAACTTTGATACTCATGGGGAATTCATCAGACTATACAGCCTTGAATTGTCTGATGCTTGCAACATTTTGAGAGCAGTTCAGGACATATATTGCTGCGTATGAACCTAAATATTATTAACTGCTGAGGTTGACTTGAGTTAAAGTAAGGCAATTTTAACAAAACGAAGTGCACAAATTGCAGTTTTCATGCAATATTGCTCTTTATGATTCGAAAGGTCAGAACTTTCTGTTCTGTAATAAAAAACCTATGGCATTATATTTTATTGTGTCCACATTCAATGTTGTGCCATGCTGTTTAACTATACATGCTTAATTCAGCTACAGTTAGCAATGAAAACATGAATTATTATGCACATTTCACAGAAGCTCTATTATAATTTTGTGCCATATTGTGGGGACTACATTATTCCTAGTTATAGCATAACATATTTGGCTATATCAACATTCAACAGTGTGCCATTTTGTTTAACTGATTTTAACAGGAAGGAGAAACACCATTTGTTACAATCTGTGTGGTCCTGTATCAGGGAGCACTGGCACGTGACCTGTCAGACGAATGAGGCTGCAGGGAAGTACTACAACATCATGATTGATGAGGCAACAGATACCTCTCGAACACAGAGCAAAGGTTTTTTGTCTGCACTATGTGGATGACAAAACCAAGGCCTACTGAAATGTGCTATAATTATATTTTCTTTTGCCAAACTTGGACTCGTCGATCTCCACCACTTTTCCAACCCCTCCAATCTTCTCGGTATCGATCTGGTCCATATAAATAGCGCATACCTCAAGGCAAAAGTTAAACCAGTCCACAATGGTATAGCATGGTGATAAAGATTATGCTTTTACAAAGACAGGGTATTCGCAGTGGAAAAGGCCCTTGATAGGTTGAACTTTGATACTCATTGGGAATTCATCAGACTATACAGCCTGATGCTTGCAACATTTTGAGAGCAGTTCAGGACGTATATTGCTGCGTATGAACCTAAATATTATTACCTGCGAGGTCAGTGTTATGACAGAGCGGACAACATGACAGGAATAAGGTCAGGTTTTGCAGCCAGAAAATTAATCTTGAACCAAGAGCGCTATACACTCACTGTTACGGGCACGCCCTAAACGTAACAGTTCAAGATGAGCTCAAAACATTACAGTATAAAAAACCATACAAGTCGTCGATTGTAGACTTTAATACTCAGGTATCTCAGGACAGACTCCACTCTTCAATCTTTCATTCGCAATGCTCCTGTTATGGGTTCGTCGGCAGTGGGTGATATAACGTTTCTATAAGGGAAATAGAAACGCTCGTACTTTGTTTCTGGGCAGTCTTGCACATTTGAGTCAATGATTGATCTGGATTATTATTGCACGTATGAGAACTTTAAGGAATGCAGTTGTTAAACAGCATTCATGTAGCCTACACCATTTTTCAATTCCTCCTCGAATATCTATTCTCACAATTCAGCATGCATGTATTGCACAAGACATGCACAATGCATATTAAAATTAAGATGGCAAACTACTCCTGATTCGTTGAAATAAAAAGGTCACAACTTTACGTACTGTAATAACAAAACTTATGACATAATTGTTACGTCCAGCTATTGCATACATAACATCACATATATAAATGACATGATCAAAGAACAAACAACACATTCCAAGGTTCAATTCAATCAAAATTGATTGAATTGAACGTTGTAATCGTTCTTTGATACATGATATTATGTAATGTCAGTATCCCCATGACCTTGCTGATTCTTATGCATCGCCCGCATTGATCTGGGTAGGTGTTGGAAACATTTCCAACACCTGCTTAGATCAATGCCTGAAGATTGCATTCAGCAATGATCACAGGAATCATGCAAGAGTTTTGCTTAATTTTAAAGCCACACATTTTGCTTAAGTTCCAATGTTAATATGTGTTTCATGTTTCAGATATGGAGGACTACACTATTCCAAATTATGCCATTATCTTCTTGTCATGGACCACTCCGGGAAGCTCAAGATGGTGTGTCAGCATTGTGATTATTGACGACAACATTGTTGAAGACTCGGAACAGTTGACACTTGAATTAGTGTCTATGAATCCTCTTGTCACTGTTCAGGAGAACTTTTCCTTGGTCACAGTCAACATAACTGAGGAAACTACCAATTGTAAGTGTGGACAGAAAATGCCAAATCGTGTGTTTTCCATGTTGAACTTTTTATGCACTTTACCAATACCCACTAATATAACTACTTGTAATTAATTTCATTCCAAGGACCCATGTGGTATATATTCACAGGGATTAAATACGCGAAAATGATAACTCGCATTTATATATAAAATGTTATATAAATGCTTCTCGTTTGAATCGCTATATCTTCCGAAGGGTTAACGCTATCAACATCCTATTTTCAACACTTCATACCACACCATTTCTCTATGGCAAAATATGTTTTGGGGTCTTGCACTTGCTCCTTGCCAGTATTGCAACGTTCGATACCCCACAGGGTTCAAACCCGCCATAACTTTCTGTAGGAGTAATCAAATCGCTTCAAATTCGGTTAGTAGGTGGAAAGGTCCTATATCTATCTATTTGTTCTGTTCGTTAATTTTTAATCAATCCGTTACGGAGATACAGTTGAACAAACTACGTGCACATTTTCGCGCCAATGATTTGGGCGAATTGCGCTCCGCTCAATGTATGGGGAGGCGGGGATTATTACATTGGCGCGAATCAAGCGGGAAAACGTGCACGTAGTTTATTCAACTATATCTCCGTAACAGATGGCATAAAAATTAACGAACAGAACAAATCGATAGGTATAGGACCTCTCTACCTACATACCGAATTTGAAGCGATTTGATTACTCCTACAGAAAGTTATGTCGGGTTTGAACCCGGTGGGGTATCGAACGTTGCAATACTGGCAAGGAGCAAGTGCAAGATCCCAAAAAGTATTTTACCATAGAGAAATGGTGTGGTATGAAGTGTTGAAAATAGGATGTTGATAGCGTTTACCGTTCGGAAGATATAACGATTCAAACGAGAAGCATTTACATAACATTTTATATATAAATGAGAGTTATCATTTTCGCGTGAACTGTCCCAAATACTGTTTATGCATAATTATGCAGTTAAAGGTGTCTCACAATAAAGGAAAATATTATACAAATTAATTACAAGTAAGTAGATTAGTGGGTATTGGTCATTTAGATTAGGAAGAAATTCATAAACAAATGTAAATATGCAAAGCTACACATATTCAAGTGCCTGAAAATCAACATTTGACCAGTAATAACTCTGCAATGGATTAGAATTTTACTTCACAATTTAGCCACCTAAAGTGTTATTAATAATTATAACTTGAATATTGGTTGTCACTAAATTTTGAATAATTTGTTTGAATTTATTAATGAATTAACTGACTGAAATGAATAAAAGTTAACAAGCAGGATATTTAATAATGAGTATATATGTTGCATGAGTTGTCGCTGTGTCTAATTGATTATTACTCTATTTATATGAATTACTAACTTCATTTTAGTTATTATCTCTTAATTTTATTCTAAGTCACTATTACATATTATAATCATGGAAAGATAATTATTAAGCTGCATTAATTTTCTGACAACCTGTCAGTATACGACTTTGAACTAAAACTGGGGTTACATCAATCTTAAACAGTACATTCTATATGCCAAATCAGCAACTTTACCTGCGGCAACTTTGAGCTTAGAGATGGATTTGAAACTGTGCAAATGTATGATGTAATGCAATTCAATTCTGACAACCTGAAAGCAATATGTTATATCTGCTGAAAGTAATCAGAGCTTAAGTACCAATTGCACTGTAGTGAGCCTTGAAAGTGTAGCTACATAGGTGGTGCCATGTAAAATAGTGAACTTTAGTTAATATGCTATAATAAAATGTGTAAACTTTTGCGTGCAAACGTTTTGTCTCAATGCACGCTACTAACAACAGCCACTACTTGTGCATATCGACCTCAATACTGTCACCTCAATTAAGACAGCCAAATATGAATACGAGGTCAGACTGTAATTCAACTGCATATCCGCGGTAAATTAAAAAGGAAAAAAGGAACAAAATAACCTACAAAAGACCAAATTGTCTCAAACATGTAATAGGCAGAGGCTCCTTCGAGCTATTCATGTAATTAGTAGATTCTTACTCTCCTGCTGCAATATAAAGCATTTAATTTTCCATTCATACATGTAAACATATCCCACAACACTTGCATGATGGTTAGTAATTAAGGCACAAGATCTGCAAGAAATGAAAGGTACCACGTTTGGTTATAAAACTGACTTAAAATGGAACATTGCGTCTTGAACTACAAATCACAACTCGCATTTCACTTGGTATCCCAATTGTATGCCTCATATGATTGTAATAACTAGATGACCAAATCACTTTCATACATTTTCATACTGCGAAAATTGGTTTATTAGCATTATTGAAGATATTCTTTTAATATTTAATTTTATATTGTACACCAGCTATGCAAGCAAAGTGGCAGATGTTAGGCAAAGACAACAAGGATGCAAAATACCTGCCTCATTTTTATCTCAAACAGCATTCATTGTAGGAATGCAGTACAATCATTACACAGTGAATGAAATGGCAGATCATATCCAAATATGCCTTGTTGTTATGGACACAACTTCCAGAGTGGAAAGTAGTGTGAATATAAATATCACATCAACTGGGACAGCCAGAGGTAAATCAGTGCTGTATGATTTGCTTATTGTCAATTGACTCTCTCCTCATTTCTAGTTGGATCAGAATACATCATGCCAGATGTACTAACAATCAACACCACTAATTCCATGATTGGCGATGTATTTTGCTTAAATGTTACTATACTTGATGACCATGCTGTCGACAGTGATAAGTACTTTATTGTATCACTAACACCACAAGTTTCTAAACATTTTGGGATCATGCCAAATTCTTCAACGTCAATTGTGACAATAACCGAAGATACTTCAGACCGTAAGCATTGCTACATGCTATGTAGTTTCATGTCAAAGCATCATCGTTATTGGCATCTGTGAATATATATTAATTTTATTAATTTTGGCTTTTATACAAAAGCAGTGGGAACAGAATAAATTCTGACAGGGATGCCAAATCAAATCATCATTTATCAATACATTATCAAAATTAGCTATCAAATACCCTTTTTTGTATGACTAAATATTTATAGACGTGTACATACTTGTTCTTAAGTGCTCACTTAATTTTTTTTTCATAATGGGGAAAATACATGCATCATTTAAAACAATAAAATCTACACACAGACATACAACAAATCAGTAAGATGGTGGCATTAACCTGGCTAGGATTAATGGGGATTCTAATTATGCTCATGCATTACCCATCTGTAGCCATGGGGAGGAGAAAGTGAAAAGAAGAATGCAACTATCTTCCTTCGCCATGTTTTTCTTGGACGTATATGAGTGTATAATTATCTTTTCCAGATGTGGACATTGCTTTTGAAAAGGCAGAATACATCATAAGCGATTCGATCAGCACTTTAACAAAAGTATGCATCCAGCTGACTAATGGAACTCTGGAAAGAAATGCTACTGTGACAATAAGTACAGGCTTCAATGACATTATATCTGGTACGTTATATTCAATTCATTAGCTCTAGAAATAATTTCTGTCTATCAATTTGTTCTAGGGATAAATTACATACCTTTATTGGAAGAAATAACGTTCGTGCCAAATGGAGCCACTCTTTTGTGCATTAATTTGACAGTGCTGGTCGACCTCAAATCTTCAGGAAAAACACTCTCCTTGTTTATTACTACAAAGGATAAAGCTGTGCATGTGATGCAAAATACAACAGTAATCAGGATTCAAAGCCATTGTACGTTAAACTATGAATCTAGTCTATTAGTTTCATATGAGGTGTTATTCATTGTCCCATGTCAGTTATTCACCATTCATTTAGAGTGATGCCAATTTAACTGTAATCTTTTCCACAGTAAGTACATCAATTTTTGTGACACCACAAGGCACAGTTGCTGTGATAACAGTCTGGATACTGCTATTTCTATGTATTCTGTTTTGTATAATGGCTTGTCTGGCTTTATGGTGGGAAAAAAAGAAAAAGAAGAAACAAATTCACCCTGGTGTGTTCTTCACCTTTCACTAGTAATCCCACTTACAGCTGTTTTATCTCAACAGAGCAATCAAATTATAGCAGGAGGGTATTAACCCAAATCCCAGTGACTGATTGCGAACCAAATGTTTGTATTTTGGAGAATATGGTTGATGAAACTAGTAATGGTAAGACAGATCCTCAAACATGTCTACTGGATAATGATAAGTAAGCAAAAACTTTTCAACAAAGAAACTGCAATTGTATAAATTATCTTTGTTCACAGACTTCTGACTAGAAAGGAAGCCTGGATTTGACATGCCAGCCCAATTGCACACATTTAGATACTTTATTCAAATACTGCCACTTTGGTCACGACAATAATTTTTATTTATGAAAACAATAAGCAGAAATGTAGATGATGCATGCAATACACACATTAAATGTACAATATGAGAGGAGTGATTGATATCTGAAAACATCACAAATAGTTAGATGATTGTACTAAGATACTTTACAATTCATAAAATATATAATAGTGAGTGCCTGGGCTAGTGGTCAGCAGTGCTACGTGCGCTACATGTTGATCAAGAAAATTGGTTGATGTGAACGTGAGCTTCTGAGTCATGCAAATAGGTTCCTTCAACCATATTTCAACCGTGGGTTCACTTCCCTTCACCAATGAGTCCGGTGGTGGCATCTTTCTCTCACACTATTGTTGCTGCCCCTCTCTCAACCAGTCACAATGAAATATTGTGATGAATAAATATTTAGTATTTCAATGATTTTATATTATATTTGTGAAATTTGCTTATGATTCTGTGTATTTGTGTCTCTACGTGATTCTTACTGTTTGATTTATTATTAAATATCCTGCAAAATCATGCATGGATTTTTGGCTGCATGATTTCTCACCAAAGATTTTTTTAAATATCAATCAGGGTTATAATATCATCAAGATAAAGTTCAAGCACATAATATGAAGTACTTTCTCTTACTCCTGCAAGTGCACAACTGTCATGAGATGGAAATTGTTGGGCTTTGCTGTGAGAGTAATTTTAACAGCACTGTCGCAATGAGAACTGCAGATTTTCAATTTTCTTTTATTCCAAGAACTATTTTAGACAGAAGTAGCACATAATTTACATGTACACATACGTAACTTGTTGAAATGATAAGTTCACAGGACAACATTACAACGTTATGCCAGGCGGAGACATGGAAATTCATGAGTCCTCAGCCAGCAGTCCTGTATTGTGTTCAATGAATTCAGGGTGAGTATAAGGCTTTTCCACAGTGGATACTCAATTCCATGGTGGGAGTCTTTAACTCACAGCAGGAAGTTTTTGTCACTTTTCCCTGTGAAGGACATGATGACACGTTCACACAGTAGGCCTGGTGTCTATGACGCCAATTAGGACCATCAGGAAAGCTGGCAGACCAGCTTTCTGTACTTAAAGCACAAGTATACGAGCACTGGAAGAGCGCAGGGTATTGTTTGACACAGTTGCCAACAGAATTCTATACTGGAAGAAACCTTCGAAGCATGAATGCACTTGTTGTGATAAAAATAACAGATCGATCTTCTCATCAAGATGAATAAGCACATACACTACTTACACAAACGAGGGATCCAAAGTAGCATGTCCAGGGGAACATTTTACTCCACCAGACACTCTTCTCCCTTCCATGACAGACACAATGGGAAGTGGATCGAAGTTCAATATTTCCTAAACTCCAGCAGCCTGCTAACATGTTTTTCCACGTTCATTTAGTGTTGATAGAATTACAGTAGGATAAACAAATTGTATTTATTGTTGTATGATTTTGTATCTATTGCTTTATAAAACTCGTCATGAATACAAGCAAACAATAATGCCACCCTGCTTGGTTAATGTTTACATCAATGAGAAATTTTACTTTCAGGAATACATATAAATGTGAGAGGCATACGGATACATACCTAACCTACTCAACTCCATGGAATTCAAACATTACGTGGTGCAGACAGAACTACTCATAAATGGTTCATCGTACATCAAACAGTATTCGCTAAGTTGTGATAAAGAAATGTGCAATTTGTGTGTTCAATAAAAGGCTACAATACACTACTTCAACACCAACATGATCATAAACGATGAGTATATCAAAATAAAAGTGTGTTGGGACGTTTATTTGTTTTGATAATGTGATGGATTGATCAACAAACAGTGTCCTTAGTCATTACCAACCCCCTACGTTATAAATACAAACTGCATTCAGTACAAATTTGTAGTGTAAATCTTCTCATTGGCTACATCCAACCTCAAATACAATATTTTAGGAGGCTAAAATTATTGACAGTGGAGTCCGATTTCTACTGTCTACACTAGGAGTTGAAGGAAAGGCATTCATGTGCCTCCTATCAGAAAAAATTGCTGCAACTTGGCATAAATCAAACAGTGAAGTGATGGGTTATGTGCGGGCAAGGCTGATGTTTGCTATCCTTCGGGCTACAAATTTGTGCATTCGTGGGAGTCGGGTGAAATAGAGGAGAAGGATGGAGATAGAAGACGGAGCAGGACTTCCATACATGCAGGAGTGACTTTATTCAATTAATTTTTATTTTATTTTCTTTGTTCTTTTTCTTTTGATTTGATATAAATATTGGTAGTTATTATTCATACATGTTTTACGTACCTGAAATGTAACCAGAGCAACTCAGATCATCCAATAAATGTGTCCAACAACATGGCAACTATGGTACCAACAACAACAACATTGTGTTGGTACCACAGGCTATAAGCAATCCACATTGAGGCTCCTACACACAGATCACATTGTTTTGAGGAGAGAATTATTGAGCACACGTAAGCTTCTCTGATGTGAAGCATTCTACTTCATATTACAACTATGCCCTGTTGATGTTATCCATTGCAGAGGTGTTAAGTTGTATACAAAACTCCAACATTGCATGTATTGTTGCTGCTAGAAATATTTTATCTGTGAGCAGATACCAGATGAGGCCAACACATTCATGTACTAGAAGTTGTCAAGTTTGAAACACATTTTCCGATCGCAAATACCAAAAGAACGTTTCCAAAAATTATATTATGACTGCATTTTCAAATTTTCTGAGAGAAGACAACAACAAAAAAAGTGAACTGCACCAGATCTACCTGCACCATGAGATATGAGGATACAGCAAACAGTGGTACACCAGCAACCTGTTGAGCAGAAATATATTCAATACTTACATAGCCCAACATTCAACACTTAATTTGCCTATTCTATTACTTTAATTGCTATACTTTCACTGTAGCATTGCATACACATACGCAAGACCATGTACCGTTAGGTTTACCACATAAGTTATAATTATCATCACTCTGTAACAATAAAATTACAAATCAATGTGCATCTAATTGTTTAGTTCTTTTTTTTCCTAGCAGTTAACATGATCGCAAGGAGAGAGGCAGTCAGCTAAAATTGGTTTCAACTCTGCTTAAACTTGCATGTGGCCCATTGTGGTCCAAGTATAGAACTACATGGAGCATTTGATCAACTGAATTCAATGATAGGCAGTAATGTGCCAAAACAACATGCTGCTGAACAATTTGATTGGGTGCCACAATGCACAATTGTTGAACAGAATGCTGGGCTACCACAATACTACAATATATTACATGTGTGTCAAAAATCATGCCATCAATTCACTAACCTATCAAGGCCATGATACTTCACACTAGAGAGATGAATTTTCCAAGATATAACAGTGACCTAAGGAAAATGATGTGCTGAAACAAAGTACAATTGCACATGCTATCACTGATCCACCTGTCTCTTGTACCATGCAGGATCATCGACTGATGGGTTGTAGAAGTTATCAGACAGTTCAGGAATGTGAGTAATTTGAACTCCTAGCACTCCAATGATAAGTCCAGGTAGGATGTCATCCATGTCTACATCAGCTTTGACACAGTTCTCTTCAAAGTTCCTTCCTCTTTGTGCATTAGTTGTAGAAAAAAAACAGTGTGTTTCAGCAAGCATTGATGAGAAGAAATAACTGCCACTATTGTTATGAACGAGGGCAGAAAAATGATGTGCTGAAACAAAGTACAATTGCACATGCTATCACTGATCCACCTGTCTCTTGTACCATGCAGGATCATCGACTGATGGGTTGTAGAAGTTATCAGACAGTTCAGGAATGTGAGTAATTTGAACTCCTAGCACTCCAATGATAAGTCCAGGTAGGATGTCATCCATGTCTACATCAGCTTTGACACAGTTCTCTTCAAAGTTCCTTCCTCTTTGTGCATTAGTTGTAGAAAAAAAACAGTGTGTTTCAGCAAGCATTGATGAGAAGAAATAACTGCCACTATTGTTATGAACGAGGGCAGAATAAATACAACGCATTGCGTCACAGTGTGGCAGGGGAAAAACCCTACTCCGTGACGAGCTGGGAGAAAGACGCTGACTGTGGTGAAGAACACACTACTTATACCACGCACGATGCACGCCTATTTTTCCAGTTAGCTTGCAACGAATGCCAAGCGTTCACAGCCCTTAAAATCTAACGACTAGAAAACGTCGAAGATTCCCTCCTGGACAAAAAAAACGCGCGTATGCGTTATCTCTCTCTCTCTCTCTCTCTCTCTCTCTCTCTCTCTCTCTCTCTCTCTCTCTCCTCTCCTCTCCCTCTCCCTCTCCCTCTCCCTCTCCCTCTCCCTCTCCCTCTCCCTCTCCCTCTCCCTCTCCCTCTCCCTCCCCCTCCCCCCCCCCCCCCTCCCCCCCTCCCCCCTCCCCCCCTCCCCTCCCCCCTCCCCTCCCCCTCCCCCCTCCCCCTCCCCCCTCCCCCCCCTCCCCTCCCCCCTCCCCCCCTCCCCCCCTCCCCCTCCCCCCTCCCCCCCTCCCCTCCCCCTCCCCTCCCCCCCCCCTCCCCCCCCCCCTCCCCTCCCCCCTCCCCCTCCCCCCTCCCCCTCCCCCCTCCCCCTCCCCCCCTCCCCCTCCCCCCTCCCCCTCCCCTCCCCCCTCCCCCCTCCCCCTCCCCCCTCCCCCCCTCCCCCCTCCCCCCCTCCCCCCCTCCCCCCTCCCCCCCTCCCCCCCTCCCCCCCTCCCCCCCTCCCCCCTCCCCCCTCCCCCCCCTCCCCCCCTCCCCCCCTCCCCCCCCCCTCCCCCGCTCCCCCCCTCCCCCCCCCCCCCTCCCCCCTCCCCTCCCCCCCCCTCCCCCCTCCCCCCCCTCCCCCCCTCCCTCCCTCCCACCCCCTCCCTCCCTCCCTCCCTCCCCCCTCCCTCCCCCTCCCCTCGCCCCCCCCTCCCCCTCCCCTCCCCCCTCCCCCCTCCCCCTCCCCCTCCCCCTCCGCTCCCCTCCTCCCTTCTCCCCCCCCTCCCCCCGTCCCCTCTCCCCCCTCCCCATCCCGCCTCCCCCCTTCCCCCCTTCCCCTCCGCCTCCCCCTCCCCCCGCTCCCCCTCCCCCTCCCCCTCCCCCCCCTCCCCCTCCCCCCCCTCCCCCTCCCCCTCCCCCTTCCCCCTCCCCCTCCCCCCTCCCCTCCTCTCTCTCTCTCTCTCCCCCCCAATTAGTATGATCGCCTATTTCTCTCAATACTGGTGTCCTTTTTGTCATCTAATAGAATTGTTGAAAGACTCAGTTTCATCTATATTGGTAGACGATAGTTTCACTCGTTTACCATCTTCAGCTGCACAAAATGCTCATACTACCGCTACTCAGCTATTATTGTGGTGTGATGTAACTGAAAATGCTTCAGCGCTTGATACCTTTGCAGCAGACGTATGGACACTATTTAACGACGTAGTGAATAGCGCTATAGATAGCGCTGATATGCTGGTAAGCAAGTTAAACAAAGAAAAATTATGGAAGTCTTTCCATACTCTGAGGACGTCAGAGTCATATGAAGGTAAATGGATAGTGTTTTTGAAGGTTTTAACAACCGTGACACCATGTCCAATTTTTTATCAATATGTTAGCGACTATTTCTTCAAACTGTACCTGAAATCTCAAATATTTAATCCTGGATCCTATACAATTACACAGTGTACCAGCAGTGCCAGCACTGATATGTTAAGTTTCAATGAAGAAAATGCTTTGCGGTACACTTCAGGGTATGTCCATGACGCAGTTCTACACACCTGTTGCTGTACGAGGAGGCTCAGCGACTCCTGCAGGAGGTAAAGTACTAGCCATAAAACCCTAACTAACGACCACTTCCGGCGAAACGCGGATTGCATGCAACTAATGGCATTCATTGCTCGGTTTCCAATCCATGTATCAAATATCTATGATGGAACTAGGGTTGCCTGGGCAAATCGAGCAGGAAATGTGCATTAACTTTGCACACCTGTATCTCCGTAACGGATAGAGTCAAAATTAAAAAACAGAACAAATCAATTAATAGGTATAGGACCCCTCTAACCCCTCTACTTACAAAACCGAATTTGAAGCGATTTGATTACTCCTGCCGAAAGTTATGACGGCTGTGGGGTATCGGACGTTGCAATACTGGCACGGAGCAAGTGCAAGACCCCCAAAAGTATCTTACCGTAGAGGAATGGTGTAGTATGAAGTGTAGAAAATAGGAAGTTGATAGCGTTTACCGTTCGGAAGTTATAACGATGTAAACGCAAAGGATTTTTATAACATAATATTTGGATCACGACATTTTGTCAACTGTTCCATTTACTCATATAAAATGTGGATATATAAATATATGCATATTTGTGTTCCATATCACTTTAGATATCAAATTGCGATGTGTGCCAAAGGATGAATCACAAGCTAACTACTGGAGTCCCTGAATTGCATCCCATTTCAGTCTAAGCCCCTTGGCACATGCTTGGCCCTATAAGCTCCGAAGCTGAGGATGGCAGTAAGTACATCTTAACTGTTAGTGGCTACTTCACTAAATGGGTTAAGGCCATTCCAACTATCAACAACACTGTCACTGTTTCAACTGCAATATTTTAAAAGGCTAGTGCATTATGTAAATTGACACATTAATTGCATACGTTTCAGATTTTCATGCGCATGGGTCTTTTACGTGTTGGAGTGTCAGACAATGATAGAGTGTTTGACAACAAACTTAACGATGAGATATGCAAAAGACTAGGGATAAAAAGACAGTTCATCACACCCTATCATCCCCAGGTTAGTACACAAGAATTAACATGCATTATTATGATAGCACAAGTTTTCTTTTCTTTCCCTGTAGGCTATTTGTATGTACTCTTTAAATCATATTTTGCATTAGATGATATGCAAGCATGAAAACAGCAATTATGTGCTTAACAATTTTTGCTTCTTATTTTGATCCAACTGTTAAATGATGGCACTAGATATTTTTGTGATGGATGTTTTATTGCATACATATTGTGTTCATGCCAATACCATAATGTACGTGTACTAAGCTCCCGAACCAGGAAACTTTTCAAACATCACTAGTACTGAAGCGTAGCAACATCAGAACATATTTTAGTAAAGAAATTGTTGCGTGACTTGAGTTTGAAAAAGGAAAGTACCAGCTTGTACATGCATATGGTTCTGAAGATACATGTATAGTCATTTTATAAAGTTGCCATGATGTTCATAGGGGGCTTAGTACACGTGTACTTTATGATGTAAACCCACCTTTTTCATATAATGACATGTGTCAAACTTTTATGTGTAGGCAAACAGCCCTGATGAACGCTACAATCAAACATTGCAAAACTGTGACAAGTTGGCTAAATATGTTTCATCAAAAAAAAAAAAAACATGGAGTTATTACATTGATACATGTGTGTTTGCCTATAACACATCAAGGCAAGAGTCAACAAAGCATACTCACTCCTTTTTTTCTTATGCTTGGTCGACAGCCAAACCTTCCAATTGATATAGTAATGCAGTCTGAGTCAATTGAGGACCTCCATTACCTTGAAATGCAAGAGTCAGATAATCAAGCAAAATAGGAGGAGCATATAAATACATTACAGCAAGTAGCAATCAACATCAAAAGTGCTCAAAATAAGTATAAAAAGCGGTATGATAAGAAACATGCCAAGACATCCGATTTTTGTATTGGACAGTTTGTTGTGAAGAAGGATGTCACTCGTAAAAAGACAAAAGGAGGGACACGACAATTTAAATGCATATGTACATATATAATATATCAAGGATTTACTACGCGCTCACGCTACACTACCGCACAGGGGTTACCACAGCAGCCGAGATACACTGGTCAATGCTCCCGAATGCACGCTTACAACTGCTTTATTGCATTGCTCACACACAATAGCTGTCCGCATGCATGCATGCACAATAGCTGTCCGCATGCATGCATGCACAATAGCGTAAGTTCTAGAAGAGCGGGCCTCTTCCAATCGACAGTTCGTCAACATCTCCTCTACTGGGCACACCTAGACGTCATTACACAGCCAACGACTGGAGCACGACAACAATCATCCGGCTTAATAGGAAACACAATCATTTGAGTGCATAAGATGCAATCTTGTGCACTTTAGGAGAAAACATTGTTTAGGTAGGGTGCACGAACGAATCACCTGTTTTTCCAACACAGGGTCACTCAAATGTTCAGTCCTCTTCCACATTGTTTTGTCCAATCGGTCAGCAGAAGCTTAACAATCATTGTATCACATATTTTGTTCTAATGATGCACATATTTTACATGCACTGACACACCAAAAATATAAATATAATTTATATTATTTTTACACAAACGAAATGAGTACATTCAAAATAGAAAAGGTTTTGTCAAAGCTATGTAAGCAAGTGTTATTTGAAGTGAAAAGGAAGCAGCTCTTATTTGAGCCCATCTCTTATCTCCTCATCAGGCAGTATACGGCTCTCTTTCTCTCTCTACTGAATATTATATTTTGCTGTACACTTAAATAGCTCACTGTATGTGTTTCACAACATACGAGAATGGACCAATTCAATTAATATGACAGTTGTTTTGAAATGGTTATTTTGTCATTACCCCATCAGGTGGATTCAGATGTCGACATAGATGAATACTTCACAAACAACATCCTTAATAATGCGGAAATATGTGACATGCCCCCCCCCCCTGGACCAACCCTTTATAGCTTGCATAATTTTGCAGTTAATCCCTTATCCTGTTTGTTGCTATATCAACACTGGGTATTGACTTATCATCTAATGTACAATTGAGGGCTAAGTAAAAGTGGCAACATTGTTGACATTTGTATCCAGATATAGGACATTTATATACATGTACATTATTACTTCTTCAGTATGAAGGTACCAAATTCAGGTATGAGCCATTATGTCGTAGGATAATTGGAGTGAAGGTGAAGTTTATCTTGGGACTTTTCTTATTACCATTAGATCACTTAGGAGTACCTGAACTATGACAATGACTTTTGATATTTACAACTGCAGTTAATTACATACCATGGTCATGAACAGAGTCCTTCCTCCAAACTATGAAGCTGATGGTCTAATGACAACAATGTGAGTGTTTTTTTAATGTGCTCAGCATAGATATTTCAGCTGGTGCCTGGAATTCACATCAGGTGCAGTTATTAGGCATGAGGTATTGGCAGCTGCATGGCCTCTGTTCTCTGTCTCACCATGCTGCTTGTTGGCTGAATCATTGCATCATTGTCTTCATTATGCGCCAAAGGTTGTGAAAAATCGCCTATCTGTCATGCTGAATAACTCCACGGTTTTCTAGCACATACCCATCACCACGGAGTATGCCAGGATTTCATCAGAATCTAAACACAGTCCTTAAAAGGGGGCACATCACTTGCTGTATTACAAGCAATCTTTTAGAGGATACACAAAAGTCTTACTTGTATTTGATGAAAATGTGCGCATTTTGATATTTAAAGTGCCTGCGGAGAGAAATAAAATGTTGTTAACTATGCCACTACATCAAAAATGTCATTAACAGAAAAGGCATGATGAAAATTAACAATAAGGCAATTGCCCGATTGAGTTTCCTTGATCACTAATATAGTTGAAAATGAGCAAACATCTCAAATATGTTATATACCTGTTTGCCGAGAATGGAAAAAGATCGCTGCAGTTTACTTGACCTTCCATACATTCATGGAAACATGAAACATCACACTAAAAAAGTAATGGTTTCAGTAATCCACTGTCCATCTTCAACAATTGTTCCTGATGTTTCAAGAACAATTCTTGATGCTTCAAGAATTCTTGATGCTTCAAGAATTGTTCCTGATGGTTATTGATTATTTTGAATGCTTTCATTTACACTAACTGGTTCACAGGAACATCATCATGAAATTTGCTTACTTGGTTACAACCAAGATTAACAAATGGTAAAAACATACAATACATACATGTGAAACTGAAACAGATATTCATTACAATGAACGTATATACATCACTAATATTTGCAACCACTTTGAAACAGATGAAGGATATGTTAATGAGTTTGCTGATGATTTTGTTTATTTTTTATTAGATCGCTAATTTTAATACTAATCCAATATTCCGTATTTGGACTTTAATTGGTATGTTATTTATATTTTTCTGTGCATGGAATGTCCTATTGCTTGCATCAATATCATTACAAGCTACAGGTATATTATTTTATTTAACAGTGGTGACATTTTCTCTGCCAAGGTCTCATTTTTTGCTCACAAGGGAATAGCGTTCTCACAACTATTGTACAGTGCATGGGACAAAAACTTTCAGAAAATTTTATCCCTGGGATGAAATGTTTCTTGTACAGTTGGACAAATAGTTTCAGAGTGGGACAAAACACTTTTTATCCCTGGGATAAAAAGTGTCTGAAACTTTTCCTCTTAGGATAAAACTTTTAGTCCCATGGAAATTATGTAGGACAAAAATTTGCATGACAGACCCTAACATATCTGGTGCAGTCTAAATGACTGTGTATCACATGCAGTCAGAACTACGTAATCAAACATTGTAATTGGAGCACCCCTGCATTATACTATTCCACTGAAAAATATTTTGATATTGTATAATTAATGTATTGATAACTTTGTTCCAGCGAGTTACACTATTGATAAGGTTATTATCGCAGTTATCGGAAATTTCAGTATGTAGATCTATAATTGAACAAGTAACTAAAAACATTCTCTATGAGAAAGTTGGTGGTGTATAGGATTTGAAGGCAATGGGGGTGTGAAAGGCAAGGAAAAAAAATTCTTACTGAAAATTACCGTTCAGCTCAAAACCTTATCGATAGTTGACCATACAGCTAACGTATCTTCTGTATATATTTGTAATGAATTATGCAAAGAAATTGGACTTGAAACAAGAAGTATATATATTTTATGCTACATTTTTATGACTGTAATACACTTTGTAAGTTACTGTCTTGCATAATTGTACTGTTAATATATTAAAACTAATGTTAATGTTAATGCTGATTATAGTTCAGACTTCAGATACAAGATTCATATATCCTATGTACTGCATGTTTACACATTCCATTTGTACACACTGACACATGATAGGTTCAAACAGTACACACTGTTGGCAAATTCATGTCTAATATTCATTCTTATAGCCACCAGCACCTAGAAGCTGTATCAAGTCGAAATTGCAGAACTAAAAAGCTTGGGAACAAAAGACACTGCTTCCATGGCATTGGCTATTTAAATGATGTTTGTAGTATGAGGTAGTTATAATAGTTATGTAGTATAGCTGACCTCCATAGACAAGCTTCTTTGTAAGCCACTTGTGTTTCAAGTTAAGGATGCCTCTACTGTCAATCATGTAGCCAATGAAATGCTGCCAACCCTAGCTCATGATAAGACTTTAGCCTTCTGACTTTCTTCTGTCAAACATGAGTGAGTGAGGGTGGGAGTGTGTGAGTTAGTAAATGTGTGAGTGAAGGAGTCTGTGAGTGTGAGCAAGTGAGGGAGGGAGTGTGTAAGTGTGTGAGGTAGTTAGTGTGTGTGAGGGAGTGAGGGAGTTGAGTGTGTGAGTGTATGAGGAAGTGAGTGAGTGAGTGTGTGTGCCACGTGAGTGCGTGTGTGTGTGAGTGAGGAGTGTAGTGAGTGGGTAATAAGTGAGTTAATTAGTGAGTGAGGGAGTGTGTGAGTGAGGGAGTGTGTGAGTGAGGGTGTGTGAGTGAGGGAGTGTGTGAGTGAGGGAGTGTGTGTGAGGGAGTGTGGGAGTGAGTGAGTGAGTGAGTGAGTGAGTGAGTGAGTGAGTGAGTGAGTGAGTGAGTGAGTGAGTGAGTGAGTGAGTGAGTGAGTGAGTGAGTGAGTGAGTGAGTGAGTGAGTGAGTGAGTGAGTGAGTGAGTGAGTGAGTGAGTGAGTGAGTGAGTGAGTGAGTGAGTGAGTGAGTGAGTGAGTGAGTGTGTGAGTGGTGGAGTGTGAGTGAGGGATTGTATGCATGAATGAGTGAGTGAAGGATGTGTGTGAGTGACGGAGTGTGTGAGTGAGGGAGTGTATGCGTGAATGAGTGAGGGAGGGATGGGTGTGAGAGTGTGTGAGGAAGTATGTTAGTGGGGGAGTGAGTGGTGTGTATGATTAAGTGAATGTGAGTGAGTGAGTGAGTGAGTGAGTGAGGGAATGTGAGTATGAATGAGTGTGAGTGAAGGGGTGTGTGAGTGTGAGTGAAGGAGTGCGTGAGTTAGTGAATGTGTGAGTGAGGTCTCTTTTCGCGGAAACGATCCCATGTGTATGAATACCCGGTGTCACAGCACATTTTATCCTCCCGAATATTTTATCCGGGGGATAAAATGTGCGAGTATTTTTTATCCGGTCGGATAGTATATTTTAACCTACCCTAGGATACGTTATCCGCCATAACACGTGTTGTTGGTTCGGCTTGAAAATGTCTTCGCATATCGACGAGAAACGGTATAGCGTGTTGGTTGACTATCTCACTTCTTGTAAAGAGGCTGACCTTCGGGATTCACGTGTGTATCCTTTTGGAGCTACAGCAAACGAGAAATGGAGAATACGCCAGCAAGCTGCTATGTTTGTGTTGAAAGAACGATTGCTGTATTACAGAGCAACAGATGCAGTGAATGAGATATGTCTCAAACGGGTGATTGCAAACGCAAAGGAGAGAACCAATATTATTCATGCCGCCATGATGGCATTGATGTTTGCCAACTTGCCACTACGGCAGGGACAAAACGCGAGCTAAGGTAAGCGACTGAGTGACTGAATGTCGCAAAATAACGTAAGGAGTCCACTCCGAAGATCTAGCTCTTGTTTAATTTCTCTAAGCGTATTGAGTGGTACAAAAAATGGTCTTGTACAAGCATGCACCTGATTGCCCCGAATAAAATTGATATGCAACAGAGTACTTGTATAGAATGCCTTACAAATGGAGGACGTACGTTTGAAAAAGACCAAACATTTAGTGCATCGAACATGCATGTCTGGTAGTCATTTTGGCTATTACACCACCTTTTAACACATATGTTGCTAGATACACAGGTAAAGTTTTTATGGTGTTACGTTGCCATATACAGTATGCACCAGAAGTATCATAAATAGGCATGACCTTAAATTACTTTTTAAATGTATAGTTCATTTACTATTGTGTTTCTGATGTTGTTGCAGATCGGACAAACATACTGTTGGAAAGGACTTAACAGAGATTTAGACCAGTACTGCAGACGATGTGATGTATGTCAGTGGGTCAATGCAAAAGTTGAAGGGAAGAAAGCTGAACTTCACCCCATTCCAGTTCCAAGCAAAGTATGGAGTCAAATAGGCATTGATCTGATAGCATGTGTGCAACATATAAGATTGTTGTATTACTGATTAGACCCTTGTTTCCTTGTTTTTTACACCATCATTGCCTAATCCTATACACCACCAACGCTCTCTAGAGAACGTTTTTATGTCCAATCATTCTCATCTTTGTAGGTCCATTACCTGAAACGTGTAGAAAAAATAAGTATATTGTGACAGTAACAGATTACTTCTCAAAGTGGCCTGAAGGTGCTCCACTTAAAGATAAGACAGCAGTTGGTTGCTGATTTCTTATTTACAGTGATTTGTCGTCATGGCTGGCCTGACATCATCATATCAGAGCAGGGAAGGGAATTTGTAAATCAACTTTCAAGGTAACTTCAATAGTTTCATGCATTTAAAGCATTATTGTTTATTATCCTTTTCAGCTGTTTGTTTAATCTGACAGGGATTGAGCACAAGATTAGCAGTCCCTATCACCCTCAAACTAATGGTTTGGATGAGCGCACTAATCAAACACTGACAAGGGCTTTGATCAAATTTTCAGAGGCTAAAGAAAACTGGGATGAAAATATAGATGCAGCCTTGTATGCTTATCGCATAGCAAAGCAGGATTCTTCACAGTTTAGCCCCTTCTTCATTATGCACAATCGTAACCCTCATATAGCCAATCGATCATGAATTCAGCTGCAAGGCAACCACTAATGTCACCAGCGAGAACACATGTACATATGATATGGAAGAAACTTATGGTAATCTACTAGCAATCCGGGAGAAATACCATCAGAAGGTCCTTAAAAACATTGAATGAGCTCAGCAATGACAAAAGGCACAATACAATGCAAAACGTGGCACTCTCCATGTTCATGTATAGGTAATAATGGTATTGTGCGTGTATATATTTAAAAGTTTCGAAATCCTATTTAGAGTTTAGACCATCTGGGATCACCTTCAAATGGCTAAGACACTCTCCAAGGGTGGCATCAAGCAGAATGGGTGAAGAAGAGTCCATTTATATAACAGTCATTTTGAAAATGTAATTTTACAGTGAATCTCAGTTTTAGCATATACGTGTTTTATGACAAATTAAATTATTTTAAAGAATAATACATGTAACATTATATGCGTTTAAACATCACATGTACATCCAGGATAAACAAATTCTACAGTGTAGTAAATACGGGTAGGGTAAAGTATCCTAGGATAGTTTATCCTAGGGTAGGATAAAATATACCAGGGTAGGATAAAACGAACTAGGACATAATATCCGGCCGGATAAAATATCCTAGCGTGAATTATCCGGGCGGATAAAATATCCCGGGATAAACTGTACCGCGACACCGGTATAATTATAATCAATTGTTCACTCGCGGGATGTGTTAAAATCAGCTAGCTAGTGTGATGCAGGGACACATTGTACCAACTGCTATAATTAGCATCAATCGCAAACGTGGTAGACCAAAGCAGCCCAGAACACGCAGGGGCCGTAGGCGTAGATAGATCAATAGATGGTGCCAGACTTCATAAGCGGCCCTGGGGGGGGGGGGGGGGGGGGGGGGGCCATTGGTCACCCCCCCCCCCCCCCCCCCCCCCCCCCATCCTCCTCAATAAGTGACGAAATACGAGCGACACTCGTGTTAATTTTGCTTCTTACCGGCGCGCGCGCGCGTGACATCAACTGCAAAGGCCTTGTTACACAACAGTTTGGCTACTGTTTATTGGATCACCCCGTCGTTTCTAGTCTTAGCAATGTCGAAACAAAAGCAAAAACGAAGTGGAGCAGAGAACAGACAAGCAAAGTTGCAACGTCAATTCATCTCATGCGCACAATCTGTACCAGCATAAAGTCTTTCTTTGTACCGATCTCTTCAACGGATCCACCACAACCTTTCATCTCAGCGAGTTCTATCCAGTCCATGCCTCATACAGCAGGTGAGCCACAACTACTTTACAATTCAGCTGATGCATCATCCAAATCTTTATTAGCTCCTGTACCTACCTCAACAGCTGCATCCACACTCATGTCTCCTGCACTCGTCACCTGCCTCATGTCTTCTGCACTCATGCCTTTTACACCCATGCCATCTGCACCCATGCTTTACCCATGCCTTTTATACCCATTAATTCTGAACCCATGTGAATAGAACCACAATCAAACTCGCTATTCAATTTTCCAACCACCCTTATATACCACACAAGATAGGTCAGTGAAGCCCTATACTAGAAAAGGACTAAAACAACTTTCCCTTGAACTGCACCTAACACGATGACTACACACTACATATGCTCTTCCTTCTTTAAGCTTGTCCTCAAGCGTTAGTACCTATCTGGTTGTCTCCTTTGTCTTGTGGAGTATCGTCTCTGCTCTTCTGGCAGGTCTTCTCTTGGCAGGTCTTCTCTTGGCAGATCAGGAGAACTAATTATGTGTTCAATCTGGAGTGCATTCCAGACATCAATGGTAGGATGGTCCTTTGGTGGTACTTCATTGCATTGATGCTGATTCCTGTGCTGTAGTCGATTTATGTGAACAATCCGTGTTCTTGTCCCATCAGATTTTATAATCCACTTGCCTTCCCATTTACTTCCCAGCTCAGTTACTAGATTTTAGAACTGACAGCCAAACAGTGTCACCTTCTTTAAACAATCGCAGCTTGGCATGAGAATCAAAAGCAGTTTTCTGAGCAGCTCCAGCCTGTACCGTATTTGCCTCCACAAAATCTTGTAGTTCTGCTAGTATTGCTTGCAGATAGCCCTGGTATGATTTTGTGTCAAATGCAATATGAGGCTATAAATCGTTACTCAGTCCTTGGTTCTCTGCCAAACATGAGTACAAATGTGAGACTCCAGTTGACATGTGTACTGCAGTACGATAGGTATAAAGCACCAGTGGTAGATAACGCTCCCATTCATAGTCCTTCTCTACATATGCTCTTAATTTAACAGCTGCAGTTGTGATCTGTTCACACGTTCAACCATGCCGTCACACTGTGGGTGGTAAGCTGTGGTACGACGTTTGTTGATTCCAAATGCTTCCACTGTCTGTTGAAAGATGGTCCTTTTGAAATTGGTACCTTGGTCTGAGTGCAGAATATCTGGTATTCCATACACTGCAAAAAGACTTATAATCTCAGTTGTGATCCTATTTGCAGTTTGATCTGGAAGTGGAATAGCCTCGACCCATTTTGTAGAATAATCTTGTATCACGAGCAAATATATGTTGTTGTTGACTGACCTCGGAACTTCCAACACATCTACTGCTATCATCTTCCATGGTCTGCCAATAGGTATGTTGGTCATTGGGGCTGGGGCTGGGGTTGGGGTTGGAAGTTTTGCTTGTTGACAGACATCACACTTGCTGCAGTACTGATTGATATCTTTTGCCATATTAGCCCAAAATGCTTCTGCTTCAATCTCTGCAAGGTTTTCTCTACTCCTTGGTGACATGCAGATGGAGCATTGTGATTCCTCTGTAGGGCTTCTCTTTGAAGACTTTCTGGAAGTACTGGCACTGATATCACATCAGAGGCTGGACTTGGAGCATATTGTCTACATACTATGCCGTCTATCAATTGCAGCTGTGACCAGAGCTGTCTATATCTCCTGAGTGGATGCTGCCTCCACTTTCCAGAATGAGTGGGAGTGTTCTTGCTCAGCAATGTTGTATAAACTATACTAATGGCTGGATCATCTCTCTGTGCCTTCCGCATATCATCCAATGCTTGTCCAGCATGGGTAATAACTCCTACACTGCGCCTAGACAAGGCATCTACATTTCTATTCTGCGATCCTTTCTTATATTCAATCTGAAATCACATACTTGTATTGGCAATGCCCAAAGGCACAATAAACCTTCCATTTTCTGAGCCGACAACCATTGAAGTGGTGCATGATCTTTTGTAATGTGAAGGGGCGACCCAATAAGTAATGTTGAAATTGTTTCGGAGCATTTGCATTCCATCTGTATTACACTGTATATTGCCGCTCTGATTTGTTGAGGCTTCGGCTGGCGTATGCAATGACATGACCATCCTGTTCAAGTACTGCCCCAAGTCCAAGGGCACTTGCATCAGCTTGCAGAACAAAAGTACCTGCTTGTTCAAACCTAGGGTAAGCCGGTACTGGGGCCTGCACAAGATTTGCTTTAGAGTCTGAAATGCTGCATCACATTCTGTTGTCCAGTTGAATGGAGTGTCCTTTTGAGTGAGAAAGTGAAGTGGAGCTGCTATAGCTGCAAACACATTGACATAAGGCCGATAGTAGGATGCTAGACCCAGGAACTGGCGGACAGAATGTACATGTGGGGTAGGCCATTCTTCCACAACTTTGACCTTGCCTGGATCAGGCATCATTCCAGCACCCGAAAATGTGTGTCCCCGATAGAAAACGTTGTCCATTCCAATATGACACTTTTTCCCTCAAAGTGAAGTTTCTGGAAGACAATATTCAAGTGTTCCTTGTGTTGGCTCTCATCTGATGACATCATCTATATATGTTCTCACAAACCACAGGCCTCTCATTACTGTGTCCATCAGACGTTGAAATGAGCTGGGAGCACCAGTCAGGCCGAAAGGTATTCGTACAGTAAACTGGTACAGTTCCATTCCAGGTCCTGGACAAAATGCTGTCTTTTCTCTGTCTTTTGCATATACTGGAAGCTGCCAGTATCCTGACTGGAGGTCTAATGTTGAAAAGATGGTTGCTCCTGCCATGTGTCCTTGCACCTCATCTGGCAGGGGTAGTGGGTAAGCATCCTTTTTCGTTCTTTTGTTAAGCTCCCGATAGTCAAAGGCATAATCAAATGTCTCCAGACTTTTTCTCAACATACACAGCAGGTGCCATCCATGGACTACAGCTATTCTCAATTATGCCTTGCTGCAACATGCTCTTGATTTGCTCTTCTACTTTGGAGCGATACTGCTCAGGAATGCAACATGGTGGGACTCTGACAGGTGAGCCGGGCCTATTGTTGGGATATAGTGGTCTGCATAGTCCGTTTTTCCTGGCAGTGTTCTAAACAAGGTTTTGAACTCACCCACAACCGTCCTTAGCTCAGATCTCGGACATTCTGGTAATTCAAAGGAGGCTACCAAGTTTCCAAATTTTGGAATAGCACATTCATCAACCACATCTTTATCCTGGCTTTTTGTAGCTGCTGCAAAATGAGAAGTACTCTTTGCTTTCTGTATGATGGGCAGGAATGTTGATAATCCATCAGGCTTTTTGCATTTTTCATTGTTACTGTTGTAGAGAACCTGAACAGGAGAATGGGAGAAGTTCAAAACCAATCCATGCTTCTACATGAAGTCGACACTAAGGATCACTGCAGTAATCAAATTATCCACTACGGCAAAGTTGTGCTCTATTGTTCTGTCCCCACTTGAATAGGTGCTGTTACGTAATCAACACCGGCAGCTGTCACGAGTTGAATGATTGTCGTGAGCGTGATTACACGGACATTTTCTGCTACTTGTAATGCCGCCTTTCTCACCAATGAGATTGAAGAGCCCGAATCCAGAAAGATGTTCACTGTTGCTCCGCCTAGCTTCCCCGTTAATGTAACAACTTTACTTTCAATGGCTGCTATTGTAACTACGTTACTTACAGCGGGGCCTTCACACACTAATGGGGACGCCCAGTAGGCCACATGAAAAACATTTTGCATTTCCTTCTCTTTTCCAGCATTGTCGTTCGAAGTGTCCTGATTGTCCGCAACGAAAACACCTGACTCTCCCTTCATCTCTTACCTACAACGCAGCGACTTGTTCTTGTTATTTGGTGAGCGAGTTTCTGCATTTGTGTTTCCTCTCTCGGTTTCTCTTCATCGCTGCAACAGTAGTGCTCCGTAGTTTCCTTGCTCATCTTCGCTGAGCTCCATCCATGTTGCAAGCGCTTCGCCCTCCAGCAGGGTGGGTAGCTTCAAGAACTTGACCTTTGCGTCCCATGCATTAGCCTTGCATTAGCCTTGCAAAAAATTTCAAAGCGTTTGAACCATTCCCCCGCATCCCCCCTCGCGAACGGCTTTCGTATGCTTGCATGACGTTGCTCCGCCACTCTGCCTCCTCTGCGCTAATGTTAATCCGTTCTCTGCTACCAATGTAATAGAACCACAATCAAACTCGCTATTCAATTTTCCAACCACCCTTATATATACCACACACCTAAACATAATACGTCACAAGATAGGTCATTGAAGCCCTAACTGTACTAGAAAAGGACTAAAACAACTTTCCCACGGTAACATGATGACTGAGTATGAGATGTACATACACATACTATACACATGCCTTCTACATCCATGTCTTCTACACCCATGCCTTCTGCATCCATACATTTTACATTTATGCCTTCTACATTCTACTGCTCAACTGGCCTCAATCATCTATGGTCTGTCGTCAATGGCGCTGAATATACATCATGGTCACGCAGTTAATTACGACAAAGCAGTTGACTTATTTTTGAAAATGCACCAACGAAAAATATCAAATCTAATTTTTGAGTAGCAATGTTTTTACATGCATTACGTGTGTAGCAACATGAATAAAAATCAAGATCCATTATTACCATAGCATAGAAAATGCCCCCTCCCCTTTTGGCGCCCTTGTATGTTTGCCCCCCTTCCCCCCCCCCCCCCCCCCCCCTCCCCCTCCATAGGTGCTGGGGCCGCCTATGTGCCTATCTGTTTGTTACCAATTCCTTGCATGTATAACACTGCCGTATCTTCGTGTTAAAATGCAAAGAACTTTTATGAATAAAAGAATTGCTGTTTGAACCGATTTGATTTATTAATGCAGCAGGGGAAAATTTCAGTACCTCATTATCAAAGCCTATCAGATTGTCAATATTGGTGCCTGTGTAACCTATGACGCAATACGGTTGTGTATTCATGAAAAGTTGTATATTTCAAATATACTGATCCAACTTATAGTCCCAAATGTGCAGAGTTGGGGTGGGTATGTATTCCGATAGCATTAGGGACCTATGGGTGTTGGGATACTGAAGCAAAGTGGACTCTGTATCGCAGCTTGTCTCACGCTTGACCACACGACAAGGTTGCCCAAATCATCACAGCTCTCTACCAAAGATTGAACATTACCCTCGTTAAGGAGGGCTCTTCTTTTAAGGGCCACCACTACTGACAGTGTTTGACTTTTTTTTTTACATGTGCAGGTTACGGATTTATTGTTGTGTATACGTTGTGCAGGCCTTCACAAATTCTAGAACGACGCTTCGAGGAATTCCACAATACATGCTTTGCACCTGAATTAATTTATACAGAAATACGCTTATTATCTCAATCACAGTTACAATACTACTGTGGCATGCCTTATGGAAGGTTTTCCTGTAACCAGCATGAAACAATTGTTTGTCATGAACTTCCACAAGGGTGTTCCAATAGTCTTCAACATAAATTACCATGCGGAATTTCCCAAGAAGCGAATTATCCTCAATCTATGATATACTTTATACATAGATTATTTAGGGAGGGATTGGAAGCTAGGCCAATTAACACAATGTAACACCTACACTCCTCGATACGGCGGAAGCATACCGGAAGTAGCTTATTCAGGGTTATTAAGGTGTAATACGCGTGTGGCTTTGAAACCATGAATCCCTGTGACCGTATCCTTCGTGGCTTTGAGTGCGTCTTAAACGATGAAGACTTTAAGATTAACAGTCCAAAGGCTAGGTGCGCTATTGAAACGGCACAAAGTTTGATGTCGTGGTCATCGAGAGAAGAAAACGTCAAAGTACGCGTATCAATGCTACAAATACAAAACTACGCACCGTCAAAACTGAAGCATTATCTTAAAAACTAATTACACAGTGGTACGCAGCGTAGACCACGCTACACGAACATATCTTTTAAAACAAAAAGACGTATAGGATGGCTGAGATCACGGGATAGTAGTGAATTGACTCCTCGCAACTTCTCGCGACACCTTCTGAAGGTTCAACTATGTGTTTTACATCAACGGAAGGTCACCCAATAATAAAAAATACAT
Source organism: Ephydatia muelleri (assembly GCA_013339895.1). Lineage (NCBI taxonomy): Eukaryota > Metazoa > Porifera > Demospongiae > Spongillida > Spongillidae > Ephydatia > Ephydatia muelleri. Next base: position 11,486,287 of record JABACO010000003.1, on the reverse strand, counting down.
CATGGCACGCAGAAATCATTAACCTAACAAGAACAACTTCAAAAAAACGCGTATCTCAAACTGTTAAGGACTTGGAGGGATAGTAGTGCTGCAAGGTTTGAAAATACGCCGCTTATCGTGTAAATGATACTTGAACACCAACAAAAAGGATGGCAAAACTCTCACTGCTTTTGAGGTTATGTAGAAGAAATGATAAAACGCTTACAAGTAGTAGATCGCTAGAACCAGAATTCCGCCTCTTTTTGTCAAAATTGAAGGTGTGAACAACCGTATCACGGAGTGTCTGCTATAGAACCATGCGCTCACGTGACATGCTTCCAATCCCTCCCTAAATAATCTATGCTTTATAAGTGAAAAGCGCAGGCCTGTAGAGTCAACTGAGCTGTACCTTTTCATCTTTTGCTGGCACCACCAGTACATCCCTCATACCCACACTCGGCAAATTCAACAGCGAAAATTCACGTCTCTTATGCATCTGAAGTTCTTATCAAAAAACCCGTTTCCTAGAAGACAATCCTTGATTTTCTGACCTAGCTTCCTGTGTATGACACCATTGGTAGATCTCTTATCATCGTCAGGGAAGGTCCTTGCCAAATACTCCTCGAAATTGTCCTTCGACATTTCAAACCACAGCAACGATCAACATCTCGAAAGACACACTACAGGCTACCACGTGCAGGCAATAAACACCTTAATGTGCGCATGCGGACCATGGGCTGGCCGGTTTTGAATCGGGCCAGCCAGCCCGATTTAACGCTACTGACGTTCTGCTTACCTATAAAGCGTGATAGTTATCACAAATCGAAACTAGAATGCTAAGGTTCGTACTTTCATGTATTACTTTAAAACGGTCCAGCTGGCCCGCTTTAAAATGGGCTAGCCCGCTTTAAAGCGGGCCAGCGGTTTGAAATCGAGCCTTGACATATATATTATATGCTAGCAATAGCAAACTCCCTGAGAAACGTGCCCTATGTGGTACTGAACTTGTGTGAATATATAACTCATAATCAATGAATACATCACTGGGTGCAACCTGAGAATTATGAATAAGCTCTGGAACCTTGTTGCACGACTGAGATGGTGGTAGAAATACAAGTCTGACAAACGGTATGTTTATATTGCTGTTTGATATAGCCATCACGCTATACTAGACACCACAGCTATAAGTTGCATACTATCGAATGCTGTAGGCCTACTGTGCATGTGCAGGTTGTAAAGAAGAAGGGAGGGCCGCTCTCTTGTTCTGTCACAACAAGTGCATATTATAGCAGCGCATATTGTAGCAGCGTAGGTAATAACATGCAGCTATAACATTGCCAAAAGTGTGCGTGGAGTATGGTGTAAAAATTCAGTTAGATACAACCTTTCTAGCGTCCTCCCGCTGCCTATTGCTTGCGAGACTCCTGCCCCGCCCCCGATAAACATACCGCCAATAATTAGCTCTCATTATATATGGTCTAGGGCTGCTATACCCAAAGTTATATCGGCTGTACAAGGCGTGGGTGTAGTTGCATACTGACGATGCAGATATATAAATTATGTGACATTTACTGTTTTGCAAGAAAAGACTACGCTGGGTTGATTTTCACAACAGTAGGTGTCAAGGCAATACCATTTTGGATGCTGTACTTACAGTAAGAGTGGAGAACTGCAGTGAAGAGCTATAGTTGCAGTTAATCGGCATTTCTGTGGTGTATTGCTCAAACGCCGACACCGCATTTTGCGGTGTCGTTGCCAGGCTGTAAATCAAACGTTTATAATTTTTGGGGGCGAAGTTTTAAATAGGAGTTGTATTTTGTGTATCATATAATATATGTTATTGCAAGATGGTGTACGTTTAGAGTTGAGAACAGCCGTATTGATATAATTAACTGTTCATGGGCGTACGCAGCCTTCAGGAAGGGGGGGGGGGGGGGGGGGGGGGGGGGAATTATGTTAATAGGTGACCTTAATATTTGTTTTGAGTGTTATTCCATTTTGAACACGTGTGACGTGAGGCAAAGTTATTAATTTACGTCAGTACCGGTTCTGCGTAAGCGCAATAGTACTTAGCGTACATGTATGTAAAATACTAGTACGCGATATGAAAAAAAAAATTCCAATGGTGAAGGTGACCTCGCATAGGGGAGGGGGGGGGGGGTCGTTCGAACCCATCGACCCCCCCCCCCCCCCCCCCCCTGCGTACGCCCATGCTGTTACTATTGATCTTCGCATGCCAGCAATATTGCATTACCCGTCATCTTCATTGTAGTGTACTGTTATAGTTGTAAGTAAATGTGAGAGTGTATCTAAACATTGATAAAAAAATGATGAAATTTAAAAACTGAAGCAATAGAGCAATCTCTCTTCCTCAGATCTTAGATGCGTTATTAAAAATGCGGATCATATTGGGGATACTTTTATTGTTGTGCAGTGCAACAGTTATCGTCAGTCAACAAGGTTCGTTTTATATTGCATGATGTCATGCATTTAATTTAACCCATGTTAACAATATGCATATCAATTAAGACAGTGTATTTTAGACAACTAATATTCGTTATAGAAATTAAATATCCATGCACTAGCTCATAACAAACTGCTGACAGTGTTGCATTAGGAACAGGGTTTGAATTGCCGACATATACTAGAATTGAGATATGGTATGATTAGATTTTAACTGGTACTTTGTGTTAAATTCTTCACATGCTTTATTTTTCCATACGCAGTTGCAGTTGTAGCTCTAAACTACACTTGTACTTCTAGTGTTTCGGTCTATGAGGGATCTCCAGTCACCATTTGTGCTATTCTTACTTTCATCAATGGAAGTAAAGTACTTCCAATAAGTGTTGGCATACTTTTTAATGAAACAAATGGCACAGCAGTCAGTAAGTTATACTTACAGCTTACCATCAACAACACAAGTCTTGTGTAAAGAAAAGCACAGGCACCTATAAGACTGCTTTTTTGCATAAGGTCCTTCAGAGTTGCATTATTGTATTCCTAAAAAGTTCCTGAGTAACTTGCTAGCTTAATGACATCACTGTGTCAAAATACGCTATTGTACATTTTAAGCATACGCATAAATATACGTATGGGCATACGCGACGAATCCCACAGGAGAACCAATTTCGCATGGTGTATATTTCACGTATCCTCAAGTGTAGCACGTGCGCTTTTATTAACGTCTCCGGATGCCACTTCGTAACACTTACGTTGACCGTATACTGTGTTTGGTAAGCCGTCCGATTCCGTTTGTTGTATACTACCTTGATTACGGTACAAATCATTAATTATCAATAACATGACAAAACAAAGCATTACATTAAACACATGGTCAACGTTCAAGCTTTCCAGCTAGCTGTCCAGGTTTGAGCCAAAGGAGCAGAGCCTCCAGTAGCGGCCTTCAGCTCGCCGTTGCTATGCATTTGTTTGGAATCCATTACAACGTCTCCTAACGTCACGCGAGGCAGCTTCTATATCATGCACGCTCCATTCCCCAATGACACTTCACATATTGGGTTGCGTCATCTGTTGTGCACACCACTGTCATTAACTCAACCCTCTAGAAGTGACAAAGAAAGCAGTAAAAACAATAGACCGTGTTTAAAATAAAATACCATTATTGCTTGCATAACATGGCCGCTATTACTTTCCCAATGCACCAAACACTCACCCATCAACATGGCCAACACGCTGCCATCTAACAGGCCAACACACGGCCATCTAACAGGCCAACATGCGGCCACCTAACAGGTCAACACACGGCCATCTAACAGGCCAACACGCGGCCACCTAACAGGTCAACACACGGCCATCTACCAGCCAACACGCGGCCACCTAACAGGCCAACATGCGGCCACCTAACAGGCATATGCCACATCCACGCCTTACACTTCGCAGCGCTCTTTTAACATTCCCTCATCAAGGCGCTCAGGATAATAATTATACTCCAACTCCTCGCTCTAAATTCAAACACTGAATGTTTTTTTGTTGTTTTTTTTTTGATAACTTTTGATAACCACTACATGTTGCGCAACGCAACCAGATCCACAACACACAGTGAAAGTCAGAATACACTTACGCCGTTGCCCCAGGCACCGAGCTCCTCGCGGCGGCCGATTAAATGGCCAAGCTCCCCGCAACCGAAACAGGGGCCAACCCTCGCTGGAAGTACCGCACCGTGTCTCCGTGGAGCAACATCCCCCGTCGTCACCAGTGGTGCAGCGGAAGTTGTTGCCGCCTTTGATTTCTTCCTTGTCGCCCTCTTCTCTGCTTCCTTTTCGGCCCTCAGCAGCTTCTTCTCATCCTCTGAGTCCAATGCGAGTTCGTTGTTTTCGTAGGCAGCGATTGTGTTCCACCCGTGGTCGGATCTATCCGCGATCTTAATTAGCCGCATCCTGCGCGTAAGTAACGCTTCTCCCTCCTTTAGCTCTTTAAGTGCCGCCTCGGCCTTCGTCCCTCACACCTTTTCCAAGTGCCAGAACGCCTCCCGGACATGTTCCATCACCTCTTCAACAAAGGTGTACTGTGCGGCATTTCCTGGCCGCCGAAAAGCATAAGGTCGCTCCTGCCTGGACCGCTTGATGGCTACTCAGACCAGTTCCTCCTGCTGACCGGTGATTTCATCTTTGAACTCCCGCAACCCCGTCATGAAACCGGACATCTGAGATAGGATGGCTTCCGCTTGCGTCTCCTGGTTGGTTTCTCCGCTAGACATTCCGGTAGATGATTTCGTAGGGTACAGCAGCAATGCACACTCGTACAGACGCCTAGATTGACCCAAACTGCACCCACCAGATACTATATACCAAACTACACATGGCCAACTATGCGCATCTCTAACACCTACTCAACAGCTAAGCACATGGAGCTATGTGCAACATTCTTCACCCAATGGACATTCTCTTACCTCACTCCCACCCCTAACATCATACTATCTAACCATTGGTTCATTACACTTCGCCATATTCATATAGGAGCTTATTTTCTGTCTAATTCGTACCTCAAACGACAGAAAAGTGTATTTGTTGAGCGTCCTGGTCATCACTCACCACTTCAAATATACATGACGGCCACAATTGCCTTTTTCTTTTCCTCGAACCCATCAACATATCCCATACTACAGTAAAAAGCGCATCCATACGTAAAACTTTACACAGCTATAAAGGCCTACTCTGTCGGCGGGATCGCTTGGCATGCCTATACTTCTTCAATTAGAGAACTCTTATGAACCTGAGGCCGGAGGGGATTATAATATATAATTTCGAACAACAAAGCCTCTTAAACTACCTTTAACGCCATAGCAATCCAGTACTTCTGCTCTTCATATTGAAGTATTCAATGCAATCTCGCCACCAGCCATTCGCTTTACGTGTGAAAGGAAAAGCAATCGCTTATCCGCTTTATCCACCGAGATTGCTGTCCTTCGATACGTTTCACATGGTGGTGTCTCTAAAACATGTTCGAGAAAGAGACCTGAATGATACTTCGTGAGAGACTTACTACCGGCCGTACCGGGTGTAGCTGCTCATATTGAAGTCCTATCCACGTATACATTTTGCGGTAACGAGGAACCAGCTGTCTTATGATGATGCAATGTAGTCAGGATGTAATTAAAAACGGTCTTAGAGATTCAAGCACGCTCAGCAAAAGGAGCGCTGTAAAATCTGCCGGTTGAGATAGCCAATAAGCCAATTACAATCTGTGTACTTGTAAACTAACCTAAATAGTTCTTTCTGGCCTCTTGGAGCTGCTCGTCACGTGGTGCTTGACCTTGGCGCCAAATTAGTTATTAATATTTACCAAATACAAAATGGTGTTCAAATGACGTTTTTCGCTTCAAGCTAAGGTTGACGAACCATTCAATCTGGAGTGAAGGGAAGAGGACAAGTGTCAAGTGTTCCTGAGATGGATCAGGAAATGTGGAACGTTTGACAATCTTCTGCTAAAGTGCATTACTCACGTGACAGTAACGCCCACTTCCGGTCATGCCATTCTTCTGAGGGGGTTACAGCACATCCGCAAGTGCAATGTGGTGATTCAAATGTCAAGTGTTCCTGAGATGAGTCAGGAAATATGGAAAGTCTGACCATTTTCTGCTAAAGTCTATGACTCACGTGACGGTAACGCCCGCTTCCGGTCACGCCGCTCTTCTGAGGGGGTTTCAGCGCATCCACCGGTGCAATGTGGTGATTCAAGTGTCAAGTGTTCCTGAGATGGATCAGGAAATGTGGAAAGTCTGACCATTTTCTGCTGAAGTCTATGACTCACGTGACAGTAACACAGTATTGCCACTCTTCTGAGGGGGTTACAGCACATCCACAGGTGCAATGTGGTGATTCAAATGTCAAGTATTCCTGGCATGGGTCAAGAATTGTGAAATGTCTGACCATTTTCTGCTCGTGTATGACTCACATGACGGTAACGCCCATTTCCGGTCACACCTTGCTTCTGAGGGAGGTACATCACATCCACCTGTGTAATGTGGTGATTCAAATGTCAAGTGCTCCTGAGATGCATCAGGAAATGTGGAAAGTCTGGCCATTTTCTTGTAGTCTATGACTCACGTGATGGTAACACCAACTCTTCTGTGCATTGTCATGTTTCTAAACAATTTTTTATTACTATTTCTTCTGCACTCGTTTGTACCAGAAGTATCTATGATGTAACAAGAAATGGTATACCATCATTAGTATCATAACTTTAAGGCGCCAACATCACTCTATCCTGCACCCACTTACAAGCAGGACGGTTTTCTCTGCCGTGGTCTTAATGACATTAACGGGGAGTGGCATTTTGTCGGCCACCAGGATATTGAAATTCTAATACATGCAATACACCAAACCATGCACATATCGATAATTATCCACACATGCCACCTAGACGTACTGGTACTGAAAATTGCAATGCAGCTCAAGTCATCTTAAATGAACGTCGAAGTAGATTCAATCTTAATTTTTAGCAAGTGAACATTTAGATATTACAGTATTAGCGTATATACGTGGTGTGTGAATCCAATTGTCACCTGCGGATTCTTGAAATATACCTATGTGTATATTTGAAATATACACAATCATGGTATTTTTATGGTATCTAGAAATATACGCATAAATATACACCACTGTATACTGCTTTTTTTTGCACAGTTTACCATTCATCTGTGTGAATCATTGAAATCATTGCTGAAATAAATGTGTATAACCTCTTTTGTCTGTACTATTTAAGATTGTTGCATATCAGTATAACTGTGTAAAGTACCTCCTTGCAATACTACATCTCTTCTCTTTTCTCCTAATTGCAATACTTCGATGCACATATCTTTTTCTCCCACTCACCTAACATTTTTTTCTTTTTTTGTATTATGTTTTATCTCTACTCAGGTGGAGTAAACTATATTGGGGCAAGTATTTATCAAATGTTTGCTGTCGGAAGCACCACAATGCAAAGTGTTTGCATAACAATACAAACAATCGATGATTTGATTATTGCTCCCTCAAAGACATTCACAGTGAATTTGTATCCAAGTGATTCTCTAGCATCTATTGGGGACAGAGCGTATGGAACATCTGTGGTTGTGACCATCATTAACATTGATAGTAAGCAAGACATTTGCGCGTAGATATTCCAATGCTCAATAGAAATACACAATAGTGCAAATTTAAATTCTTATCTACGTAGTGTGATTTGCAAGTACTCATGAAGTTTGAACAAAGCTGGTAGTATGAACGATTCTAGATATTATTTGTGACAAAAACATGGATGCAAATTTGCGTAGATGTATCTACGTAATGTGTATTATATTATTACATAATATAATTTCATAATTTTTACCAATGAAATTAACCACAATGAAACTAATTTAGAAGCACAAAATCGTTCTCTTCAACAGGCTCAATTTATACATCTACGGCCACACGCTCGATTTATACATCTACGGCCACACGCTCGATTTATACGTCTACGGGTCTATTTGTCACGCCCACACCTGCTCCTGCAGCAATTGTCTACACAGTTGTAATGAACACGAGCAGCATCACAGTAAATGAAAGTGCAGGCTCAGTGCAAATATGTGTAACTGTACTCAACGGTCCTGTCTCAAGCAACTTACAAGTAAACGTGCAATTCATACAAGGAACGGCAACAGGTAAGCCATGCTCATTTAGTGTGGAAATAATGTTACTGCGGATCATTATTGTTAATCAGCTCATCATGATGCATGCTATAAAGCACTGTTTAACATTGATAAATGAGCATTATCTATTAAAGTGAATTAGGTTCTAAATATTCCTCACTGCTATCACTGGAAACAATCCTATGCACTGAGTAGCCTGAAGTGTTTCACCATCATTGTTTGCCCACTAAAAGGGCAAGCGCAGCCACAGGTAGGTGATTTCTACAATGCCAGTAGAGACCAATTTTAGGCACTTGCTACCATTGGTCTGTCTGCAATCCAAACCACGATGCTGGCCATGATTTGTGGCAATTGGGAAACAGTCCCAAATGCTACCGCTCCCAATAAATACAAACTATTGTAAGGAGAGCTCCGCCTTTGATCAATGTTCTGGATGGATGGTTGCTGGAGGAAGGTTGCAATCTTGGCAGCTGCTGTATCTGTCCCAATTCCGAGGGTTTGGTGTTTTACAGGTCTGTGTTGTTGCTTCACTTGCAGATGAGATCATGTAGATAAGACCTCATGGACTTTGCTGCTCTCAATTTAAAGTGTAGCAGTTCTTGAGCTGATGGTTTTGAATAGTCTAGGCACAATCTGATTCCCATAAACTGGGCAGCTCTTATTGGCGGGTTCACCCCATTCTGATCCTACATGCAGCCCCTTGCCTCACTGATCAGTCTAGGACCACTTTATGAACACCAGGAAACTGATCTAGGATACTGTGATGTCCTTTGCAGTGAGTTGTTCAAAAGGATTGAACCCACATTGCGTCGGCACTGTGAACACACTGGCAAACATTATTGCTGCTCTGAGCATCATCAGGTGATTATGAGTTGTCTTATGATCCTTTTCCCAATTGATCCAGCGGAAATTCTAATGCCTTGTTAAGAATTGGCTGCCGTTTTGCATGCAGCATTCATTGCCTTCGATAAGTAGTTTGATTGTAGAGTTACTTGTGGATAGGACCGAGTGTGGTGTAGGTATGACACCATTGCTAAGTAGACCTGTGGCGGGAGGTTCATGCTCAGGTGTTAGTAAATAAAGACAAAGTCCACTTTCAGCTTGAAAGTGGTATTTAGCAGAAAGTGTTGCAAAAGTACATTACTTCCTGATCCTTGTTTGGTAGGAGTTATAATTGTTTGCACAATTATGCATTTTTAGGTATTAAAATGCAAGTGGTCCAGAATGAAGCCATGCAGCTCAGTCAAAAGGCTAATACATATAAAGCTGATTGATGCAGGCTAGCGTTAAATGACCCTGTACTATTCCTTCAATTTCAGGAATGCAGTAAGGGAGGTAGCAGCACACTTTACCCACAGGTGCTGGGATCCAGGTTGTGGTGGAGACCGTCTGCCACAGCCTGTCCTTGCACCCAGGTAAGCTCCAGCAAGCTCAAACAATATTTAAAACCCTCTACCTTGAATAAGAGATAAGCTATCCCCTGCTAGCTGGTGCCAGACATTGGTGTTTGCACTGGATAATCTGTCACCTCATTTCTCCTATAATTCTTATCACTCAAGTTCCTAGATGCTGATCTAACTAACGAAATTGCTGCAGGATACATCCTGGGCAAATTCTTAGAGCCTCCTTTGGCCAACCTATGTGCATCAGGGCTACAAAGAAGAATGGGAAATGTTGGTTGATTATGTGCTGTCTGAACTAGAAGGTGTTAGCCTCAATGACTTTATAGACAAGAAGGACTTCAGAATCCACTATACTCCGCCCTGTACAATACAGTTGCTATGGCAACCAGGCATGAAGTTGGATGCATAATTGAGTTCAATGCAGCTTTCTACATAGTATGCTCTACTGGAAGGAGAATACTATGTAGTCCTTAAAACGTTTCACTGATGCCTCAGAATCATTGGGCTAAAGAGCTTACTTACTGTGATGGGTCAGAAGCTCCTTTTCTGCAACATTCAGTGGTTGGATTTTTTTCTATTGTTGCCGTAATCTGCAAATGTGGTTACACTCCTGTAGCAACTGCACATCGTAAGATTCAAATAGCCAACTAGGCACCCAAGAATGCTCACTACTTTATCACATCTCAGCATGGTTTTGGTTTTGTTGTCCAACTGGTCCACCAGCTTGGCAAACTATGCCACATAATGGACGACCAGTTACCACTGTTCTCTGCTCTTTCTCAACCGGCCAATCTGCATCTGACCCCAGTACTTTTCAGTTGGCAGAACTTTAGTTTACAGGATGGACCAGCACTTTAGCAGAGCTCTTGCCCCCTCCACTTCCATAATGAACTGACACTGGCTTTTTAAATCCACATTTCATTGCTGTTATAAGCTTTTGCAAGCATACATGTACATATTACTTCCACCAGTATGGGTTATGTCCTAAAATATGCTGAGATGATCTTACTACAGTGGCCATCAATTTTGCAGCAGCAGCCACTGATGCTCGTATTTGGTGACTTGTAGTTGAATATATCTGAGCAATAAATTATATTGATAAGAAGTTGTGTCTAGGACCACTCAGTGATGAGGAGTTCGCATCAAACATGAAATGTAAAACAATACAATACGTGGCTCACGTCAAAACTCTGAATATGCAACCTGAGCTTAACTTTGGTTCATTCAACAATCAAGTGTAATTGTGGCTCAAAATGTGGAACAGCTGCCAATCCGTAGACATAGCCTGCTCATTGGGCAGGGTACCCCTAAACTAGAATAATTCTTACCATATTGTCGTTGTCTTATTTCCCAAAAGTAAATATGAAATTGATTGACATTTCCTACTGATCTTGATTCATTATTACAAACATAATCATGTCATTTATATTTTGTGAGCAACACTTTATTATAACCTCGGATCAACCTCTAAACCCTGCTTTTTTCTAAATGTTATACAAATCTTCTGTGGCAGAAAGTGAAGTTAATGATGTCTATCCGAATCCCCCAGAGGCATAATACTAATTTTAGTTTGATAGAGTAATGATTTCTTACAAAGGGATTTATTTGCGGATTTACATGTGCACTGTGTATAATTAATTAATTGTTTTCACAGCTGCCGAATACAGCCATAGTCTTACAAAAATCACTGTTAACAACGGGAAAACTTCTGGATGTTCTGCATCTAATGGTATTACACTTATTCAAGACAATCTAATTAAAGGTGGCAGTGGCAGTACATACTTTACAGTGCAGCTTCAGAATGGGACTTCTGTGCTTGTTCCATACAGCAGATCATCAACAAATGTTACTATTTTGGAAAATAATGGTTAGTACCGGATGGGAGTCCTATTTCAACATGGTTAACTTATGAAGCTAGTTCTGCAGTAAAATCTATTATATTCTTACGGAATGATTGCTCACCATGCTCTGTTATGATGCCTTCAGTTTGAATTTATTTAAGAAAATATTGAATTATAGAATTTATTTGTGAACCTTGTAAAGTTGAAACAATAAGTTGGCATTGATTGTTCAGCTACTTGATATCTATTCTGCAAATGTATGCTATACTGATATGTGTGTAATGACTAATACTGATGCATTAATTCTCTCAGAATCAGAATGTTGCTGTACGAAGTTTTTTTTATTAACACAATAATAAATATGTATGTGCAACATGTGACTTTATCTACGAGCAAGTCTACTTTGCAATTGGACAGCAGCAAATTAGTGTGAAAAATGAATAGTTCTCTTGAAGAAAACGTCACATTTATAATAATACATAGATTTCATTTTTCAAGTTAGTCACACTGAATGGGATTTAAAGTTGACCAATTTATTTCAGTTGTGATATTTGGATTGTGGTCCAACCCTACAACACTCTTGGAGGGTAGCTTACCACTGGTATCAATATGTGCTCAGATAGTCAGTGCTTCTCCCCTTACATTGGGCATCCCTGTCACTGTGGAGATACGGTTTACTGGAATAACAGCAACATGTAAGTGAATTGTAATGAGCTTTTAAATGATTTGTATCTCCAGTTGTTGTCTGGAATGAGTTTATTCCAACAAGATAAGATGTTCAACTTACTTGTCTTTTAGATGGAGCAGATTTTAATCCATCTGCTGTAAATATCACATTTTGGACTGGAGGCACATTTGGGGCCAGAAATTGCACAAACCTCTACATCATACAAGACAATACTGTTGAAGATAATGAGAACATTCTCATTAGTCTAAAAAGCTATTTCTATTATGTTGGCATCTCGCCAACAGCAGGAAGTGCAATTTTTACAATAACAGACGATTTTGACAGTATGTTAGACTATGATAGTAGGATGATGTGTGTTTCAATGCACTGATTTATTCTAGCTGCTGCAATTGGTTTCAAAAGCAGTACCATCACAGTCACAGAGGGACTTCAGCCAAGCTGTCAAATATGTGTACAGTTGTTAACAGGAGCCATAGGAAAGAGAGTTTCTGCATATGTTACCACCAGTGCACTAGGGACTGCACAAGGTAAGTTTTCATATATCTGTACTAATAAAATGTAATTGAGTTTCCTCTTAAACTACTGTATCCCTGTGTTTACAACATTTAGTATGCATGGCAGTACAATATACCCTGAAACTTTAACTCCAGTTTCTGATTTTTTATATAACTGACAAGTATTAGTAATAATGAACCTTTGATAAACTTGGCTTAAATTTCTTAGGTTAACTTGTGGCATAACAGAGTGTAATTTTAGAACATGACTATGCTTTCCATATTAAAATTAAGCTGCATGCTTTCGATTATTAAAAACTCAGTATAGTATACATTTATGCCATTTATGTAACTGTATAGATACAAATTCTGTAATACAAAACAAACAAATATATTCATTTATCATAATTATTTGAACATTTTGATAAATACAGTAACATTACACTAATATTGCTCACATCAACACACTCTATAATACTAAATTGTCTTTGTTGGGTAAACATCTACCGAATTGCCCTGGCAATGGCTCAACCCATGGTGAAATTTGAGCCTGCCATATATTTCAGCCAAGACTTGGCTCTTATGGCAGGAGGAGGTGATGACAATGCTGGATGTGTGAGGCGAGAGAAGGTGTCATGAGCTTCCGTGCTCAGTTACCATATGTCTCCACAGCAAGTGGGACGCACACCCACCCCAACTCAGAGCACTTGGGTTCATTGGCTCTCACCTCTACCTCCAGTGCAGCTGCCCCCACAGACATGCTTGCCTCAGAAAGACCTTCATAGCTGATGGGTACATGCTGGCATTATTTTGGATAAATAGCTCGAATTTGGCCACGTTCATGTGCAGGTCAAGTGGGGAGGCCAAGCCAATCTATAATAGAGCACAGTGAATGGCTGATTTCCTAACTGCTAGCACCCCATCATAACGAAACCAAGCGTTAAAAAGGAGAGCAAGGCAATCATAGTCAGCATCAATGACTGTTGTTATCTTCCATAATACAGAAGTATTTAGGGTATATTCAATTTCAAGCTCATTTTTAAATATCTATAAGATCAGTCTCAATGAGCTTTTACTCATTATACATGTTCAGCTGCTATTTTGGGGTCCCTACATTCCACATATCCTGAACTTCTTGATGGCCAACACACCATTGACACAATGGAACTGTTTCGATTTGTCAGTATCACCTGAAACGGCAGTATCATTTCCATCTTTACACGATAGCTGTATGAAACAAAGTGTGCTTTCCCAATATATAGATGATGCTGTTTACCACAATTTAATACAGGAGAGTTCTATTGTGGATCTAGCTTACATTCTAACAATATCCTCACCCATGCCAGTGCCTGGTTAGGTGCAACTCCTTCACCAGCCTTAGGTCTATGTCTGGCACCAAAGGAAATGCAGTTTGTCTTGAAATAGTGGCTGGGCATTTCTGTGGTGGCACGTGGCACATTTTTCACTCTGTGCCCTGACAGGGTTCTTTATGCTAGCCATATTCTGATCCTGATGTGATTGCTCACCATAATGGCCTCAGAAATGTTGTCGTCGGTTTCTTCAAACAGGCAGTTCTTAATCCAGAACTTGAGGCTGGCAGTGGTTGGAGATCACAACCAGACCTAGTGAACTCGTGACCAGCTGATTGTTTGGTTGAGAATTGGGTGCTGGTAGCAAACCTGCAGCACTTGATATCTCTGCTACTTCTCTGCTTAAACCAAACATTATTATTGAAGCCAGGTTCAGCTGCTGCAGATACTGAGCGCAGGAACTTTGTTAACAACACCCGAGCATGGGACGAGCATGCTCTTTGCACTTTCTCTCACATGGCTATTCGGCTAGCCACTCAGACCCATTACTACAGATTAGTTGTGTTGCGCACTATATATGTTAGACTTAACACCCATCGTTCATCAACAATAGTTGTGCTTGTATTATGTCTGTATTTCTTATGTATGAATGTATATTTGTTGCTGATACATTATGCATTATGCATGTATTATCATGTATCATATAAATACATGATTTAATAATTTTAAGTTTTGTAATTATATAATTTGTCATGCCAAGGTACGATGGTCACTATCAACAGATATGTTATGACATATATAGAACATGCACATTTATAAGCTGCATTTGTATTAATAGAAATAATGAAACACCAATTAGATACCTTTTGTAGTTGCATGCTCAATTGTGTTTGGTCTTGCTTTATGCTATTATGTTTTATTGATTGATTTTTGCACTCCTAGCAAATGTTGACTACATACCCCTCGATCAAGTTGAAGTTGTGTTCCAGCCTGGTGCATCAGCACTACTGAACTCCACAAGTTGCATTAACCTCACAATAATTGATGACAAAGCTCTTGAGAACAATGAGACTGTCCCAATATCACTAAGCTCATCAATTCCACTGAATACACTTCCAGATAGAAGCATTACCACAGTCATAATATATGAACTCATTGACTGTATGTAAATAATTCATAATCATTCTATTACAAATTCGTTTCTCTATAACAGATATTCAAATTGGATTCACTGGGCCAGTATCTGTAACAGAAGGAGTGGATCCAGTAGCAACTTTATGTGTTTTCATACTGGATGGATCTCTGGGACGCAGTGCTACTGTTCAGGTTAATTTAATGAACTTCACTGCTGATCGTAAGTGGGACCACTATGCCAGAAAGACACATCATATTCTTTCTCAACAGCTGGTAGTGATTATGGAGACATAATTACAACACTGATTTTCACATCTGGTCTACAAACTGGGGATAGCCAATGCTTTATGATTAGTATATATCACAGTGTGGTTGTTGAAGATACCGAGTTCTTCTTTGCCAACCTAACAACAAGTGATCCAGCTGTGATCATTCCAAGAGGATATGACAGTACTATTATTACAATTTATGATGACCCAGAAGATAGTGAGTTTTCATCAGAGTATGAAATGCAGTAAATTGAACAGGAATAATACCATGCATATTCTTACAATCATGTTGGTATTGTATTCCAGAAATAACATTTGGAATGAGGAATATTCTGCTATACTGTAAGGAAACCGATCCCTCCATACCTGTATGTGTGGTCCTACTTGCAGGACAACTGGCTACAACCCTGAGAGTTGGCATTATATCTACAGATGTAACAGCATATGGTACAGCAATTATGCTTGTAATAAAAAATTCATATTTGTTATTTCTTATGCCTCATACCTCTTTTAGCAAATATTGACTATAAACTCGTGAATACAACAATCACTTTCAACTCATCAATAGTTCAGGGACAGAGTCTATGCATTGATGTAGATATAATCGACGACAACAGTGTGGAGTATGATGATGAATACTTCAATTTGACCTTGATAAGCATTGATACTGTGCACACAGTCATTCGGATACCCCAAGCAAGTGTGCACATTGAAGAAGATACAGATGATGGTAAAAGATATTAATCTTGTTTTGAGGATTTTCGTTACGAAAATTTCTTTAGTTGTAAGTGTTGGATTTGCATTCACAAACTACTCTGGATATGAGGGGTTATTAGCAACAGTATGTGCTGTCATTCTCAACGGAACTGTAAAAAGACCAGTATCTGTATTTGCATCAACCAGTCAAATTACTGCTATTCGTAAGTCAAATGCTGGATATGTTTATTCTTAATTTATTTGCTTGGATAATTATAACGTGCAGAAAATGTGGACTATCAAGGTGTGCAGAATCTAGAAGTGGTCTTTCCTCCTGGAAGTACAACAAATTCTACAGCCTGTCTCAATATTACTATGTACAATAATACTATCATTCAAATAGACAGGACATTTGCTGTTAATGTGCAAAAGATAGATCCATCTGTAATACTACTTGGAATGACATCCACTAGAGTGACAATAAAGTATAATCTCATTGATAGTAAGTAATATGGATATCTGTATTTTGAAATTAATGAATGCTTTTATTTTTTCCCCAATAACAGAAGTTGTACTTCGAATGCAAAGTCCTGCTTTCAATGTAACAGAAGGTGTCAATTCATCTGTCCTTGTCTGTGTTGTAATGGAAAGTGCCTCTGGAAACATAACCAGGGATTTATCCTCAACATTAATGTCAATAAACAGCACAGCCGAAGGTTGGATAAGTATAAGAAATTTATCAGCATGTTCCCCTGCATTGTCACATTAATCTTAAAACTGCAATACTATTTATTTAAAGGTCCATTATTAAATTGTAGAATTTCAAAGTGCAGTTAGTATTCATGAATCTAACACATTGGCTAACTAAGGGCATGCTACTTATCGACATGCCCATTGCAGCACAAAACACTCAATTGAGCTCAAACCGTGGCATGTATACTGTTTATTATACTGCCCACTAATACATAGCTCATTACTTTTTATTGCAGTTATTGAAGATTACATCATACCATCATATTCTGTTTACTTTCCCGCTTGGTCTGTTCCTGGAACACAGCCATGGTGTGTTCCTGTCTTTATTATCGATGATATGATTGTGGGAGAGACAGATGTGCTTTCATTGTGGCTGGTGTCAAATGATCCTGCTGTTTATGTGGATGTCAATTTCCCAGTCACTACGATCACCATTTACGAAGATGATCATGATTGTACGTGAAGTAAAAAAGCACATATACGTTGTGTAGACCTAGTAGGGTGCCACATTTGTACCATGAATTGCTACTGCATGGCTTACATTTAACATTACACAGCACAAAATAGAACGTTGAAATGCACCATGTAGGAAAGCACATCATATATTGTTGAATAAAACTACAGTAAAGTACAATCATGTGAGCAACTAACACTGTGTAAAAAGGCTTGTTATACACTAAGCATATAACATGTGTATTGTGGCATTATACACACAGCAATGCATTATGTATAACGTGTGTATAAAATCCCAATACACATGTTATACACTAATAACACTAGTGTATAGTAAGCCTTTTACACAGTGTAAAATGCATGGTTTTCTCTGCCTATAACAAAAGCCTTATTGTTATCCCTTAAAGACATAGAGGTTCAGTTGCAGTACACTTCACTAAATGTCACTGAGGAAGATTCTACAGCAAAATTGTGTGTCATTATGACAGTAGGTGCTGTGGAGAGAAATGTCACTGTAGTGCTACAAACCAATCCCATCACTGGTATGTTTCCTATTATCATGTGCGAGAAAAAATATTATTATTAACATCTTTCCAGCAATTGATGGAAAGGACTACATTGGAGGTCAATTCAATGTAACATTTACACCTGGGCAATCTGCAACTGGAAATAAGACCCAGTGTATTGATCTTGTCTTACTAAATGACTACACACTGGAAAATGATGAAACTCTTATTGTTACACTCAATTTGTCAAGACAAGATGCTGATGTAGTGAGGATCCCTAGTGCACACAGTGTATTACTTTTAACAATTTTAGAAGAATCTTCAAAAGATGGTATGTCAAACCTCTGTTGGTGTGCCTGATTAGACATCTAATATGCCATCTCTTTGATACATCAGTCGTTTACATTGGAATGATGCAAATTTCTGATCAAGTGGTGGAAGGTGAACAGCAGTATGTCACACTTTGCGCAGTTTTGTACCAAGGGAAACTGGGACGCAATCTAAATGTGATGTTGCAAGTTAGAAACAGCAGCCTTGGGGACTCAGGTTTGTTTTTATTCTTTCAGAAATATTCTTCATTTTGTCATTTTATTTGGCCAGCAATTGCTGGACAAGACTACATTCTTCAATCTCAAACCCTCGACTTCAAATACGATGAGAGGAATAACACCAGTAGCATGCCATGTTTCAATGTGACCATACTGGATGACAATAATCCTGAAAATAAACTTTATATTACAATTGGCCTTGCAGTGGCTCTGAATGACCAAAGTGATGTATTTTTTGTACCAGGGAGGAACCAGACTACAGTTGAAATTTTAGATGATGATCACGGTATGTTTTCTGATTGGTCATATGCATGTAAACCGTACTGGTCATATTCAGAATTATACCGTGCAAGGATGTCGCTCTCATAAGTTGTTCAGTAGACTAACTGTTGTCCCTGCTATATACACAACAGAACACATTTGTGCTGTATATTTAGCCCTAAAATTGACTTTGATGACTTTGATGTTTGTAAACTGTATTGGCCATATGCAGAATTATTTGTGCAAGTCTGTTGTTCTGCATAGCTGGTTCAATAGACAAACTGTTAGTTGCCTCAGCTGTAACACAACAGAACTTTTTTTTTTATATGGTGCATATTTCGACAAAATGTTAATTATGCTAGTCTGTGTATCATAATATAAGAAATGTAGAGAGTAAATATAAGAGTAGACATTAATTTGGCATTTGCTTTTAGTTTATGCTTGATTGCTACTGCATTGGGGCATGCAATTTCAAATTATGATGTAGTTTATGCTATGTATGCATTCATATTTGCAACAGACCGTAAGTTTGTAATGGACAAATGGCAGTATGCAATATTTAATACGATAAAATTAGCTCGGCTGAATGAAAAGCGTTTATAGTGTTATGTGTCAATGGCAGTAAGCTTTCATTTTTAAAACACACTCACTTTTTTTGGCTGATATACTCGAACAGTATATAGTATATGTGAAATATATGCAGCGGAGTTAGAATGTGTTCAATACTGAAACCACATGTTGAGGCACCACAATATGTCATAAAAATATAGCACAGAATTCTAGTAATCAACCCTGAATAAAGAGTAAATGCAATAGTTGCTAAAGATTACAATTCCTTGCATTTTTTGCAAGGAATCCTTGTTGGATTTAATGATCGGTGGCTTCAAGTCACAGAGGGTGTGAATACTTCCATCAATGTCTGTGGTTATGTGAAGAGTCCAACTGGGATATGGAAAACTAATCTTTCAGCAATAATTTGCGCAACAAACAGCACCGCTGAAGGTTAGATTTTATACCAATGTTTATATATGCAACATTGTGTTCTCTTTGATGCAGTGGAAAAAAAACGCAAAGCATTATTTGTAAAGTAAAAGCCATAGTGTTGGATTGCTGTCCTAAAATGACATCAAAATGCTAATGTGTTATTGACATATTAAGCTCATATCAACCAGAAAAGTAGTAGCATTTTTCATAACAATTACTATTGCATTATTTGATGTGCATTGTGCTTTGTTCTGATTTGGTTATATCTAATTACAGATCACATAGACTACAGTATACCAAATAGCATGATTATATTTTCACCATGGTCGGATTCTGGATCGATGAGATGGTGCTTGTTTATCAACATCCTTGATGACTACAGTGTTGAAAATTCGGAAGATCTAATCCTAATTTTAGTCTCTAATAATCCACTTGTTGAGGTGGATGCAAATCATTCTCTGGTCACAATCAACTTTGTCGAGGACACTGATGACTGTAAGTTAATCACTCTATTAGATTCTGCCACATTATTCTGCAAGCAACATTGTACACTGTTCTACTAGATACAATTGTATGTTTGGTTGTTGTTTATTAACCTTCTGAGGATTGCTGAATGTTTAAGCTACTTAATGTGCTTAACAAAATACATGTTTTGCCACCAGATATCAATATTCAAATGCAGTACACATCACTTATTGTCAGTGAAGAAAGCACTACTGCAACTCTGTGTGCCATGATCATTGATGGTTTTCTAGGAAAAAATGTCTCGGTGCTATTGGAAACCCATTCTATTACTGGTGTGTCATGATGACCAATGCTGTTATGTTACAATGCGTTTTTGTCCTTAGCAATTGATGGAAGAGACTACATTGGTGGTCAATTCATACTTACATTTATATCTGGACAGTCTGTGGATGGAAATAATTTGCAGTGTATCAATCTGACCATTCTTGATGACAACTCTTTAGAATATAACGAAACTCTACTTATTACATTGAACTCAACACAGCAGGATGCTGGTGTTGTCATGATTTCTACTATTCGGAGAAAGTTACTGTTAACCATAATTGAAACTCCTTCATCAGACAGTACGTTTTTAATAATCTAAATGGTAGGTTGTATAACAGTACCCATCATTTAGTTATTCAGATTGGAATGAAGCAAACATATTATCAAGTGACAGAAGGCACACAACAATTTGTGACAATATGTGTTGCAATATATCAAGGAGAGCTGGGACGTGACCTCACAGTTATATTGACAATACTGAACAGCAGTACAGGTAATATATACACAGATACTGTTTTACAGTGTCAAATTGCATTTATGTATATTGTATATTGTGCTACCTTTCCAGCAATACCTGGACAAAATTACATACTGCAATCACAGACCCTAACTTTCAGCTATAATTTGTTAAACAATATCAGCAGCACAACTTGTGTGAATATAACCATCCTGGATGATCTAATTCCTGAAAATACACTGTACATTATCATCGGTCTCTCTGTGCCATCTAATGAAAGCAATAATGCTATTATTGCACCAACAAAGAATCAGTCAACGATTGCCATTTTAGATGGTGATAATGGTATGTTTCATAGTCACTGTTATGCAAATACTGTGTTTATTATTGCAATTTGTATTCTGTTAAAACTTGAGAGCATGGAATATAGAATGCAACATTGATTGATCGGTTGCATGTTTACAGTACAACTCACTGATTGAGATATCCAATGTTCTGAATTTATACTGATTTAATGTGTCTTGCTGAATGGATAAAGAAATTTGGAAATGCACTCAAAGTTCAGTAATGATGTACATCAATCATTTTTTTCACATCTCAATAAGCTGTGAGAAAGATGAATTGTATGGTGTTCACTGTTTCAGGAATCAAAGTTGGATTCAATGATCCCTTGCTTCAAGTGACAGAGGGTGTTAATAGTTCAATCAATGTCTGCGGTTTTGTGAGTAACCCGACAAGAATACAGGGCAGTATATTGACTGCAATAATCACTACTGCACCCAGCACAGCCAAAGGTTTGAAATATTTGCGTGTTTATTATCATAGGTTCACAATTTATTCATAACACTCTTAAATCATATGGATTTTCTTTTATCAGGAATTTTGTTCATCTTGTAGTGCCTATTGCAATATATCTGCCTGATTTATAGCTGTATGAAAATAGCACAGTTGTGTTATATGATCTGAAAAAAAGCACTATTCCCATAATATACATAGAATTGAAAATATATATCCTGTAGTGATGCTAACATTTAATATCTTTTTTGTTTCAGATCTTGAAGACTATATTTTTCCAAACAATACCATTGTGCTACCGTCATCTGATTCCGGAAAAACACACTGGTGTCTAACTCTAAATATTATTGATGACAGTATTCTTGAAAACCCAGAATTTCTTGTCCTTCAACTGATTTCTACAAGCGATCTTGTTGGAGTGGATATAAGCCATGAAACTATGACAGTGATTATTAATGAAGATGACCATGATTGTAAGTTGAATTTGATGTTCGCCTTTCCATACTGAAAATTGTAATTATCTTGATGCATCATGTAAGCAACAATGTATTTTTTAAATGGTAGGTATTGAAGTCCAAATGCAGTACTCCTTGCAGTATGTCAGTGAGGAGAGCTCCACTGCAACATTGTGTGCTTTGATGACTGTAGGTGTGCTAGGGAAAGATGTTTCAGTGATCTTACAAACTCACGATATCACTGGTATGGATACTCATTCTTTGTAGCTAATTGTTGAAATCATTCTTCACGTAGCACTTGATGGAAAAGACTACATAGGTGGTCATTTCTCACTCACATTTACTTCAGGACAGTCTGCTTCTGGCAATAATTTGCAGTGCATGGATTTGGTTTTACTTAATGACAACATTTTGGAGAATGATGAAACTCTACTCGTTACAATCAATTCAACACAGCAATATGCTGATTTTGTTAAAATTTCTGCCACACAGAGGGAATTGCTTTTAGTAATCATTGAGAATCCCAAAACAGACAGTACGTTGAACTATTCATTTTATTTAAAATGTTTAACTCACTCTCTTTATGTTAAAAAAGGCGTTTACATTGGATTGGTGGAAGTTTATTACAAAGTGGTGGAAGGTGAACAGCAATACGTAACCGTCTGTGCTGCCCTGTATCAAGGAAAGTTGGGACGTGATCTAACAGTGATGATGATATTTCTAAATAGTACACTAGGTGATACAGGTACTGCAGTGCTTTGTGTTTGCCTGCAAATTGTAGTTATTAAATTATCATATTTATTCTTCCAGCAATTCCTGGGCATGATTACATTATGCAGCCTCTCAACTTGACATTTTTATATGATGAATTAAATTCCAGTGGTATATCCTGTGCAATTGTGACCATACTGGATGATTACATTCCGGAAAATGAATTGTATATTACAATTGGCTTTTCACCCACTTCAAATGATTTTATGATAATACCAGAAAGAAATCAGACAACCATTGACATATTGGATGATGATCATGGTACGTTGATTTACACAGTTTAAAGATTTACTGGTATTGAATATAATTTTTTAAAGTTTCGTATGCTAGGCAATTGTGATCAGTGTCAAAAATTTGAATTGTTGTGATTAGCACATGCTTACTGTAATTAGTCTTAATTTATGTTCTATTGATAATGGAAGTATGTGTGATCTGAATAACAATTCAAATTATTGATTTGTTTCAATGACACGAATCTGGAATTCATATCAACAACTATGCATGTTAAATCAAAGTATTTATTTTTAGGGATAGGAAATGATTGAGCAACTCCAACCATACAGTTAGTACAGTTAGTGCATTAAGTAAAAAAACTTTTAGCACATACCCTTAGATATCATGCACTGTACATCATGCAATTTGTCATTTGTATTTAAAGAGGTCAGTGAGCCTTTATGGTAAATAAAAAAGCTTTCAGTAATGCTGGCTCCATACCAACCTTTCTGTATTCCTATATTTGTATTACTTTAGTATCTTGTTTTCATCACATCCAATATCAATTGAGATTAAATTGTTATGCTAGTAAAGAATTTAGTATGATATTTAACCTTGGAGGTGTGACAACTGCACACTGCAGTGATATAGTTTTGTTTGCTTACACTTTTGCATGTATGCATAGTTATGACAATTTTTATTTTTCTGTAACAGGAATTGTAGTTGGATTCAATGATCAACTCTTACAAGTGACAGAGGGTGTAAATGCATCAATTGAAGTATGTGGCTTTTTGAATAGTTCTACAGGAATATGGAAAAGTAACCTCTCAGTAACAGTTGTGATAAGCAACGCTACTGCTACAGGTTTGTCCTCTTTGTTTCTAACATGAAATATTTACATATGTACTTTAAGGGAAAATTATCAATTAAAGTAATTTCTTGTTTTGAATGTACTTATTACAGTGATAAATCAATTTTTTAATTCGCATGTGCAAAAGTTATGCATTCTATTACAATGCTGATGAAGAACAAAATAAAATGCGCCATTTCGAATTCCATATGCCTCTCGACGTACAATATAAAAATGTTTGGTATGGCAATATATGTTTGACCAGCAATATGAGGCCAGTTTAGATGCTGGGGACCTTAATTGATTATTCTTTGGATCAATGAAACTTTCTATACCTCGACTCATACAAGCATATTACAATCCTGGAAGAACACAAAGGTGCCTATCAATAAATATTCTTGGTGGCAGCAGCATTGCTAACTCAGAACAGTAAATCCTTCAACAAATGTACCAATCATACTATCAGAGCATTACACGCCCTATTTCATATGGGTTAGCCGATAACGAAATAATAGTAACTCGTCGGTACTTTCGTGGGTAACAAGACTGTTATTTACACGTACAGTACTAGCGGTGAAAGAAAATGTTTGTTTTGGATGGCAAGCCTGTAGTACTCTTCACACCATAAGCTTTGTTAAATGCCGAAGACCTATAGATGGATTATATTTAAGTACAGTAGAGGGATTGGAGACGGCGCACGTGAGCCATTGACCTATATATAGCATGCAGCTGTTAATGAGCCTCGCCCCTATAACGTCGCTCTGAAAACTTCTAGATGGCCATTAACGTTGAGAAAGAGACGCGGTTGAGATTATCACTGAATTTCGCAATCACGTGATGTTCCTAAATTTAGTCATCCCTGCCAGAACCAGAGATAATATATTATCTCTGCCAGAACTAAGACGGATCACGTAGAGTTATACACCTTCAAACGTGATAGTTCAGGTGTGATTTGCATTTACGCAGTAACACCATACCGTTTTTCGACCAGGTATCAAGCTAATCAGTGTTGTGGTCTAGGTTATGATAAGTGCACCCAGAGAAATATTTCTGGTGCACCCCCATACTAGAGGGATGATTTATCACTTCTTTTTATTTATTTTTTATTTTTTACTACACAGCGTTATTTTTATTTCATACTGTTACGGTGCCTCAAATGGCTAGTCATTTCATAAATAATAATCAGGCCTCCGCCCCCCCCCCCCCCCCCCCCCCCCCCCCCCCCCCCCCCCCCCGTGGGGAAGCACGTTTGATATGATCCTCGTTCCCAGGCTCTATTCCTATATATTAAAGTTACGGGGAGAAACGCTTATTCTCTAACGTGTCACCAGCAAAGCGTTACGCTCAGAGAAAAGCAGGAGGAAGCACTTTTCCATCTGTAAAATGGTCAGGATGCGTTCGCTTGGTTTCCAACTGGGTACCGGAGTCAATTTGATACCAACTCCTACCGTTCAAATCATGTTTGACTTCAAACTGAAGCGAACCACTGCTCCACAAGAAAAGCGTAGCGCAGTGCTGCTTATTTCAGGAGTCAGCCGGTTGGCCACAGGCCTGGCAGGGCGTACATGTAGACAACTTTTCCAAACTGGGGCCCCCGGGGGGTCCTCGCACTTGTATTTGGACAAGCGACAATAACGACTATTGAACTAGTGGTTAAGTGCTTGAAATTGGTGACTAATTTATATCCACTTAACCACTAGTTCAATGGGACTAATTTTAACCACTTAACCACTAGTTCAATATTCGCTTGCTCCAAATACAAGTGCTGTGCAGCAAAGTCATTCCGGTACCTCTACAGCTAGCGTCAGTCATTATCAGCCATTTCATTCTGTTAACGTTCCACAACCCACTACGACCCAACTAGCTGTAGCCACGTCATTGAAAGACGATTGCAGTGGCGGGTGTGCCGACATTTGATGTCAGTTCCCTCAGTGGTTGTATCTTCGTCAGGTACATGTACGATTGTGATAGATTGCTTAATCGACGAGCCTGCTTCAGAATCCCAATGCCTTTTGTTTCCTTCGCATCCGCACCAGCCAAAATGGTCCAAAGAGAAACGTCGGCAAACAAAAGCGTTCTTTTCTTTCAGTAAATATCAATGTCTCCACTATCAAGAACACGACGACTCTGGTCTCTGTTACTACTGCTTGACTGCGGAAAACCAAGGCCTACTGAAATGTGGCAATGAGGAGGATGCTTTTACAAAGACAGGGGAGGGGGTATTCACAGTGGAAAAAGGCCCTTGATAGGTTCGAAAAACACCAAAATTCCGAATCTCACCATGAAGCGGTGATAATGATATTAGTTACAATACCAAGCAGTTCAAAAGACGTTGGTGAAATGTTCAGTTCAATCCATGCAGAAGAAAAGTTGTCGTATAGGACAATATTATCGACAGTCTTGACTGCAGTTTGCTATCTTGGCGCGGTCACTATAAGCCAGAAGAAGAATTCGAATTTTATTTTTCAACTATTGAATGTTCGTGCTGATAAAATCGTGAGCCTCAAAAAATGGATGACGAAAAGCCAAGACAAATACACCAGCCCAGACATACATAACAATATCTTTAGCATCATGGGACTTTCTGTTTTGCGAAATATAACGGATGGGCTGCGGGGAAGTACTACACCATCATGATTGATGAGGCGACAAATACCTCGAACACAGAGCAAATGGTTCTTGTCTGCACTGTGTGGATGACAAAACCAAGGCCTACTGAAATGTGCATGGTAATAAGGATGATTATTTTACAAAGACAGGGTATTCACAGTGCAATAAGGCCCTTGATAGGTTGAACTTTGATACTCATGGGGAATTCATCAGACTATACAGCCTTGAATTGTCTGATGCTTGCAACATTTTGAGAGCAGTTCAGGACATATATTGCTGCGTATGAACCTAAATATTATTAACTGCTGAGGTCAGTGTTATGACGAAGCGGGCAACATGGCAAGAATAAGGTCAGGTCTTGCAGCCAGAATAATTAAATCTTGAAATAAGAGCGCTATACACACTCTGTTATGGGCATGCCCTAAACTTGGCAGTTCAAGATAAGCTCAAAACCATTACAGTAACTAACCAAACAAGCTGTCGATTGTAGACTTTAATACTCAGGTATCTCGGGACAGACTCCACTCTTCAATCTTTCATTCGCAATGCTTACATGAATGCTGGTTTAACACCTGCATTCCTTAGTTCTCATACGCACGATAATAGTCTGGATCAATTGCCCAGAGACTCAGTACGAGAGTTTCTATTTCCCATATAGAAGCGCTATATTCCCCGCTGCCGACGGGAGATAACAGGGCCTAAGCCATTTCTCAATTCCTTCTCAAATATCGATTCTCACGTGTAGCAACATACATGCATTCATGCAATTCGGCATGCATATTAAATATAATACATATTAAAATTTTGAGATGGCAAGCTACTCCTGATTCGTTGAAATAGAAAGGTCAGAACGTTATGTACTGTAATAACAAATCCTATGATAAATTGTTACGTCCAGCTATTGCATACATAACATCACATAAATATGACATGATCAAAGAATAGACAACACATTACAAGGTTCAATTCAATCAAAATTGATTGAATTGAACCTTGTAATTGTTCTTTGATCCATGATATTATGTAATGTCAGTATCCCAATGACCTTACAGATTCTTATCCATCGCAAGTATTGATATAGATATGTGTTGGAAACATTTCCAACACCTACCTATGTCAATGCTGAAAATTGCATTCAGCAATGATAACAGGAATTGTACAACGCTTCTACTCAATTTTAATTTTTGCAATTGTACAACACTCATTTTGCATTTTAATATGTGTTTGATGTTTCAGATATAGTGGACTACACTATTGCAAATTATGCCATTACCTTCTCGTCGTGGACCACTCCGGAAAGCACGAAATGGTGTGTCAACATCTTGATTATTGACGACAACATTGTTGAAGACTCGGAACAGTTGACACTGGAATTAGTGTCTACGAATCCTCTTGTCACTGTTCAGGAGAACTTTTCATTGGCCACAATCATCATAGCTGAGGAAACTGCTGATTGTAAGTGTGGACAGAAAAAGCCATTTCATGTTGTACCTTTTTATGCACTTTACTATGTATAGAGCATGCCAGCAATCAATCACCGTATTCTCTCCATCCAGATGTTGTAATAGAAATGCAGTACTCATCATTGAGCGTCATTGAGAGCAATTCCACCGTAACAGTGTGCGCTGTGATCACCAGTGGCATTCTGGGGAAAAATGTAACAGTTGTCATGGTCACCCACTCCATTACGGGTAAGAGAAGATACATTGCATTGTGATGAAGGCTATGCTTCATCATTACTTTTCTGCTAAAGCCATTGACGGGAAAGACTACATTGGTGGCAATTTCACACTCGTCTTCACATCTGGACAATCGGCAATTGGAAACAATTTGCAGTGCATCGATCTGGTCTTAATTGATGACCACGAGTTTGAAAATGAGGAACGCCTTTTGATTGTGTTAAACTCAACTCCGGAATTTGCTTCAGTTGTGAGAATATCACCCGCAAAGAATGAACTTCTTCTACTGATCAATGAAATCCCTACTACTGACAGTAAGTATGAAACAGTTATGAAGGGTGATGAGTTATTACATTCTCTATCAGTTATTCAGATTGGAATGATGGAATCATTTTACCAAGCAGTAGAAGGAGAGACACCATTTGTTACAATCTGTGCGGTCCTGTATCAGGGAGCACTGGCACGTGACTTGACAGTGATGCTGACTGTTCTCAACAGCACTGTAGGAGACACAGGTACAATATTGATGATTTCAATTAGGTAGCGGCTGCTATGGAAATATGTATGTACCCCACCAGCAATTTCGGGACGTGACTACATCCTGCAATCCCAGACCCTTACCTTCGTGTACGATGAATCGAACAACATCAGCAGCACTCCTTGTGTGAATGTGACCATACTGGACAATTATTTTCCCAAGAATGACCTATATGTTACGATCGAACTATCGGTGGCTTCTAGTGACAGCAGTGATGTATTTGTCGGACCAGGAAAGAATCAGACCACAATAAAGATTTTGGATGGTGATCACGGTATGTTCTCGCAAGAAGAGTTGGTATTCGTTATACATGTGCAACATCATTGCCTACGTATTGTCACAATAAAAGTTAACTGATCAAGTGCTACTTCCTATAGTGAATTGTGTGTGCAGATATTTTACCTCAGTTATGTTAAAATGCACCTGAATCGGTTCTTCCGATTTTGTTATTGATGTAGGGCAAATTGATTTCAATAATGCACTTTGTTGTTTGGTTGCCCATCATGTACAAGCCAATTGTCGTATTTGGAGCAAACCTATGAACATTACAGTCTCATAATGAATGTGTACAATACGAAAGAATGATTTGCGTTGGTCATTCATTGAATTTTTACCCCACGTACCTCAGGAATCTTGGTTGGATTTGATGAGCGTTTTGTTCAAGTGACAGAGGCAATTAACAATTCCATCAACATTTGTGGATTTGTGAGCAGCTTGACAGGAATATGGAAAAGTAACCTTTCAGCAATACTCGTGGTTATCAACAGCACAGCTAAAGGTTTGTTCTATGTGCATGTGAATCCCATGATATGATTAAATATCGCCAGTTTGCATGTCGAGTTGCAAGGGCAGAGGTTTATTCAATATACATATTGCAATCTTCAGTACATACTACTTGTGATTCGTTCAAATAGAAAGGTGATATTGTGAGGTAACAGAAGGTGTGGCCAAAAATATTGCGATATCCAGTGCAACAATTTGTCAGGTTTGGTTAACTAATACCTATATGTGCAGTCAGCAATGGAGTTCAGGAATCGTGCAAGACTACTTTAGGGCTACATAAATGCATTGGTTCTAGTACCATGTTATGAAGTGTATCAATCATGTTGCAGATATGGAGGACTACATCATTCCAAGTGATGCAATTACATTTTCGTTGTGGACCAGTCCAGAAAGCACAAGATGGTGTGTCAACATCTTGATTCTTGACGACAACATTGTTGAAGACTCGGAACAATTGACACTGGAATTAGTGTCTACGAATCCTCTTGTCACTGTTCAGGAAAACGTATCACTGGTCACAGTGAGCATAAATGAGCAACCTACCGATTGTAAGTGGAGACATAAATTGCCAAACCACGTGCTTTCCACCTTGTATCTTGTTATGCACTTTACGTATAGAGCATGCTGGCATTCAATCACCGTATTCTCTCCATCCAGATGTTGTAATAGAAATGCAGTACTCATCATTGAGCATCATTGAGAGCAATTCCACCGCAACAGTGTGCGCTGTAATCACCAGTGGCATTCTGGGGAAAAATGTAACAGTTGTCATGGTCACCCACTCCATTACGGGTAAGAGAAGATACATTGCATTGTGATGACGGCTATGCTTCATCATTACTTTTCTGCTAAAGCCATTGATGGGAAAGACTACATTGGTGGCAATTTCACACTCGTCTTCACATCTGGACAATCGGCAATTGGAAACAATTTGCAGTGCATCGATCTGGTCTTAATTGATGACCACGAGTTTGAAAATGAGGAACGCCTTTTGATTGTGTTAAACTCAACTCCGGAATTTGCTTCAGTTGTGAGAATATCACCCGCAAAGAATGAACTTCTTCTACTGATCAATGAAATCCCTACTACTGACAGTAAGTATGAAACAGTTATGAAGGGTGATGAGTTATTACATTCTCTATCAGTTATTCAGATTGGAATGATGGAATCATTTTACCAAGCAGTAGAAGGAGAGACACCATTTGTTACAATCTGTGCGGTCCTGTATCAGGGAGCACTGGCACGTGACTTGACAGTGATGCTGACTGTTCTCAACAGCACTGTAGGAGACACAGGTACAATATTGATGATTTCAATTAGGTAGCGGCTGCTATGGAAATATGTATGTACCCCACCAGCAATTTCGGGACGTGACTACATCCTGCAATCCCAGACCCTTACCTTCGTGTACGATGAATCGAACAACATCAGCAGCACTCCTTGTGTGAATGTGACCATACTGGACAATTATTTTCCCAAGAATGACCTATATGTTACGATCGAACTATCGGTGGCTTCTAGTG
Organism: Ephydatia muelleri; assembly: GCA_013339895.1. Taxonomy (NCBI): domain Eukaryota; kingdom Metazoa; phylum Porifera; class Demospongiae; order Spongillida; family Spongillidae; genus Ephydatia; species Ephydatia muelleri. Next base: position 11,455,374 of record JABACO010000003.1, on the reverse strand, counting down.
ACAGCAGTGATGTATTTGTCGGACCAGGAAAGAATCAGACCACAATAAAGATTTTGGATGGTGATCACGGTATGTTCTCGCAAGAAGAGTTGGTATTCGTTATACATGTGCAACATCATTGCCTACGTATTGTCACAATAAAAGTTAACTGATCAAGTGCTACTTCCTATAGTGAATTGTGTGTGCAGATATTTTACCTCAGTTATGTTAAAATGCACCTGAATCGGTTCTTCCGATTTTGTTATTGATGTAGGGCAAATTGATTTCAATAATGCACTTTGTTGTTTGGTTGCCCATCATATACAAGCCAATTGTCGTATTTGGAGCAAACCTATGAACATTACAGTCTCATAATGAATGTGTACAATACGAAAGAATGATTTGCGTTGGTCATTCATTGAATTTTTACCCCACGTACCTCAGGAATCTTGGTTGGATTTGATGAGCGTTTTGTTCAAGTGACAGAGGCGATTAACAATTCCATCAACATTTGTGGATTTGTGAGCAGCTTGACAGGAATATGGAAAAGTAACCTTTCAGCAATACTCGTGGTTATCAACAGCACAGCTAAAGGTTTGTTCTACGTGCATGTGAATCCCATGATACGATTAAATATCGCCAGTTTGCATGTCGAGTTGCAAGGGCAGAGGTTTATTCAATATACATATTGCAATCTTCAGTACATACTACTTGTGATTCGTTCAAATAGAAAGGTGATATTGTGAGGTAACAGAAGGTGTGGCCAAAAATATTGCGATATCCAGTCAACAATTTGTCAGGTTTGGTTAACTAATACCTATATGTGCAGTCAGCAATGGAGTTCAGGAATCGTGCAAGACTACTTTAGGGCTACATAAATGCATTGGTTCTAGTACCATGTTATGAAGTGTATCAATCATGTTGCAGATATGGAGGACTACATCATTCCAAGTGATGCAATTACATTTTCGTTGTGGACCAGTCCAGAAAGCACAAGATGGTGTGTCAACATCTTGATTCTTGACGACAACATTGTTGAAGACTCGGAACAATTGACACTGGAATTAGTGTCTACGAATCCTCTTGTCACTGTTCAGGAAAACTTATCACTGGTCACAGTGAGCATAAATGAGCAACCTACCGATTGTAAGTGGAGACATAAATTGCCAAACCACGTGCTTTCCACCTTGTATCTTGTTATGCACTTTACGTATAGAGCATGCTGGAAATCAATCACCGTATTCTCTCCATCCAGATGTTGTAATAGAAATGCAGTACTCATCATTGAGCGTCATTGAGAGCAATTCCACCGCAACAGTGTGCGCTGTGATCACCAGTGGCATTCTGGGGAAAAATGTAACAGTTGTCATGGTCACCCACTCCATTACGGGTAAGAGAAGATACATTGCATTGTGATGACGGCTATGCTTCATCATTACTTTTCTGCTAAAGCCATTGATGGGAAAGACTACATTGGTGGCAATTTCACACTCGTCTTCACATCTGGACAATCGGCAATTGGAAACAATTTGCAGTGCATCGATCTGGTCTTAATTGATGACCACGAGTTTGAAAATGAGGAACGCCTTTTGATTGTGTTAAACTCAACTCCGGAATTTGCTTCAGTTGTGAGAATATCACCCGCAAAGAATGAACTTCTTCTACTGATCAATGAAATCCCTACTACTGACAGTAAGTATGAAACAGTTATGAAGGGTGATGAGTTATTACATTCTCTATCAGTTATTCAGATTGGAATGATGGAATCATTTTACCAAGCAGTAGAAGGAGAGACACCATTTGTTACAATCTGTGCGGTCCTGTATCAGGGAGCACTGGCACGTGACTTGACAGTGATGCTGACTGTTCTCAACAGCACTGTAGGAGACACAGGTACAATATTGATGATTTCAATTAGGTAGCGGCTGCTATGGAAATATGTTTGTACCCCACCAGCAATTTCAGGACGTGAATACATCCTGCAATCCCAAACCCTTACCTTCGTGTACGATGAATCGAACAACATCAGCAGCACTCCTTGTGTGAATGTGACCATACTGGACGATTATTTTCCCAAGAATGACCTATATGTTACGATCGAACTATCGGTGGCTTCTAATGACAGCAGTGATGTATTTGTCGGACCAGGAAACAATCAGACCACAATAAAGATTTTGGATGATGATCACGGTATGTGCACAAAGAGGTGTGAGTCGTTATACTAGTATACATGTGCAACATCATTGCCTACGCATCTCACAATAAAAGTTCACTGATCACGAGCTACTTCCTATAAGTGAATTGTGTGCGCAGACACTTCCCTCAGATTCTGTTGCAATGCACGAATGCATCTCCAGATTTTGGTGTTTTTGCCTTCATGTGTGCAAATTTGTATAGAGATAGCACTTTTTACTCGTTTGGTTTTCAATCATATGCACGCCTAGTGTTCTATTAACATTGCAAAGCCTTTAAGAATGTGTAAATATAAACAATTTGTTTACACGGTTCAATTATCCCACACACCTCAGGAATCTTGGTTGGATTTGATGAGCGTTTTGTTCAAGTGACAGAGGCGATTAACAATTCCATCAACATTTGTGGATTTGTGAGAAGCTTGACTGGAATATGGAAAAGTAACCTTTCAGCAATAGTCATGGTTGTCAACAGCACAGCTAAAGGTTTGTTTAGCTTGCATATGAATCCCATGATACAATTAAACATCGCCAGTTTGCATGTTGAAGTTGCATGAGCAGAGGTTTATTCAACAAAAAGCAGTTTACATATTGCAATCTTCAGTAAATGCTACTTGTGATTCGCTCAAATAGAAGTCATTGCTACTGTATATCCAGTCCACAATTTGTCAGGTTTGGTTAACTAATACCTATATGTGCAGCCAGCAATGAGCTCAGGAATAGTGCAATACTACTTTAGGGCTACAAACATGCATTGGTTCTAGTACCATGTTATTAAGAGTATCAATCATGTTTTAGATATGGAGGACTACATCATTCCAAGTGATGCAATTACATTTTCGTCGTGGACCAATCCGGAAAGCACGAGATGGTGTGTCAACATCTTGATTCTTGACGACAACATTGTTGAAGACTCGGAACAGTTGACACTGGAATTAGTGCCTACGAATCCTCTTGTCACTGTTCAGGAGAACTTTTCATTGATCACAGTGAACATAACTGAGCAACCTACCGATTGTAAGTGGGGACATCAATTGCCAAACCACGTGCTTTCCACCTTGTATCTTGTTATGCACTTTACGTATAGAGCATGCTGGAAATCAATCACCGTATTCTCTCCATCCAGATGTTGTAATAGAAATGCAGTACTCGTCATTGAGCGTCATTGAGAGCAATTCCACCGTAAAAGTGTGCGCTGTGATCACCAGTGGCATTCTGGGGAAAAATGTAACAGTTGTCATGGTCACCAACTCCATTACGGGTAAGGGAAGATTCTTTGCATTGTGATGACGGCTATGCTTCATCATTACTTTTCTGCTAAAGCCATTGACGGGAAAGACTACGTAGGTGGCAATTTCACACTCGTCTTCACATCTGGACAATCAGCAATTGGAAACAATTTGCAGTGCATGGATCTGGTCTTAATTGATGACCACGAGTTTGAAAATGAGGAACGCCTTTTCATTGCGTTAAACTCAACTCCGGAATTTGCTTCAGTTGTGAGAATATCACCCGCAAAGAAAGAACTTCTTGTACTGATCAATGAAATCCCAACTACTGACAGTAAGTGTTAAACAGTTATGAAGGGTGATGAGTTATTACGTTCTCTATCAGTTATTCAGATTGGAATGATGGAATCATTTTACCGAGCAGTAGAAGGAGAGACACCATTTGTTACAATCTGTGCAGTCCTGTATCAGGGAGCACTGGCACGTGACTTGACAGTGATGCTGACTGTTCTCAACAGCACTGTAGGAGACACAGGTACAGTATTGATAATTTCAATTAGGTAGCAGCTGCTATGGAAATATGTTTGTACCCCACCAGCAATTTCGGGACGTGACTACATCCTGCAATCCCAGACCCTTACCTTCGTGTACGATGAATCGAACAACATCAGCAGCACTCCTTGTGTGAATGTGACCATACTGGACGATTACTTTCCCGAGAATGACCTATATGTTACCCTCGGACTATTGGTGGCCTCTAATGACAGTAGTGATGTATTTGTCAGACCAGGAAACAATCAGACCACAATAAAGATTTTGGATGGTGATCACGGTATGTGCTCAAACGAAGAGTTGGTATTCGTTATGCATGTGCAACATCATTGCCTACGTATTGCCGCGATAAAAGTTAACTGATCAAGTGCTACTTCCTATAGTGAATTGTGTGAGAATATATTTACCTCATTTATGTTAAAATGCACCCGAATCGGTTCTTCTGAATTTGTTATTGATGTGGACAAATTTATTTCAATAAAGCACTTTTTTGTTTGGTTTCCCATCATATACATGCCAATTGTCCTATTTGGAGCAAGCCTATGACCATTACAATCTCGTAATGAATGTGTACAATATGAAAGAATCATTTGCGTTGGTCATTCATTGTATTTATATCCCACACACCTCAGGAATCTTGGTTGGATTTGATGAGCGTTTTGTTCAAGTGACAGAGGCAATTAACAATTCCATCAACATTTGTGGATTTGTGAACAGCTTGACTGGAATATGGAAAAGTAACCTTTCAGCAATACTCGTGATTGTCAACAGCACAGCTAAAGGTTTGTTCTGCTTGCTGTGAATCCAATCATACAACTAAGTATCGCCAGTTTGCATGTCAAGTTGCACGGGCGGAGGTTTATTCAACAAAAAGAAGTTTCATATTGCAATCTTCAGTAAATGCTACGTGTGATTCATTCAAATAGACATGTTATGAGATAACAGAAGCTGTGGCAAAAATATTGCTATATCCAGTCCAACAATTTGTCATCCGGTTTGGTTAACTAATACCTATATGTGCAGTCAGCTATGAGCTCAGGAATCGTGCAAGACTACTTTAGGGCTACAAAAATACATTGGTTCTAGTACCATGTTATGAAGTGTATCAATCATGTTGCAGATATGGAGGACTACTTCATTCCAAGTGATGCAATTACATTTTCGTCGTGGACCAATCCGGAAAGCACGAGATGGTGTGTCAACATCTTGGTTCTTGACGACAACATTCTTGAAGACTCGGAACAGTTGACACTGGAATTAGTGTCTATGAATCCTCTTGTCACTGTTCAGGAGAACTTTTCATTGATCACCGTGAACATAACTGAGCAACCTACCGATTGTAAGTGGGGACATAAATTGCCAAACCACGTGCTTTCCACCTTGTATCTTGTTATGCACTTTACGTATAGAGCATGCTGGAAATCAATCACCCTATTCTCTCCATCCAGATGTTGTAATAGAAATGCAGTACTTGTCATTGAGCGTCATTGAGAGCAATTCCACCGTAACAGTGTGCGCTGTGATCACCAGTGGCATTCTGGGGAAAAATGTAACAGTTGTCATGGTCACCCACTCCATTACGGGTAAGAGAAGATTCTTTGCATTGTGATGACGGCTATGCTTCATCATTACTTTTCTGCTAAAGCCATTGACGGGAAAGACTACGTAGGTGGCAATTTCACACTCGTCTTCACATCTGGACAATCAGCAATTGGAAACAATTTGCAGTGCATGGATCTGGTCTTAATTGATGACCACGAGTTTGAAAATGAGGAACGCCTTTTCATTGCGTTAAACTCAACTCCGGAATTTGCTTCAGTTGTGAGAATATCACCCGCAAAGAAAGAACTTCTTGTACTGATCAATGAAATCCCAACTACCGACAGTAAGTATAAAATAGTTATGAAGCGTGATGAGTTATTACGTTCTCTATCAGTTATTCAGATTGGAATGATGGAATCATTTTACCGAGCAGTAGAAGGAGAGACACCATTTGTTACAATCTGTGCGGTCCTGTATCAGGGAGCACTGGCACGTGACTTGACAGTGATGCTGACGGTTCTCAACAGCACTGTAGGAGACACAGGTACAGTATTGATGATTTCAATTAGGTAGCGGCTGCTATGGAAATATGTTTGTACCCCACCAGCAATTTCGGGACGTGACTACATCCTGCAATCCCAGACCCTCACCTTCGTGTACGATGAATCGAACAACATCAGCAGCACTCCTTGTGTGAATGTGACCATACTGGATGATTACTTTCCCGAGAATGACTTATATGTTACTTTCGGACTATTGGTGGCCTCTAATGACAGTAGTGATGTATTTGTCGGACCAGGAAAGAATCAGACCACAATAAAAATTTTGGATGGTGATCACGGTATGTGCTCAAACGAAGAGTTGGTATTCGTTATGCATGTGCAACATCATTGCCTACGTATTGCCGCGATAAAAGTTAACTGATCAAGTGCTACTTCCTATAGTGAATTGTGTGAGATATTTACCTCAGTTATGTTAAAATGCACCCGAATCGGGTCTTCTGATTTTGTTATTGATGTGGACAAATTCATTTCAATAATGCACTTTTCTGTTTGGTTTCCCATCATATACATGCCAATTGTCCTATTTGGAGCAAGTCTATGTCCATTACAATCTCGTAATGAAAGTGTACAATATGAAAGAATCATTTGCGTTGGTCATTCATTGTATTTATATCCCACACACCTCAGGAATCTTGGTTGGATTTGATGAGCGTTTTGTTCAAGTGACAGAGGCAATTAACAATTCCATCAACATTTGTGGATTTGTGAGAAGCTTGACTGGAATATGGAAAAGTAACCTTTCAGCAATACTCGTGGTTGTCAACAGCACAGCTAAAGGTTTGTTCTACTTGCATGTGAATCCAATCATACGACTAAGTATCGCCAGTTTGCATGTCGAGTTGCACACGGGCGGAGGTTTATTCAACAAAAAGCAGTTTACATATTGCAATCTTCAGTAAATGCTACTTGTGATTCATTCAAATAGACATGTTTTGAGATAACAGAAGCTGTGGCAAAAAATATTGCTATATCCAGTCCAACAATTTGTCATCAGGTTTGGTTAACTAATACCTATATGTGCAGTCAGCTATGAGCTCAGGAATCGTGCAAGACTACTTTAGGGCTACAAAAATATGTAATATTAATGAAGTCGATCGGGGGACCTCCACTACAGTTAGTACGCACTTGGCGGGACTGCATAGCCGCTACCAGAGAATGATCGGTATTCCGGACGTCTTCGGGATCATTACATGCCGACAAGCTCTAATATGATTGGACATATCTATATCACTGAACTTGTATATAGACAGAAATTGTATGTATGGTATTCGTGTTGTTGTTTTGAGTTAAGAGTTATTACACTGGTAGCAGAGAATGGAGCCTCAACGACACATAAGCTTGCCGAGCTGTTTTTCCCAAGGAAACTTCGCCGATTTTGTTGGAACGCTTCGAGATTTGTGCGGCCGCGAACGCGTGGCAGGAGGATACGATGGCGTTGAAGATGCCTACGCTGCTGGAAGGAGAAGCTCTCGTCGCGTGGTTGGCGATTCCGGGGAAAACAAGAGGAGATTACTGCGCTACGAAGCAAGCCCTAAAGAATGCGTTAAAGCCGACAGAGTTCTCAGCTTTCGCCGAATTTCAATCTCGGAAACTACGCCCCGGAGAGACGGTCCACATGTACGCACATCACCTGAAGCGACTCTTGGATGCTGCTATGCCGGAACTGGACGACGATAGCAAGAGTAAAATACTGTTCCCGCAATTCGTAGCGGGGGTGCCAGACGAATGCAGTCGCATGTTGCGAGCGAACCCGGACATCATTACCATCGATGCCGCGGTTAACAGAGCTAAACTTCTTCTAACCATCGCAGTGGAGAAGCCCACCTCGTCGGTTGCCGCAATTACAACGTCGTGTCCTGAAGTGCGAGCCTTGTCAAGTACCTGACAGAGCAAATGTCTGCCTTGATGGGGAAACTTCAAGACCACACATATGCTGCCGTTCAGTCACCTGCCCCTGCTACTGCTCCTGTCAGATGCTACAATTGTAACCGTACTGGACACCTATCACGGAACTGCAGGCAGCCAAGACGCCAGACAGTGTGCTACAACTGCAACCAACCTGGACATGTAGCAAGAAATTGTCAGCACCAGGGAAATGGACTGGGGACGACTACATCAAGGGCTACAGGCCGTCCCGATCGTATCTAGAGGCCCAAGAATTTATTACTGCCGTTTCTAGTGAGCGTGTACCCGTCATTAAAGGGAAACTGGACGATAGCGATGTAAAAATAATGGTAGATTCAGGCTCCTCCGTTTCTTTAGTAGACAAGGCGTATCTCCCTTCGGGGTGTGTAATCTTGAGAAGACAGCAGGCTCTTCGGACAGCGGATGAGCACGGGATGAGGATAGTTGGAATGGTCAGACTCACAGTACACTTGGGAGCTTTTAAAGCGGAACAGGAACTCTTGGTTGCTGAACAGTTACTAATGCCTGTCATTCTGGGAGTGGACTTTCTTTCCAAACATTCCGTCACAGTGGTCTTTGATCGCAGCCTATCATATGTGCGAATCGGAACAGTGGTTGTCCATACAGTTGGCAGGCAGGACGAGGTCAACAGTTGCTATGCTGTCTCTACCAAGCAGAGTGATTCAGAGGAAAAGGATGCGACCGAGGAATGTGCTGTACCCAGATTTGGTGAAGAACAGTCTCACGACATCCCAGTGTGCCCAGTGGAGCTGCAAAATGGGGTCGAGGAGTACAGGCAGCTGTTTTCAACGGTTCCTGGTTTCACAGAGGTAGCCCATCATGCCATCCCCACAGCTAATAACCCTCCAGTCCGCGTTCCTCCACGCCATATACCAGCTCAGTACAGAGAAGAAATTGAACATCAACTTCAGGAGATGCTGGATAGGAACATTATAAGAGTGAGCAGCAGCCCATGGTTAGCACCGGCGGTATATGTCCCCAAGAAGAATGGAGAACTTCGGTTCTGCATTGATTACAGGGAGCTCAACAAGAGGACGATGAAGGATGCATACCCCCTTCCACTTCCGGATGAAGTACAAGATAGACTGGCTGGAGCTACTGTATTCTCCAAGCTGGATATGCAATCAGGCTACTGGCAGCTCCCAGTGAAAGAAGAAGATCGTATGAAGACAGCCTTTTGTCCAGGCCCAGGGATGGGACTATATGAGTTTTGCAGGATGCCCTTCGGTGTCACCGGTGGACCCAGTTCTTTTCAGCGTCTAATGGATAAAGTGCTTCATGGCCTTTCCTTTGCCACCAGCTACATTGACGATGTGCTAGTTCACTCCAGTTCCATGGAGCTCCACCAATCTCATCTAAGACAAGTGCTTGATCGCTTGGCAAAGGCAGGATTGACGTTGCGGGGTACGAAGTGTAAGCTTGGACTTGACAAGGTGCAATACTTGGGACATGTGTTCTCTAAAGAGGGTATGACTCCTGATTCTGAGAAGATCACTGTCGTGCAGAAGTGGCCAACACCAACAAATGCCACAGAGGTGCGGCAGTTCCTAGGTCTAGCATCATACTATCGACGATATGTGAACAACTTTGCAGATGTCGCAGCTCCCCTTCACAGTCTCACTCAGAAAGCAGTAGAATTCAGTTGAGATGAGAACTGTCAGCACGCATTTCAGATGTTGAAAGTTGCATTAACGCAAGCCCCTGTCATAAGCTATCCGTCCTTCAAGAAGGAATTCACGCTGCTGACAGATGCCAGTGCAGTGGGGATAGGAGCAGTGTTGGAGCAGGAAGGCCACCCGATTGCTTATGCCAGTCGCAGTCTAACTCCATCTGAAAGGCAATACAGTGTTATAGAACGGGAGTGCTTGGCTGCTGTTTTTGCGGTCAAACAGTTTAGACATTATTTACTGGGTCGCCCATTCAGTTTACACACGGACCATCAGCCACTACAATGGCTCTCTGCACAGAAGATGGAAGGCAGGTTGTGCAGATGGGCTCTGGCTCTTCAAGAATTTGATTTTGAGATCAAATATAGGCGAGGATCAGCAAACGGCAATGCAGATGCTCTGTCCCGTGTACCTGCAGTAGAAGTAGAAGCCGGTGATACATGCTCTGCTACACTGATAACCCCAGAACTTACCACAGACAGGATCCGAAAGGAACAACAAAAGGACGCGGTACTTCAACAAGTAACCAAACACCTTACATCACGGAATGGTACCTCCAAGCCAAACTGGAAACAATTTCCATTAAAACGCTACCTGCACCTGTTGAAGCAGTTACACATGATTGAGGGTGTTCTTTGTCGCAGGTTTGTTCCGGGTCCATTGGAAGAGGTTATCACTGTTCCTGTGATGCCAACTTCCCTGCAGCTAGAGATTCTTCGCAGCTGTCATGACATCATAAGTGCAGGTCATCAGGGCACTGGAAAGACCCTAGACAGACTGAAGCGGGTGGCCTACTGGGTTGAAATGGCAAAGGCAACAGAGTTGTACTGTAGGAGTTGTGAAGTATGTCAACAATCAAAGCTTCCAATGCCAGTAGCAGTACCTATGACTAACGTCCCAATAGGTCGAGCTTGGCAAATGTTGGCTGTTGATGTTCTGGAAGTTCCAATGTCCAGTCATGGGAATCGATATCTACTAGTCCTTCAAGATTACTTCACCAAGTGGGCTGAAGCAATACCAATGCCTGATCAAACAGCAGAAAGGATAGTAAGAGTACTGATCGAGGTGTTTTCACACTTCGGTATTCCTGAAATCCTTCACTCCGATCAAGGAAGGAACTTTGAGAGCACAATATTGAAGAAAACCTGCTCAGCATTCGGTATAGTCAAGTCACGAACAACTTCATACCATCCACAAGGAGATGGTATGGTGGAACGGTTTAACAGAACCTTGTTGCAGCTGTTAAGAGCCTATGTTCAGCAACAGTCTGATTGGGAAAGTCAGCTTCCACTCCTTCTATATGCTTACCGTACAGCTCGCCACACTTCCACTCACCTGAGCCCATTTGTACTACTAATGGGAAGAGAGCCTGTGCTGCCTATCACGCCATCGCTGGGGGGAGATGAAATGAAAGGTCATGATCCACATAGCTATGAACATACCCTGCAAGTCAGATTGGCTGAGTTAAGAGATCTGGTGGAGTGCCACATCGCACAGGAAGCACAGCGGCAGAAGAAGTCCTACGACAGCTCAACAAAATGCAGAACATTCAATGTTGGGGATGCTGTCTGGCTGCATGTACCAACAGCTGGCAAACTGGAGGCAAAGTGGGAAGGAGGATGGACAGTGAGGAGGGTACTCTCCCCGGTTAATGTTGATATCGAACACACAACAACAGCAAGGACTCGTGTGGTGCATGTAAATAGACTCCAGGCACGAATTGTACGAGAAGAAGTCGAGGCACAGGGTGACAAGTATGAAGAACATGGTGTTGCTGACTGGGAGGCACCTCAAATTGAACATTTGATACTTCCACCACAGCAAGAACAGCCGGCTGCAGTACAGAGACGCTACCCGCAACGTATTAGGCACCCAGTGTTGAGGTACAACTGAAGCTTGGGGTCAAGCTTCAAGAGAGGGTGGGACGAATGTAATATTAATGAAGTCAGTCAGGGGACCTGCACTACAGTTAATACGCACTTGGCGGGACTGCATAGCCGCTACCAGAGAATGATCGGTATTCCGGACGTCTTCGGGATCATTACATGCCGACAAGCTCTAATATGATTGGACATATCTATATCACTGAACTTGTATATAAACAGAAATTGTATGTATGGTATTCATGTTGTTGTTAAGAGTTATTACAAATACATTGGTTCTAGTACCATGTTATGAAGTGTATCAATCATGTTGCAGATATGGAGGACTACTCCATTCCAAGTGATGCAATTACATTTTCGTCATGGACCAGTCCAGAAAGCACGAGATGGTGTGTCAACATCTTGATTCTTGACGACAACATTGTTGAAGACTCGGAACAGTTGACACTGGAATTAGTGTCTACGAATCCTCTTGTCACTGTTCAGGAGAACTTTTCATTGATCACCGTGAACATAACTGAGCAACCTACCGATTGTAAGTGGGGACATCAATTGCCAAACCACGTGCTTTCCACCTTGTATCTTGTTATGCACTTTACGTATAGAGTATGCTGGCATTCAATCACCGTATTCTCTCCATCCAGATGTTGTAATAGAAATGCAGTACTCATCATTGAGCGTCATTGAGAGCAATTCCACCGTAACAGTGTGCGCTGTGATCACCAGTGGCATTCTGGGGAAAAATGTAACAGTTGTCATGGTCACCCACTCCATTACGGGTAAGAGAAGATTCTTTGCATTGTGATGACGGCTATGCTTCATCATTACTTTTCTGCTAAAGCCATTGACGGGAAAGACTACATTGGTGGCAATTTCACAGTTGTCTTCACATCTGGACAATCGGCAATTGGAAACAATTTGCAGTGCATCGATCTGGTCTTAATTGATGACCACGAGTTTGAAAATGAGGAACGCCTTTTCATCGCGTTAAACTCAACTCTGGAATTTGCTTCAGTTGTGAGAATATCACCCGCAAAGAAAGAACTTCTTGTACTGATCAATGAAATCCCAACTACCGACAGTAAGTATAAAATAGTTATCAAGGGTGATGAGTTATTACGTTCTCTATCAGTTATTCAGATTGGAATGATGGAATCATTTTACCGAGCAGTAGAAGGAGAGACACCATTTGTTACAATCTGTGCGGTCCTGTATCAGGGAGCACTGGCACGTGACTTGACAGTGATGCTGACTGTTCTCAACAGCACTGTAGGAGACACAGGTACAGTATTGATGATTTCAATTAGGTAGCGGCTGCTATGGAAATATGTTTGTACCCCACCAGCAATTTCAGAACGTGACTACATCCTGCAATCCCAGACCCTCACCTTCGTGTACGATGAATCGAACAACATCAGCAGCACTCCTTGTGTGAATGTGACCATACTGGACGATTACTTTCCCGAGAATGACCTATATGTTACCTTCGGACTATTGGTGGCCTCTAATGACAGTAGTGATGTATTTGTCAGACCAGGAAACAATCAGACCACAGTAAAGATTTTGGATGGTGATCACGGTATGTGCTCAGAGTTGGTAATCGTTATACATGTGCAACATCATTGCCTACGTATTGTCGCGATAAAAGTTAACTCATCAAGTGCTACTTCCTATAGTGAATTGTGTGTCCAGATATTTACCTCAGTTATGTTAAAATGCACCCGAATCGGTTCTTCTGATTTTGTTATTGATGTGGACAAATTCATTTCAATAATACACTTTTTTGTTTGGTTTCCCATCATATACATGCCAACTGTCCTATTTGGAGCAAGCCTATGAACATTTACAATCTCATAATGAATGTGTACAGTATGAAAGAATCATTTGCGTTGGTCATTCATTGTATTTATATCCCACACACCTCAGGAATCTTGGTTGGATTTGATGAGCGTTTTGTTCAAGTGACAGAGGCGATTAACAATTCCATCAACATTTGTGGATTTGTGAACAGCTTGACTGGAATATGGAAAAGTAACCTTTCAGCAATACTCGTGGTTGTCAACAGCACAGCTAAAGGTTTGTTCTGCTTGCATGGGAATCCAATCATACGACTAAGTATCGCCAGTTTGCATGTCGAGTTGCACGGGCGGAGGTTTATTCAACAAAAAGCAGTTTACGTATTGCAATCTTCAGTAAATGCTACTTGTGATTCATTCAAATAGACATGTTATGAGATAGCAGAAGCTGTGGCAAAAATTATTGCTATATCCAGTCCAACAATTTGTCATCAGGTTTGGTTAACTAATACCTATATGTGCAGTCAGCTATGAGCTCAGGAATCGTACAAGACTACTTTAGGGCAACAAAAATACATTGGTTATAGTACCATGTTATGAAGTGTATCAATCATGTTGCAGATATGGAGGACTACTCCATTCCAAGTGATGCAATTACATTTTCGTCGTGGACCAATCCGGGAAGCACGAGATGGTGTGTCAACATCTTGATTCTTGACGACAACATTATTGAAGACTCGGAACAGTTGACACTGGAATTAGTGTCTACGAATGCTCTTGTCACTGTTCAGGAGAACTTTTCATTGATCACCGTGAACATAACTGAGCAACCTACCGATTGTAAGTGGGGACATCAATTGCCAAACCACGTGCTTTCCACCTTGTATCTTGTTATGCACTTTACGTATAGAGTATGCTGGAAATCAATCACCGTATTCTCTCCATCCAGATGTTGTAATAGAAATGCAGTACTCGTCATTGAGCGTCATTGAGAGCAATTCCACCGTAACAGTGTGCGCTGTGATCACCAGTGGCATTCTGGGGAAAAATGTAGCAGTTGTCATGGTCACCCACTCCATTACGGGTAAGAGAAGATTCTTTGCATTGTGATGACGGCTATGCTTCATCATTACTTTTCTGCTAAAGCCATTGACGGGAAAGACTACATTGGTGGCAATTTCACAGTCGTCTTCACATCTGGACAATCGGCAATTGGAAACAATTTGCAGTGCATCGATCTGGTCTTAATTGATGACCACGAGTTTGAAAATGAGGAACGCCTTTTCATTGCGTTAATCTCAACTCCGGAATTTGCTTCAGTTGAGAGAATATCACCCGCAAAGAAAGAACTTCTTGTACTGATCAATGAAATCCCAACTACCGACAGTAAGTATAAAATAGTTATCAAGGGTGATGAGTTATTACGTTCTCTATCAGTTATTCAGATTGGAATGATGGAATCATTTTACCGAGCAGTAGAAGGAGAGACACCATTTGTTACAATCTGTGCGGTCCTGTATCAGGGAGCACTGGCACGTGACTTGACAGTGATGCTGACTGTTCTCAACAGCACTGTAGGAGACACAGGTACAGTATTGATGATTTCAATTAGGTAGCGGCTGCTATGGAAATATGTTTGTACCCCACCAGCAATTTCGGGACGTGACTACATCCTGCAATCCCAGACCCTCACCTTCGTGTACGATGAATCGAACAACATCAGCAGCACTCCTTGTGTGAATGTGACCATACTGGATGATTACTTTCTCGAGAATGACCTATATGTTACCTTCGGACTATTGGTGGCCTCTAATGACAGTAGTGATGTATTTGTCAGACCAGGAAACAATCAGACCACAGTAAAGATTTTGGATGGTGATCACGGTATGTGCTCAGAGTTGGTAATCGTTATACATGTGCAACATCATTGCCTACGTATTGTCGCGATAAAAGTTAACTCATCAAGTGCTACTTCCTATAGTGAATTGTGTGTGCAGATATTTACCTCAGTTATGTTAAAATGCACCCAAATCGGTTCTTCTGATTTTGTTATTGATGTGGACAAATTCATTTCAATAATGCACTTTTTTGTTTCGTTTCCCATCATATACATGCCAATTGTCCTATTTGGAGCAAGCCTATGACCATTAAAATCTCGTAATGAATGTGTACAATATGAAAGAATCATTTGCGTTGGTCATTCATTGTATTTATATCCCACACACCTCAGGAATCTTGGTTGGATTTGATGAGCGTTTTGTTCAAGTGACAGAGGCGATTAACAATTCCATCAACATTTGTGGATTTGTGAGAAGCTTGACTGGAATATGGAAAAGTAACCTTTCAGCAATACTCGTGGTTGTCAACAGTACAGCTAAAGGTTTGTTCTGCTTGCATGTGAATCCAATCATACGACTAAGTATCGCCAGTTTGCATGTCGAGTTGCACGGGCGGAGGTTTATTAAACAAAAGGCAGTTTACGTATTGCAATCTTCAGTAAATGCTACTTGTGATTCATTCAAATAGACATGTTATGAGATAGCAGAAGCTGTGGCAAAAGTTATTGCTATATCCAGTCCAACAATTTGTCATCAGGTTTGGTTAACTAATACCTATATGTGCAGTCAGCTATGAGCTCAGGAATCGTGCAAGACTACTTTAGGGCAACAAAAATACATTGGTTCTAGTACCATGTTATGAAGTGTATCAATCATGTTGCAGATATGGAGGACTACTCCATTCCAAGTGATGCAATTACATTTTCGTCGTGGACCAATCCGGAAAGCACGAGATGGTGTGTCAACATCTTGATTCTTGACGACAACATTGTTGAAGACTCGGAACAGTTGACACTGGAATTAGTGTCTACGAATGCTCTTGTCACTGTTCAGGAGAACTTTTCATTGATCACCGTGAACATAACTGAGCAACCTACCGATTGTAAGTGGGGACATCAATTGCCAAACCACGTGCTTTCCACCTTGTATCTTGTTATGCACTTTACGTATAGAGTATGCTGGAAATCAATCACCGTATTCTCTCCATCCAGATGTTGTAATAGAAATGCAGTACTCGTCATTGAGCGTCATTGAGAGCAATTCCACCGTAACAGTGTGCGCTGTGATCACCAGTGGCATTCTGGGGAAAAATGTAGCAGTTGTCATGGTCACCCACTCCATTACGGGTAAGAGAAGATTCTTTGCATTGTGATGACGGCTATGCTTCATCATTACTTTTCTGCTAAAGCCATTGACGGGAAAGACTACATTGGTGGCAATTTCACAGTCGTCTTCACATCTGGACAATCGGCAATTGGAAACAATTTGCAGTGCATCGATCTGGTCTTAATTGATGACCACGAGTTTGAAAATGAGGAACGCCTTTTCATTGCGTTAATCTCAACTCCGGAATTTGCTTCAGTTGAGAGAATATCACCCGCAAAGAAAGAACTTCTTGTACTGATCAATGAAATCCCAACTACCGACAGTAAGTATAAAATAGTTATCAAGGGTGATGAGTTATTACGTTCTCTATCAGTTATTCAGATTGGAATGATGGAATCATTTTACCGAGCAGTAGAAGGAGAGACACCATTTGTTACAATCTGTGCGGTCCTGTATCAGGGAGCACTGGCACGTGACTTGACAGTGATGCTGACTGTTCTCAACAGCACTGTAGGAGACACAGGTACAGTATTGATGATTTCAATTAGGTAGCGGCTGCTATGGAAATATGTTTGTACCCCACCAGCAATTTCGGGACGTGACTACATCCTGCAATCCCAGACCCTCACCTTCGTGTACGATGAATCGAACAACATCAGCAGCACTCCTTGTGTGAATGTGACCATACTGGATGATTACTTTCTCGAGAATGACCTATATGTTACCTTCGGACTATTGGTGGCCTCTAATGACAGTAGTGATGTATTTGTCAGACCAGGAAACAATCAGACCACAGTAAAGATTTTGGATGGTGATCACGGTATGTGCTCAGAGTTGGTAATCGTTATACATGTGCAACATCATTGCCTACGTATTGTCGCGATAAAAGTTAACTCATCAAGTGCTACTTCCTATAGTGAATTGTGTGTGCAGATATTTACCTCAGTTATGTTAAAATGCACCCAAATCGGTTCTTCTGATTTTGTTATTGATGTGGACAAATTCATTTCAATAATGCACTTTTTTGTTTCGTTTCCCATCATATACATGCCAATTGTCCTATTTGGAGCAAGCCTATGACCATTAAAATCTCGTAATGAATGTGTACAATATGAAAGAATCATTTGCGTTGGTCATTCATTGTATTTATATCCCACACACCTCAGGAATCTTGGTTGGATTTGATGAGCGTTTTGTTCAAGTGACAGAGGCGATTAACAATTCCATCAACATTTGTGGATTTGTGAGAAGCTTGACTGGAATATGGAAAAGTAACCTTTCAGCAATACTCGTGGTTGTCAACAGTACAGCTAAAGGTTTGTTCTGCTTGCATGTGAATCCAATCATACGACTAAGTATCGCCAGTTTGCATGTCGAGTTGCACGGGCGGAGGTTTATTAAACAAAAGGCAGTTTACGTATTGCAATCTTCAGTAAATGCTACTTGTGATTCATTCAAATAGACATGTTATGAGATAGCAGAAGCTGTGGCAAAAGTTATTGCTATATCCAGTCCAACAATTTGTCATCAGGTTTGGTTAACTAATACCTATATGTGCAGTCAGCTATGAGCTCAGGAATCGTGCAAGACTACTTTAGGGCAACAAAAATACATTGGTTCTAGTACCATGTTATGAAGTGTATCAATCATGTTGCAGATATGGAGGACTACTCCATTCCAAGTGATGCAATTACATTTTCGTCGTGGACCAATCCGGAAAGCACGAGATGGTGTGTCAACATCTTGATTCTTGACGACAACATTGTTGAAGACTCGGAACAGTTGACACTGGAATTAGTGTCTACGAATCCTCTTGTCACTGTTCAGGAGAACTTTTCATTGATCACCGTGAACATAACTGAGCAACCTACCGATTGTAAGTGGGGACATCAATTGCCAAACCACGTGCTTTCCACCTTGTATCATGTTATGCACTTTACGTATAGAGTATGAGCACTGGAAATCAATCACCGTATTCTCTCCATCCAGATGTTGTAATAGAAATGCAGTACTCGTCATTGAGCGTCAATGAGAGCAATTCCACCGTAACAGTGTGCGCTGTGATCACCAGTGGCATTCTGGGGAAAAATGTAACAGTTGTCATGGTCACCCACTCCATTACGGGTAAGAGAAGATTCTTTGCATTGTGATGACGGCTATGCTTCATCATTACTTTTCTGCTAAAGCCATTGACGGGAAAGACTACATTGGTGGCAATTTCACAGTCGTCTTCACATCTGGACAATCGGCAATTGGAAACAATTTGCAGTGCATCGATCTGGTCTTAATTGATGACCACGAGTTTGAAAATGAGGAACGCCTTTTCATCGCGTTAAACTCAACTCCGGAATTTGCTTCAGTTGTGAGAATATCACCCGCAAAGAAAGAACTTCTTGTACTGATCAATGAAATCCCAACTACCGACAGTAAGTGTTAAACAGTTATGAAGGGTGATGAGTTATTACGTTCTCTATCAGTTATTCAGATTGGAATGACGGAATCATTTTACCAAGCAGTAGAAGGAGAGACACCATTTGTTACAATCTGTGCGGTTCTGTATCAGGGAGCACTGGCACGTGACTTGACAGTGATGCTGACTGTTCTCAACAGCACTGTAGGAGACACAGGTACAGTATTGAAGATTTCAATTAGGTAGCGGCTGCTATGGAAATATGTTTGTACCCCACCAGCAATTTCGGGACGTGACTACATCCTGCAATCCCAGACCCTCACCTTCGTGTACGATGAATCGAACAACATCAGCAGCACTCCTTGTGTGAATGTGACCATACTGGATGATTACTTTCCCGAGAATGACTTATATGTTACCCTCGGACTATTGGTGGCCTCTAATGACAGTAGTGATGTATTTGTCAGACCAGGAAACAATCAGACCACAATAAAGATTTTGGATAGTGATCACGGTATGTGCTCAAACGAAGTTTTGGTATTCGTTATGCATGTGCAACATCATTGCCTACGTATTGTCGCGATAAAAGTTAACTGATCAAGTGCTACTTCCTATAGTGAATTGTGTGCGCAGATATTTACCTCATTTATGTTAAAATGCACCCGAATCGGTTCTTCTGATTTTGTTATTGAAGTTGTCAAATTAATTTCAATAATGCACTTTTTTGTTTGGTTTCTTATCATATCCATGCCAATTGTCCTATTTGGAGCAAGCCTATGAACATTACAATCTCATAATGAATGTGTACAATATGAAAGAATCATTTGCGTTGGTCATTCATTGTATTTATATTCCACACAACTCAGGAATCTTGGTTGGATTTGATGAGCGTTTTGTTCAAGTGACAGAGGCGATTAACAATTCCATCAACATTTGTGGATTTGTGAGCAGCTTGACTGGAATATGGAAAAGTAACCTTTCAGCAATACTCGTGGTTGTCAACAGCACAGCTAAAGGTTTGTTCTGCTTGCATGTGAATCCAATCATACGATTAAATATCGCCAGTTTGCAAGTTGAGTTGCATGAGAAGAGGTTTATTCAACAAAAAGCAGTTTACATACTAAATGCTACTTGTGATTCATTCAAATAGAAAGGTCATATTGTGAGATAACAGAAGCTGTGGCAAAAAATATTGCTATATCCAGTCCAACAATTTGTCAGGTTTGGTTAACTAATACCTATTTGTTCAGTCAGCAATGAGCTCAGGAATCATGCAAGACTACTTTAGGGCTACAAAAATACATTGGTTCTAGTACCATGTTATTATGTGTATCAATCATGTTGCAGATATGGAGGACTACATCATTCCAAGTGATGCAATTACATTTTCGTCGTGGACCAATCCGGAAAGCACGCGATGGTGTGTCAACATCTTGATTCTTGACGACAACATTGTTGAAGACTCGGAACAGTTGACACTGGAATTAGTGTCTACGAATCCTCTTGTCACTGTTCAGGAGAACATTTCATTGATCACAGTGAACATAACTGAGCAACCTACCGATTGTAAGTGGGGACATAAAATGCCAAACCACGTGCTTTCCACCTTGTATCTTGTTATGCACTTTACGTATAGAGCATGCTGGCATTCAATCACCGTATTCTCTCCATCCAGATATTGTAATAGAAATGCAGTACTCGTCATTGAGCGTCAATGAGAGCAAATCCACCGTAAAAGTGTGCGCTGTGATCACCAGTGGCATTCTGGGGAAAAATGTAACGGTTGTCATGGTCACCCATTCCATAACGGGTAAGAGAAGATACATTACATTGTGATGACGGCTATGCTTCATCATTACTTTTCTGCTAAAGCCATTGACGGGAAAGACTACATTGGTGGCAATTTCACACTCGTCTTCACATCTGGACAATCAGCAGTTGGAAACAATTTGCAGTGCATCGATCTGGTCTTAATTGATGACCACGAGTTTGAAAATGACGAACGCTTTTCCATTACGTTAATCTCAACTCCTGAATTTGCTTCGGTTGTGAGAATATCACCCATAAAGAAAGAACTTCTTGTGCTGATAAATGAAATCCCAACTACTGACAGTAAGTTCATGTATAAAACAGTTATCAAGGGTGATGAGTTATTATGTTCTCTATCAGTTATTCAGATTGGAATGATGAAATCATTTTACCGAGCAGTAGAAGGAGAGACACCATTTGTTACAATCTGTGCGGTCCTGTATCAGGGAGCACTGGCACGTGACTTGACAGTGATGCTGAAGGTTCTCAACAGCACTGTAGGAGACACAGGTACAGTATTGATGATTTCAATTAGGTAGCAGCTGCTATGGAAATATGTTTGTACCCCACCAGCAATTTCAGGACGTGACTACATCCTGCAATCCCAGACCCTCACCTTCGTGTATGATGAATCGAACAACATCAGCAGCACTCCTTGTGTGAATGTGACCATACTGGACGATTACTTTCCCGAGAATGACCTATATGTTACCTTCGGACTATTGGTGGCCTCTAATGACAGTAGTGATGTATTTGTCAGACCAGGAAATAATCAGACCACAATAAAGATTTTGGATGGTGATCACGGTATGTGCTTAAACGAAGAGTTGGTATTCGTTATGCATGTGCAACATCATTGTTAGTATTGTCGCGCTAAAAGTTCACTGATCAAGTGCTACTTCCTATAGTGAATTGTGTGCGCAGATATTTACCTCATTTATGTTAAAATGCACCCGAATCGGTTCTTCTGATTTTGTTATTGAAGTTGTCAAATTCATTTCAATAATGCACTTTTTTGTTTGGTTTCTTATCATATACATGCCAATTGTCCTATTTGGAGCATGCCTATGAACATTGCAGTCTCATAATGAATGTGTACAATATGAAAGAATCATTTGCGTTGGTCATTCATTGTATTTATATTCCACACAACTCAGGAATCTTGGTTGGATTTGATGAGCGTTTTGTTCATGTGACAGAGGCGATTAACAATTCCATCAACATTTGTGGATTTGTGAGCAGCTTGACTGGAATATGGAAAAGTAACCTTTCAGCGATACTCATGGTTGTCAACAGCACAGCTAAAGGTTTGTTCTGCTTGCATGTGAATCCAATCATAAGATTAAATATCGCCAGTTTGCAAGTTGAGTTGCATGAGAAAAGGTTTATTCAACAAAAAGCAGTTTACATACTAAATGCTACTTGTGATTCATTCAAATAGAAAGGTCATATTGTGAGATAACAGAAGCTGTGGCAAAGAATATTGTTATATCCAGTCCAACAATTTGTCAGGTTTGGTTAACTAATACCTTTTTGTTCAGTCAGCAATGAGCTCAGGAATCATGCAAGACTACTTTAGGGCTACAAAAATACATTGGTTCTAGTACCATGTTATTATGTGTATCAATCATGTTGCAGATATGGAGGACTACATCATTCCAAGTGATGCAATTACATTTTCGTCGTGGACCAATCCGGAAAGCACGCGATGGTGTGTCAACATCTTGATTCTTGACGACAACATTGTTGAAGACTCGGAACAGTTGACACTGGAATTAGTGTCTACGAATCCTCTTGTCACTGTTCAGGAGAACATTTCATTAATCACAGTGAACATAACTGAGCAACCTACCGATTGTAAGTGGGGACATAAAATGCCAAACCATGTGCTTTCCGCGTTGTATCTTGTTATGCACTTTACGTATAGAGCATGCTGGCATTCAATCACCGTATTCTCTCCATCCAGATATTGTAATAGAAATGCAGTACTCGTCATTGAGCGTCAATGAGAGCAAATCCACCGTTAAAGTGTGCGCTGTGATCACCAGTGGCATTCTGGGGAAAAATGTAACGGTTGTCATGGTCACCCATTCCATTACGGGTAAGAGAAGATACATTGCATTGTGATGATGGCTATGCTTCATCATTACTTTTCTGCTAAAGCCATTGACGGGAAAGACTACATTGGTGGCAATTTCACACTCGTCTTCACATCTGGACAATTAGCAGTTGGAAACAATTTGCAGTGCATCGATCTGGTCTTAATTGATGACCACGAGTTTGAAAATGACGAACGCTTTTCCATTACGTTAATCTCAACTCCTGAATTTGCTTCGGTTGTGAGAATATCACCCATAAAGAAAGAACTTCTTGTGCTGATAAATGAAATCCCAACTACTGACAGTAAGTTCATGTATAAAACAGTTATCAAGGGTGATGAGTTATTACGTTCTCTATCAGTTATTCAGATTGGAATGATGAAATCATTTTACCAAGCAGTAGAAGGAGAAACACCATTTGTTACAATCTGTGCGGTCCTGTATCAGGGAGCACTGGCACGTGACTTGACAGTGATGCTGACGGTTCTCAACAGCACTGTAGGAGACACAGGTACAGTATTGATGATTTCCATTTGTTAGCAGCTGCTATGGAAATATGTTTGTACCCCACCAGCAATTTCAGGACCTGACTACATCCTGCAATCCCAGACCCTCACCTTCGTGTATGATGAATCGAACAACATCAGCAGCACTCCTTGTGTGAATGTGACCATACTGGACGATTTCTTTCCCGAGAATGACCTATATGTTACCTTCGGACTATTGGTGGCTTCTAATGACAGCACTGATGTTTTTGTAGGACCAGGAAAGAATCAGACCACTGTAAAGATTTTGGATGATGATCATGGTATGTAGTTGATGTTGTGCGATAATTATGAAATGCATGTAATGTGTCATGATTTTGCAATTTTATCGTGAAGCCAAAGTCAGTATTTGGTATTACGTAAATAAAACCGACTATTTTTTAGGATGTCATTTCAAAGTCTGAGTTCTTCATAGCTTTGTTTACTGTGTTATAAGCATTGAATACTATTTGATCGCATAATCATTGTGGAATTTTGAGAATTACTTTGTCGAATAGTTTTGTGTTCTTGTTATTGTATATATTATTGATGTATCATGACAGGAATCATAGTTGGATTCAGAGATCCTTTTTTTGAAGTGACAGAAGGTGTGAATATGAGCATAAACATTTGTGGATTTTTGAACAGTCAGACTGGAGTTTGGAAGAATAATCTTACTGCTATTATTGTTGCGAAAAGTGGTACAGCAAAAGGTTGGGCACAAAATGCTTAAGCGTATTTTAAATTGTAAGTGTGTTATTTTTTGATATTAAGAAATGTAATAGTACATGTACACCTCTAATATATTGTTCTTTATTTTGAATTGTATAGTTTTAGTTACTTATTGCCACAAATTTTAGGTGTTGAAATTTAACTTTGTCTTGTATCTTGACATTTGTTGTCGAACTGCTCCATTTATTATTGAATTCTGACTACGATGTATTATTTGAATGCTGTGTTTATATGTCATTTCTCAGAATTTGAAGACTATTTTCTACCAAACAATGTGATAACCTTTTCATCGTGGTCCAGTCTGGGAGGACGACAGTGGTGCTTTCCTGTTTCCATCTTTGATGACAAACTGCTTGAAAATTCAGAGCAAGTAATATTGCAAATAGTCTCTACTAATCCTCTTGTGGTCGTCGAAGGAAACTCTTCAACCACAACAATCAACATTAAAGATATAGACGATTGTAGGTTTAATTAATGAGTGTAATCAAAACAAATTAAGTGTCTTTTTATTCTCGTGATATATCTTCATTTTTTCCCCAGATATTGAAGTTCAGATGCAATATCCGTCTATTACTGTTGGCGAAGTAAACTCTGTGGCAAAGTTGTGTGCTGTAATCTCTGTCGGTGCAGTAGGGGAAAATGTAACAGTGGTTTTGCAAACACACTCTATAACTGGTATGTTCACACTGTGGTTAATCTGTGTTCTACTGATCCAAATCTGTCCTTAGCAATTGATGAGAAAGACTACATTGGTGGCACTTTTACACTCATTTTTATACCAGGACAGTCAGCTTCTGGCAATAATCTGATATGTGTCAATCTCACCATACTCAATGATTATTTATTGGAATACAATGAGACCTTTATTGTTACACTAAACTCAACACAGCAGGATTCTAATTATATCAGAATATCAACTAGACAGAACATTACACTGGTAACAATTATTGAAGATCCTCAAGATGGTATGTTAGTTAGTTCAGTAATAGTAATTGCATAACTTTGTTTTTAAATCAGCCATTCAGATTGGAATGACAAAGACATATGTTGAAGTTGTAGATGGGGAGCAAAGCTATGTGCCGATTTGTGCAGTGATTTTAAAAGGAGAGCTGGGGCATGATGTAACAGTGGAGCTTTCAATTCTGGACACTAGTTTAGGCACTAAAGGTATGCACTTCTTAATTAAACAGCATGGTGTCATTATGCTGACTATTACTCCATTAAGCTCTTCCAGGAGTAGACTATATTCTGAAGTTGCGCACACTCACATTTACAAAAGGAGAGTCTGCTGATGCAAACAGCACACATTGTGTGAATGTAACCCTCATTGATGATGAGATACCTAAGAATGAGGAGTATTTTGTCATTGGCCTATCACCAGTGCCAGGTGACAGTGCTGTAACTGTGATTGTTTCAGACAAAAATGAAACCATTGTTGCAGTTATGGATGATGACCATGGTATGTCAAGGTACACTGTATGGTGCTATCATAGTATTTACATTATCCTTACTTGTGGAGTCTAGATAGTTATGTGCAAATCAAATTTCATTGTCCTGCAATTTATAAAGTAGCTTCATATTTATAATGATCATTATTAGTCCTACTAAGTTATCTTTTTTGTCTGTTATATTTCATTACATGCACTATGTTATATTGTTCAGTTATGTGCCTAAGTGCATGTGCATGTACTAATATGTCCATAAGGAGACAGAAATGTAAATCTAGATGACTTGTGAATGGACCAGTTGCGCGTAAGGCCTAAGGAATGTAATTAGCGTTAATTAAACGTGACGTCACGGCTGGCGGCTGTTATGTCGACGTGAAGTCTATGAAAGTACTACAGGTATTGTGCTTTTTAGAATAGAATATAATTTCATTCGGCCAATTGCTCTCTCAATATGAATACGGAGAGAAGCTATTTTTCTACCAGTTTGTATCTCTTGTGGTGGTAATTGCTGTCTTCCCTCCATGAATGGCAGAATATGTAGTTCAACACCAATATTATTTAGAAGTTCCTTGATAATGAAGCCTCTGTCAGCCATTACTGAAATGCCTGTTTTTCCTCTTACAACTTCAAGAAACCCACTGAGTCGAGTCGACTCCACATCTGAGATAGATCCTACATAGACAGGGGAGATGTAGAATATAGCACCATTTGGTGTACAGGCAACCAGAAATTTAACTGTATTATGGTGCTTATACTGACTCCACGTTGAAGACTGGAGGTGTAGGTCTGAAGGTGTCTCTATAAATACCTCACTGCCATCAATAATTGCATAGGTTGTGGGAAATTTTTCTTGAAATTCCATAGGTTGAGTTCCAAATACTTGGGCAACAGAAGGAATCCATTCAATTTCCTTAAGTTCCTTATGCAAGAAGCAAATCCAGGTGGTGATATATCTTGAGACCTGTGTTACTGAAATACCGAAACGAAATGCAAGATCTTTGTGCTTTAAGTTCAGCTTAAGTTTAACTAGGACAAGAAATAACTGGTTTTTTACATCTATCTTTCTACGTCTATGACGTTTCCATACACCATCTTTTGACCTTCAGTTGTTTAGATGATCAACAGCAGGGCCAAGTAACTGAAAAAGTGCTAAAACATACCAAAGGAGGAGAATCCAGTATAAAATTGCACCAGCTTGTCATCATGTTGCAGCTGTTCAATACAGAAAGGTTGCTTGTCACTATTCTTCAAATCTGATAGCTGTTCTCCTCTTCTAGTACTTCTATACGTGTCAAAAGAGCTTGATTGATCAAGTGAAATTCCTCAGGCTGTATTCCACTTGGTCCCAGGTAGCTCATGTACAGTGTAATTCATTTCTAGTTGCTCACCAACCTGAGCTATCAGAAGTTGAGGCTGAGAGGAGTACTAGTAGCTGGAGTAGGTGTTCCAAGAGAGCCAGACTGAGTAGTGTCTGCAATAGCTTTTGGGTTAGTAGCAGTGTCAGAAGCATTTAAAACAGGAGCAACTAGTGTCATACTGTACAATTCCTGTATCTCTGGTCTTCTCTATTTTTAGCTCTCTTTGCTCTTGGGTCTCGTTTGATAGGAGAAGCCAATCGCTTCCCTAACAAAATGTTTGGAGTATTACGGGGATCCCCATTTAGAAAATGCCTGGAGCACACTCGTGTACTTGACCCAAAGGTCTCTTTCCGAAGTTGTAGAGCCTCGGTCCACGTAGCTCGCCTAATGAGATCCTTGGGAATTCTATGAAAAGAGACGCTCGGATCGGTGGCCTTGGTGTTGCCACACACCGTACATCAATCACCAGGCATGTTACCGTCCGTACCACTGCTAAAGCTTGCTTTTACAGAACGCAACAAAACAAAGATTTGGCCACCAGCCGTGACGTCACGATTAATTACCAGCTCAGCACATTCTTATACGCAACTGGTCCATTAGCATACAAGAGTGAGGTGTGAATTGATTTCATCATAGATTGTTAATCACTCAAAGATAATAATCTTCACACATCTAGCAGTGTACTGATCCCAGATAATATGCTAGTGACCAACTTTATTTATTCTTTCTTGCACTACTGACCCAAACGTTGTTCTAATCTTAAGTTGTCATCCCTGTGATTGTATATTTTAAAGGCAACCCCACTTGGCTGTTGATTTCATATTTGTATTTTACAGAATTTACAATAGGAATGCAGTACAGGTATTACACAGCAAATGAGAAGACAGGCAGTGTCACAATTTGTGTTATTGTTATGGACACAACCACTGCCATAAGGGGCATCATCAACATCACCATATCCACAAATGGAACAGCTACAGGTGAATGAGGCTCTGAAGAATTATCTGTAGTAAACTGAATCTCTTCTTTTCCTTTCTATAGCTGGATCAGACTATATCATTCCACATACAATATCAATTGACAGTACTCGTGCGGTGATTGGTAACATTTTTTGCCTTAATGCAACCATTCTGGACGACTTTACTGTTGAATACAATGAGTACTTCATTGTTTTCATTGCTGTGCAAAACCAGAGTCGTGTTAATGTGATGTCTAATTATTCTACATCAGTTGTGACAATTACGGAAGATATTATGGACTGTGAGTTCTGTTAAAGTGCCTTAATCATTTATACTCCCTGACTAGAAAAGGAACATTAAGTGCAATGGCATATCTCAGTCAAAAGACATGCTTTACTACAGCTATGATCGTAACCTTAAGTATTAATGACACATGTATTATCTTCATTTTGTTGAACTTTACATATGTAGCTGAAATTGTAAAGTATTAGAAATCATATGCTTCACTAATCACTCAGGTGTATCTTAATGTGCATTGTTAAATGAAAACAATGGGCACTGGCTACAACTGCTTACTTTCAATTAATCAATCTAGTATAAATGTACATGCACATTATTATTTAACCCATATCATATGTTAACAACACATGCACATGTGCTGTTCACCTAATGTGTTTTATTTATTTATTTGTTTATTAACCTTCTTAGATGTCAACATAGGTTTCAGGCAGTCAGAATACACCGTTTATGACTGGATCAATAGCACAGTTCAAATATGTATCTGGCTATCTATGGGTGTTTTGGAGAGGAATGTTACTATCACTGTAGGTACAGAAACAGCTCACAATACAACAGGTACATTTGATCACTTTTCAGATAAAAGCTTCAATTTTTAATTCATCCATCTTTCTCTGTCTTAGCTGTTCCAGGTGTAAACTATTTACCTTTGTCCAAAAATCTAACTTTTTTGCCAAATGAATCTACTGTGTTATGCATAAGTTTGACTATCCTTGTTGATCACAACTCTGCAGAAAAAATGTTGACCTTATTTATCAGTACAGAAGATCAAGCTGTTCACGTGATACTGAACAGGACAGTTATCAAAATTCAGAGCCAAAGTAAGCTGAGTTGAATGAAATTATTTTTTGTGCCAAATTCTGGATTTAGATGTGGCACAATTTTATAAAAGAGATTATTATTATTGTTATTTGCAGTACAACCCCCGGCACCTTTAACACCACGAACAGCAGTTATTGCAGTCACAATTTGGATGCTGTTGCTTCTGTTATGCTGTTTGATGTGTTTATTCTGTTGCCTGTTTTGGAGGAAGAGACAGAAAAAGCGCAAAAAAGTTGCACAAGAAGGTAAAGCCATTTAAAACATTGCAGTGACAGATCATAAGTCTACATGCCTAACAGGTCAGAGAAATGAAGTGGATCCCATTATTATCCATGAGATAAAGAGAAACAAAGTCGGGATCGATTTACTTCCAATCCATAAAATACAGGGTGGTGCCTCGTTACATGAAGCTGCAACTGAACCTCCTATCCACCAAAGGAAAGGGTGTACCACGTTCAATAAAGATAGAATGGAATTACTTCCTATCCATGAGAGGAAAGAAACCACAGTATTAAACAAAGATGGAATGGAGTTACTTCCGATCAACAAAAGGATGGCATCATCGAACAGAGTCAACATAAAACAAGATAGAATAGAGCTGCTTCCTATCTGTGAAACAAAGTGGAATACATCATCTAATAAGACCATTGAGAATAAAGATGTAATAGAACTGCTTCCTGTTCATGAGACAACTGGAGACATCTCATCAAGCACTCATCTATTGGCTAGAAATAACGGTACTGTATTGCAAAACGATGTAATTGAGCTGCTTCCTATCCATGAAAGTAAAGGATATACCCCTTTGGACAATGATGCAATTAACAGAAAGGGAGGAGCCACATTACAAATGGATAAAATGGAGCTGCTTCCTATCCACAATTGGAAGGGAGACATGTCATCAAACAACGATGCAATAAAAACAAACGATAGTGCCACATTGCAGAAAGATCGAATAGAGCTGCTTCCTATCCATGAAAGGAAACGAAATACCCCATTTTACAATGATGGAAATATTATTAACAAAAAGGCCACATTACAAAAAGATACAATGGAGCTGCTTCCTATCCACAATTGGAAGGGAGACACATCATCAAACAAGAATGCAATTAAAATAAACGAAAGTGCCACATTGCAGCAAGATGGAATAGAGCTGCTTCCAATCCAACGGAAAGAGGATACCGCATTGATCAAAGGTGACAATAGCAAAAAGAGAGTGAACTTGCTGAATCAAGATAGAATTGAGCTTCTTCCTATCCATGAAATGAACAAAGATACTTCAGCCAAGAATGCATTTGACAGCAAGGAGTGTGCCACATTGCAGAAGGGTACAAATAGGCTGCTTCCCATCCACAGTAAAAATGGGGATACTCCACAGAAGGAAGATGAACGTGAGAGCAAACTCTCAACAAGGATAGATAGAATAAAGTTCCCTCCTCTTAGTGAAAAACATCATGAGACCTTACCAAACAAGAGCATGACTGAAAGAAATGGAGATACCAAATTGCAGATTGATGGAATAACAGCTATTGATGACAAGAAGGGTCCATCATTGAATATGGATAATACAGTAAGCAAGGAAGATCAGTCATTAAGGAATCTGGTTTTAATCCAAGAACAGGAAATTGAAACTTCCAGGAGGAAGGAAAGTACTGAAGGAGAAAGAAGTATTTCATCAAAGAACAAAGGAATAGAGCTTCATTCTATTGACAAGAGAAATTTGGATTCCCCACTAGATAAAACTGGAATAGAGCTGCTTTCTTTCCATCATGTGAAGGGAGATGCCTCATCAAATGAAGATATAATTGACAGAAAAGGAGGTGAAGGAATAGAACCACAATCAACTCTCAAGAAGAAGGGAAATAGTACATTTAAAAAAGATGGAATGAAACGGCAATTTACACGTGCAAATACGAAAGACCATCATCCCTTAAATAATGACACACTCAAAAGAGAAGAAGGTGTCTCGTCAAAGGAAGAGGGACCAATCAACAAAGACAGAAGCAAAAAGAAGGGAGGCTTTGCTTTAAAGAAGAGTGGAACTAAACTGCTCTCTCCTCATGAAAGGAAGAGTGGTACTTTGTTGAATACCGATGGTATAGAATTGCTTCCTATTCATCAGAGAAAGGGATGGACATCATTAAATGATGGTGAAATCAACCTACCTTCAGCCCCCCAAGTTGCACCATTATATAAACACAGAATTGAGCTTCTCCCTATCCATACACCATTAGGCACCAATGAAGTGAGAAGGAAGAACATTACCTCATTTGATACAGAAGGAACCAAATTGAGTGAGGGGGCTTCAGCAACAATTGATTTGATTCCAATACATGGTAGAAAGGGTAATGGCTCTTTACATCACAGTGGACTAGTAACTATTGCTGCTCAGGAGTCAAAACCAGTGCAAATGCACAAAGATGATAATGATTCTTTTTCAGTGTTCGAGGAAAGGACGGAAGGTAAAAATACCCATACAAATGCACATACTTTGGAAACAGTACCTCACAGCATGGGTAAACTGCATCCCAATGCTGACTGGAAGGAAGTGGAATTGATTGAAGATAATTGGTATGCATTATTAAGTTATGACAGATGTCAATGTTATTATTTTTGTATAATCAATAGGAAATACGTAACAGAACAGAATGGCATTCAACCTGGTGAGTATTTAAACTAAACTATATTAACACACCATTCATATTTTTATTTCATTACAGGGAACAAGCACAGCATAAATTACAATTCAATCGACAAGGTTCAGCCAGCTAGTAAGTTTATCATCAAATAATATTTGCTAGCGATTAGCACCACCCTTCTTTTCTCTCGCAGCGAATAAGTCTGGACATGAAGCAACTTGTGAAGATAGTTCATTACAACCCACGATTGGAGTTGATAGTGAATTTAATGCAGTCTGGGCAAAGAAACTTACACGTCAGGAGGCATGGTTTTGACTGCTGTGTTAATTTGTGCACTACTATAAATGTTATTGCCTTATTTATTACTGGACGATGCTATCAAGTGATACATTAAATAGCATTTGCTTTGAATCCTGGGAAGGGGAAGGGGGTGGGGGGGGGGTGTTGCCATACTATGTAAAAAGAAATTCCTGTCCACTATCCTATGATAGCCCACGCTCCCCTAAATTTATTCGGAACTCAGCACTATGTTGACTGTATCAATGTTACGCAGAAATATTATGTGACGCTGTCCTCAGAGTTGATAAGGTTTACACATCCGGTGAAATCAATGACTTTTAAAATTCTCATACGATCAGTGTAGCTCAAGTGCACAATTATTATCATGGGCTGTATATTGGTTCAAAACATGACAGAACTCATAATATTGGCTATCGTTTGTCATGCTATGATTTCAATACCAGGAGAGGCCGACTATGTTTAAATCGGGGCCCAAATCGTAAATAGTCAATATCCAGCTATGTGTATTGTGTTTTAGGCGATGCAATTGACTTTTCCTACTTAACAAGCGAGCATGAGTTACCACCACAAATCAGGCGCCCAGAAAAGGCAATGCGTTCTGAAAGTTACAACATCAATGTCATAGGACAAAAGACGCTTCAACAATATGGCTTTGATTTTGCATAAGACCCAACTGCAAATCGAATCGCGCGCATTGCGCCGAATCAGATATTGATTAGTTAACGCGGCCGTCCGGCTATACTTGACTGGCTTTGTTCTATTACTCCACACTTCAGATGTCCTTTACTCTAGACTCACGTCATTCTCAAAAACTATAGGACAACCCTGCTGGTGCCATGGAGCCAGGAGGAAAGATTTATTTTTATGGATGCATGGCCCAGTAGAATATTTAGTGGTCTCCCTGCTTACTTATTGTGATCATATTGCTGCATTGTTTTTTGTGGATTAAAATTTGAGTGAAACTCCAAATTACCTGCACGGGGGCAGATAAAAGCAAAATGGATGGTTCTAAATTGTGCTCCTAGGCACAAGCGAAAGGATGGCCTTGGCTTACTTCGATTCTCGATCTTGCATGATCATTTCGTACGACGGTAACTTTTGAGCTGCAGATCGATGGTGACGTGTTTCGCGACCCTTATGGCATTGATGAGAAGAGCTGAGTTAATGATGTTACCACGTGGCCAGATTTACAGTATGGCTACATTTATCCGCTCATTGACATGAAAGGAACATATACACACATAAAATTCTGAAAGCTTACAAGTCACTAGAATTAGGCATAGAACTATTTTTACAACGACTATATATATGTTTGTCTTATGAACTAAAATTGGTATGCGCGTCTTAAGTCAAAGATAAACCGGTGTCAGAGGCATAAATGACTCCCAGGCATAAATGACTCCCCCGGTCATTTACGCCTAAGGTGTAAATGACTCCTCCTAGGTATATATGACTCCCCACGTGAATTCCATAAGCCACGTGTAGTTGTCGAAGTGAGAAAGCTCGCTCGCATGGACCAGAATGAATTCAGTATTGTCGAGGATTACCTGCGTATGAATCAATATCCTAAGGGCCCGTTCAACAGCAAACAGGAGGAGAGGACTGTGGATTATTTGCCATTGCTTTTGCCTACCATGCTGCATTGGGGGAAAATTTAGGGGAGGTGACATTTGAGCAAAAAAATCTTCGTCTCAGTTTGGTGCACTGTTTTGAGCAGAACTGCCTACAACCATTTTCTTCACCCCATGTTTCTTCACCACACGGATCTATTGCAGTAAAGAGAAACAAAACCAAACGTTTCAGAATACATTTGATATGCACATGTAGACTGCCAGAATCATCTGATTACAATGTAATACAGTGTGATCAATGCCAACAGTGGTACCATTTCCGCTGCATGGGCATTCAGCAAAGAAGTGTTCCTGCATCATGGTTGTGCATTAACTGTCAAGTAGCAAGCAAACTGTGATATTATTTGTCAGTGTTCATTCATTTGCTATATATTCAGATCATGATACAGATTATATAGCCGGATACATAAATACCTTTACTTGCTATCTCTGGAAAAACAAACGGGGATTTATTTATGGTGTAATAATCACCAATGACTCCCCTAAATTTTGACTCCCCAGTCATTCGCGCCTAGGCATATATGACTCCCAGTCATTTACGCCTAGGCATACATGACTCCCCCTTGTCTAGGCAGACAACAGGGGAATCATATACATAGGCAAAGATCGACGGGGAGTTAATTATGCCTAAGGCTGTAATAACTCCCGGGAGTCACTTTTATCAAGGGGGAGTCATATATGCCTAGGCGTGAATGACTGGGGAGTCATATATGCCTAGGCGTAAATGACTGGGGAGTCAAATACGCCTAGGCATATATGACCGGGAGTCATATATGCCTAGGCGCGAATGACTGGGGAGTCAAAATTTAGGGGAGTCATTGGCGACTATGTCACTGGAATTGAAGGTAAAACAGAAAGTATATATTATTCAGTACGATAATTGTATACCTGTATTTGTACATGTAGGAAGCCACTTACGCAGAGATAAAACCATTCAAAAAATATCCAGTCGTTCTTCTGGAAAAACATAAATGAAGATATTTACAACACTGCGAAAAATGTCAGAGAACTAACGCTAAGTTTTCAAAGTCCAATGCTAAGCTGCATCCTATTGTTCCAATGCCAAATGTTTGGCACCAGGTTGGTGACTTCGTGTAGGGAGTCATATATGCCTAGGCATATATGACTCCCCCGTGATAAAAGTGACATAAATACCTTTACTTGCTATCTCTGGAAAAACCAACGGGGATTTATTTATACCTAAGGCTATAACGCCTTCCCAAGACAGGAGCCAGTTTTGTCTAGGCAGACAACAGGGGAATCATATACATTGGCAAAGATCGACGGGGAGTTAATTATGCCTAAAGCTGTAATAACTCCCGGGAGTCACTTTTATCAAGGGGGAGTCATATATGCCTAGGCGTGAATAACTGGGGAGTCATATATGCCTAGGCGCGAATGACTGGGGAGTCAAATACGCCTAGGCATATATTACCGGGAGTCATATATGCCTAGGCGCGAATGACTGGGGAGTCAAAATTTAGGGGAGTCATTGGCGACTATGACACCGGCACCTGACCAGGGTTATGAAGCATGGGTATGTCTTTGTGATACCAGCACATTGTAAATGCATGACGGGGTAAGTTCATAGTATGTAGTTGCCACAACTAACTTATGTGCTATCTGAACCTGCGGCAGCAGGTTCAATATAGGATTGATTGAGGATTGATGAAATAATTTCACTCGCGTCTGGAGGGACAACGGCGAAACGGGTTGCTTATCTCTTTGTCGCGATGGAACGAGAACTCAAGGATCTACAGTTCTAAGGTCATAAAACGGTGTGCTTTTAGAGAAACAAACTAATTCCTGTTTCTCGTGCCCAGTCCTAAAAAAGTTTGGGTCGTCGTCGTCGTCGTCGTAAGAAGGTATAACACGAGCTACGAACGGTTTTGAAGAACGGCAATAGCACCAATCGCTTCGAATTCGGAATTCACCTGCATGGTGCCCCTTAAGGTCATATAGACACCTAGAAAGGAGAAGTACCACATGCGGTAGCAAGTTCTATATAGGAATTGGTATGACAGAAGTTTATTGTATACAGCATGCAGTATAAATACTCCAACCTGCACGAAATTTATTTCGCAGTTTAATCGATACTTTGGCTAGTAAAGTTAAATGCCTTCGCGTAGCCTAATCGAAAGAAGAGATCTAAGCAACGAGCGGAATAGAGGAGTTGCATGTGACGTCGCGCGCATCTTACATCACTAAGTATGTTACTATAAATATGCGCTGCGTGGGTACGAGATAAACAATAACCGGACGGGAACGATAGAAGGCGGCGGCATACGCTCACGTGGTACATATTTATAGCGTGCCGTATACATAAATAGCAGCATACATATGATGTAACTAAACAATGCAAGGCGCGCGTGACGTCAATGCAACTCCTCTATACCTTCAAAAGCAAGACGATATTTTATCACAAGAAAACAAGGCTAAAGCCCGAGCGCGCTACAAGGCCGATCCCGAAAAGAAGAAGGCCTCTGTACGCGACCGCTACAAGGCCGATCCCGAAAAGGAGAAGGCCTTTGTACGCGACAGCTACAAGGCCGATCCCGAAAAGAAGAACGCCTCTGTACGCGACAGCTACAAGGCCGATGTCACACCGTCTCATGTGGAAAAAGTAGCGCACTGCATTACAGGTGGAGCAGGTCCAGGAGGCACAGACTCGTTACAGTGGCAACACTTTCTTCTAAGATATGGTACTCATAGTGCGAGGTTGAGAGATAGTGTAGCAGCATTGACTAGACGGCTGGCCAATAAGTTGGTAGATTGGGAAGACATTAGTGCACTGATGGCAAATCGACTTATAGCTTTAGATAAATGTCCTGGAGTCAGACCAATTGGTATTGGAGAATGTTTGCGTCGAGTCATATGCAAGACCATGGCACTTGTAACTGGAAGAGATGTAAAAGTGGTTTGTGGAGTTGTACAACTAGCAACTGGGCTCAAATCAGGCATCGAGGGTGCTGTTCATGGCATGACTGCTCTATATGATGAATTTTGTGATGATGGTTGGGGATTCCTCCTCATTGATGCAAAGAATGCATTTAACATGATCAACAGAGAAGCAGCTCTTTGGAATGCACGGGTGTTATGGCTAAGGTGCAGTCGCTTCCTGTTCAATACCTACAGGGGCTATGCTAAGTTGATTGTAAGGGGTTGTGATGAATTCCTGTATAGCAGAGAGGGAGTTACGCAAGGCAATCCAATGTCAATGTTGATGTATTCCATTGCAGTTATGCCACTGATAGAGGCAATCAGATGCAAAGAAAAGTATTTGCAGTGTTGGTATGCTGACGACTCGGCCTGTGCTGGGAAGCTGTCCCACATTCACTCATGGCTTAATCGTCTTCTTCAGCTCGGTCCTGCATATGGCTACTTCGCTGAACCCACTAAGAGTTTTTTGGTTGTAACTAAACAATATGCAGAAGAAGCAAAAGAGCTCTTTAAAGATCATGGTGTGATTGTTGTATCAGGCCATCGCTTCCCCGGTGGGGTGATTGGGGATAAGGACAGTCAAAAGTCATATATCCATGGGAAGGTGGATGGCTGGGTGAAGTGTGTGCAACATCTATCACATGCTGCTACCAAGACACCTCAAGCAGCATTTGCAAGCATGACAAAGTCTCTTCAGTGTGAATGGGGCTTCATATAAAGGGTAGTACCAGATTGCAGTGATGAATTCATAGTACTACAAGACACAATCAAGAAGTGTTTTTTGCCGCCTTGTTTGATGGAAGCCTATCTGATACTGAACTGCAGCTGTTTGTGCTGCCAACACGCCTAGCAGGTCTAGGAGTACTTGACCCTACATCTATGCCAACAGAGATCTTCAAAACATCTAAACAAGGCACAGTTGTTATTGCCAATGCCTTAATAGGTAAGGATACATTTTGCCATGTTAGTCATCTGGATGCACTCAATGAGGCTAGACAGATGTTCAAGAGGATTTACACCAGTCCAGCTTGGAGTCCATTCTAGCAAAGTTCACACATGAGCGACAGAGATCAATACGAAGGGCACTAAAAGGTAAAACATCAGCTTGGCTGAATGTGGTTCCATTAGAGAGTTGTCACTTTGACCTAGCACCCTCTCAGTTTAGGGATGGTTTGGCAATTCGATATCAACGGCAACCTTCCTGTATACCTATCAAGTGTGATGGATGTAGTGCAAATTTCACGTTGCAACATGCAAGACAGGTGGTCTTGTCATCCAACGACATAATGAAGTTCGGGACTGTCTTGGGGATATGGCTGCTCAAGTATGGAGTCAGGTTGTACGGGAACCAATAGTCAAAGAGGCTGAATCCAAAGCAGATGGTCCAGGATTGAGGGCCGATCTAGGCATTCGAGGTGTTTGGACTCCCCAGGTGGAAGCGTTGTTTGATATAAAAGTCATTGACACAGACGCACCATCACACCTGCATCGAACACCAGAATCAATTTTGGACACAGGTGCTCTAGAGAAGAAGAAGCTATATAAAAAGGCAGTGGAAGATAGGCGAGGTACATTTACTCCTTTCGTAACATCCGTTGATGGGCTTCTCCAGAGAGGCAGAACATTTTTTGAAGCACATGGCTACCAGCATAGCAGCAAAATGGGAAAAATCATATGCAGAAACGTGTGCATTCGTCAGAGCTCGACTTTTATTTGCCCTGGTTCGAGCATCAAGCTTATGTCTAAGAGGATCTAGGGTAAAGTGGAGGAGTGGACTAGGCTTTGATGATGGGGCAATATTCAATATCTGCGTTGTAGCTGTCGCGTAAAGAGGCCTTCTTCTTTTCGGGATCGGCCTTGTAGCTGTCGCGTACAGAGGCCTTCTTCTTTTCGGATGATTGAACAATGGATCCAAAAATGAAACAGAAAGAATGACAAAACAAGAATAACATTCAAAGAAAGACACAAAAAACGAATGCTAAAAAAATGCTAAAGCCTATTGCATTCTTTCTGTTTCATTTTTGGATCCATTGTTCAATCATCCGAAAAGAAGAAGGCCCCTGTACGCGACAGCTACAAGGCCGATCCCGAAAAGAAGAAGGCCTCTGTACGCGACAGCTACAAGGCCGATCCCAAAAGAAGAAGGCCTCTGTACGCGACAGTCACAAGGCCGATCCCGAAACGAAGAAGGCCTCTGTACGCGACAGCTACAACGCAGATATTGAATCTAAGCAATCTGCTAAAAGGCAGCGATATCAAGAGGACCTCGAGGAGAACCGTGCTGCTAAAAGGCAGCGATATATCAAGAGGACGTCGAGGAGAAAACCGCGCTGCTAAAAGGCAGAAATACGAGGACAATTCAGCTGCCATTAACTCTTTAGCGGGCAAAGCCAATTATTGCGGTAAACATGTTTGTGCGTGTTGCAGGAAAACATAGTTATCAAACAACTTGCACTATATGACCAGGAAACAACTGATCAATATGTTGTTGACTGCAAAGTGTTAACTGTTTAGATAAACAGAGTGGCTTTAGTAATGCACCTGTGGTGCAATATTGCTCTGTTGCCCGTGAAAGAGTCTGAAAGGCATCTGAAAGGAATCGGTATTGGAATGACCCCGCTGTCCGATTGGCTAAACGTGCTCAGCTGCTAGTCTCGTACCCAGACCCTGATTCCCGCAGCTGCGGATGGATTACATCACCGCTACTGTGTATGAATTTAATTGCCTGAAAATTACCAATGTCCTTCTCCCATAGAGCTACTCCTTGTATGAACCCAAATCTCATGCACTAATGGAGTATAATAGTGGTCTTGAAAATGCTATTCGTAAGAATAGTGAGCTTCTAAGTGAAGTAAATTATGCCTTTTGTAAGTCTCATCCATTGCTAGCTCAAAAGGTTGTTACAAGATCTGCCTGTGCAGCAGTAAGTAAAATTGGTGCAGATGCATTGGTTTCTAAAGCACGAAGAGCAAAAGCAGGGTCATTGCTAAAAACTATCCGGGAAGTTAGTGCATTGAAAATGATATTTTAGTTGGGCATGGGTATGATACTGCTGGCTCTGAACCTTCCTTTTTTATTAATTTATACACTTACACAAAACGACTTGGGGCCATTCCAGTAGACCTCAATGGTAGGTGTGTAATGGCAGAGGAGATAGGGGACAGAGATAAGGATACCATGCACCCCTTGAAATGGAAATGTACAAATGAGTGTCGCAAGCTCACTAGTGAAGAAGTAGCATTAGTGTTGAGGACAAAGTCACTGTTCCAAATGTCCATTCATCATTGGAGGGGAGGTCTTTCCCATGTAAACATTGTTAACACCTTTTAATTTGGAGCATGAACGAACTTCCTCCAATTTTTAGCAAAATGGTACCTTTGGGGGGTCATGAGTTATGCAGACCAATCCAGTGAATAGATAAAATTGGACCAATAGAATTTTAGCACAGCTGGCAACACACACACACACACACACACACACACACACACACACACACAACCACTCCCCCTTATCTGTGAGGTCATGAATATGTAGACCAATTGGTGATGTATGGATGAAATTGGACCAATAGAATTGTAGCACAGCCGGCACACATGTAAAGGCTTTTCATGTATAAAAGCGACTCACCCGCCAAATAGTGCACTTTGCTTGCTGAGAACGAAAAAGGTAAAAACTAAATCCTTGCACTTTGTTTCTATACTCTCTGTCAGATGCAGTACTGCCCCCCTATACCGTCCGCCGCCAGCAGTAGCAGCGCTGCCCCCACCGCCACCAGCAGCAGCAGCAGAGCTGCCCCCCACCACCAGCAGCAGCAGCAGAAGCAGCAGAGCTGCCCCCACCGCCACCAGCAGCAGCAGCAGAGCTGCCCCCACCGCCACCAGCAGCAACAGCAGCAGCAGAGCTGCTCCCACCGCCAGCAGCAGAAGCAGCAGCTGCAGCACTGCCCCCGCTGCTGCCAGCAGAAGCAGCAGGAGCACTGCTACCTGCACCAGCCCCAGCACCGGCACCAGTATTGACACACACACACACACACATGTACAGCATACTTGCGCACACCAGTTATACATGTGGCAAACAATACACCTGTCTGATGATGGTACAAACACTCTCACTCACAAACATTGTCACATGCACATGTATTCTATTCTATTCAACTGTACTTGTGCATGCCTGTACAGACCACTGATTCTATGTAAATTTGTGTACCAAGCTTTCTCTACATGTATCGTGTCTCCAAGGATTGAATACATTGTGTCCCCATCTGGTACTCTAAATGTACACAAACATTGCACACTTGCACACACACACCACTGTATAAATGTGGCAATACACATGCAAAAACGCTCACACACAACATATAGATACACAGACACACACATGACGTACACCCACAAACACACACACACACACATACGGACACGGACACACAGGTACACATGGACACACACACACAGACACACACATAGACACACACACAACATACACACAGACACACACACACAGACACACACACAGACACATACACAGACGCACACACACACAGACACACAGACACACACACACATAGACACACACACAACATACACACAGACACACACACAGGCACACACACAACATACACACAGACACACACACAGGCACACACAGACACACATGCACACACACAGACACACAGACACTCACACAGACACATACACACAGACACATACACACAGACACATACACACAGACACATACACACAGACACATGCAGGCATGCACAGACACACACACACACAGGCGCACACACAGACACACACACACAGGCACGCATAGACCCACACAACACACTCTGACACGACAGACACATACACAGACACAGACACACACAGACATGCACAGAGACACACACAGACATGCACATGAAATACACAGACACACACACGACATACACACAGACTCACACACACGACAGACAGACACACAGACGCGGGCACACATGGACACACAAGCATAGACACACACATGCACAGACACACACATGCAGATGCACACACATGCACAGACACACACACGCACACACAAGATACACACATGCCATACACACACAACAGACACAGACACACAAGCACACAAAGACACACACATGAAATACACAAACACACCTACAGACACACACATGAAATACACAGATACGCACACAGATACGCACACAGACATACATGCACACAGACATACATGCACACAGACTCATACCAAAAAATACATATAGACACACACACGAAATACACATAGACACACACATGCAGGCACACACAGAGACACACATGCACACACATGGACACACAGATACACACACGACATGGACACACAGATACACACACGACATACACACAGACACACACATATACAGACACACATGTAGCTACATGTACCTGTGTGTATGTACCGTCTCTAAAGTGCGAGCTCTATGTCATATATTGGTCCTCAGCCCCCATAGGATTGGTGTCCAGTACCACTGTATGCATGTGGCAAAGTATATCACTGTATTCACCACAGCACTGGGCCCCATGGCACAATATTAAAAAGTGTGTGTGTGTATGTGGGGGGGGGGTGGCTGATTTCTTTGGAGCAAAATGAATAATTAAATATACAAGTCTACATGTAGAGATGCACGAATTTATTTTTAATCATGAAGCGTATGATGTTGTCATCGAAAAAGTTGTTGTCGGCTATCATTCCTTGATGAGATTTACACAGTTGGCCAAAAATTGTGGTGTGTGTGTGGAGGGTCCCTGCAGCAACGTGCATAAGACTTTAAGTTCTTACACACTCACATCCATCTTTTTGTAGTTAAGTACAATTGTGTAATAAAGCTTTCTTGTTTGGCAAAATCCTTGATCCTTGAACAACTTCTTATCATTCTTTATGCCTCCACTACTCAGCTAGGTGGCTTGTGTACCAGTTGCAGAGACTTGAGTCTCTCTTTGCCCATACAATATTTAGCTCACACAGAGCACATGAACATGCCCTCATGTTGGTTCACACACCCTGATGCATGTGTATATGTTGTGCAAATGCGTCTGTACATCCTGAGCACACACACACACACACACACACACACACACACACACATCAATCTCTGTGTGTTTCCTCTGTATTGTTGCAAGCAGACGTATACTCTTATCTCATCAGCACTCTGTACAAGTGCTCATCTGACCTGTAAAAAAAGCATTTTCGGAGTACAGTATAATGAATATAGTTACTAGCTTGCTATCGATATGTCTGTGTAAACTTACCTGACCTACCACGATCTGCAACGATAAGGGAGGTACCATCGCAGGTCTCACAGACCTACTGTTTTCATCAGCACAATGTTGTGTGTCCCGTGTCGTACTAATTGAATGCAGCGAATTAAACGAGTGTACATGAACTCAGATTGCTGTTCCTCACCATAAGTACAAAGTATGTAGTGCCTTCTACGAGTAGTCGCTAGTACAGTGTGCTGCCTTAGTCTCGTACCCAGACCCAGATTCCCAACAGCTGCAGCTGTTGGGAATCTGGGTCTGGGTACGAGACTAGTGCTGCCTCTTCTAGAAGGATGTACCACGCAGTTTTTTATGAAGGGCGATGGTTCTGCCTGGCGATGTCATTGCTGATTGCGGTAGGTCAGGGCCCGTGGTAAGTTTACA
Source organism: Ephydatia muelleri (assembly GCA_013339895.1). Taxonomy (NCBI): domain Eukaryota; kingdom Metazoa; phylum Porifera; class Demospongiae; order Spongillida; family Spongillidae; genus Ephydatia; species Ephydatia muelleri. The sequence goes on along the minus strand of JABACO010000003.1, from coordinate 11,412,245 downwards.
CAGACACAATGGATTCATCATTCCACAAGCACTCAGAAGCCTTGAGCTTGTTAGCAAACCATGGCATATCCTTACATGCATGACTAGTCCCTTGTGTCAGGGGACAGTTCTATAAGGACACAATGTATGCATAAAGGACCACTCCAATGACACTACATGTGTAGACATGTCTCATGGTCTCATGAGCTGTTCAATAGATAGATCAAAAATGCATGTGCAGAGAAGGCATTCAGTGAGAGAAAATTTGTGTACCATCATTATCAGAGAGCACTACTGTTTTTTTCCACATGAACAACAGTGTGTGCTTTGTGTAACACGTGTCTGTGCACATCCATACCAAACATTTTTATATTGTACGTCGAGAGGCTGTGATAGTTGTACTGGTTATAGTTCCCAATCAGGTACTTCTTGGTTGGAAAAACTCCCTAATTCCTCTTTGTCACAGCAATTTATACAGCAACACGCATGCGCATAATAATAACATTCCATTGAGGGCGCAGGCCCTCACATTCCTCCCCCCTTAAAATTTCCCCCGTTTCAGATTAATCTCCTGCCCTGGACAGAGCATCAGCATTTCCATGCGTAACTCCTGCCTTGTGGCGAACCGTGAACTTGAAAGGTTGCAGCATTAGACTCCATCTGCACAGCCTAGGGTTAGTGTCCTTGAATCTGTGAAGCCATTCCAGAGCGCGATGGTCGGTTTCCACAACAAATTCTCTACCTAGGAGATAAACTTGGAAAGCTTGAGTTGCCAGTTTTATTGCCAAGCACTCCTTTTCAACTGTGGAATAGTTTTGCTCCCTCGCGCTATACTTGCGGCTGAAGTATCCTACTGGGTGTTCCTGTCCGTCAGGTCCTTGTTGACTGAGAACGGCCCCGACCCCGCGTTCTGAGGCGTCCGTCTGTAGCACGAACTGAGCGGCAAGATCCGGACACCTAAGCACTGGAGACGAGCATAACCGTTCTCTTAGCGTATCGAATGCTTTCTGGCACGGCTCCGTCCAGTGTAAAGTGTTCGGCGCCGATTTTTTTGTGAGGTCAGACAGTGCAGCGGAAATGGAGGCGTAGTCCGGAATAAATTTTCGATAATAACCCGTAAGTCCTAGGAACGTCCTCACTTGCCTTTTGGTCTTAGGCACTGGAAACAATCTCACTGCCTCCAGTTTGTCTACTTCTGGTCGTACGACTCCACTCCCTACCGTATGACCTAAGTAAAGGCACTCCTCCATCCCCATCTGGCATCATAGATAATAGAATAAAGGGATTGGAAACGGTAAAGATTACGGGATTCATCCGCATTTCGCGATACCGTAAATTGCATGATTGTGTTCGATCTTCCTAGCTATGTCTGCTGCGATACTTAGAAGCGCTATTTGTGCCATTTTTGATGACGAGGACTGCCAGTTAGACACTCCTAGAATGAAGCTGGCTAAAGAAGCAGCGAAAGTCATACTTGACTCCAGTGCCGATTGCCACCATGATGGCCAGGACAAGTTTGAGAGCTTTGCCGATAAAATAGTAGGTACATATCAGAAACTTGTGCCCGATCCGGCGATCCCAAAGAGTAAAAAGGCTTTCGACAATAAGAAGAGGCATTTGTGGAGCAAATTCCATTCAGCAAGGATATCTGAGCTTCGTGTGCTGTGGAAAGAATACTTTCAAAGCAGTGCTTTAGATGTCAAGTATTTAGAAGACCCTTTGCTATGCGAATACGTAAATGAGAAATTGTTTGGAATGTTTGTGAAGACGATGTACGAAGTGAATGAGCAGCAAATTGTAGTAGCTGACCCCACTGAGAATGACCTGAATGCATTGCGCTATGCTGCTGGGTATGTCCCATGGAAACTGTTGCAAAAGTATTCTAAACCAACTTGTACAGATCCGAATAGACAGGATTTCATAGTGTGCTTATCAAGTTTATCTCAGAAGGGTGAAGGCTCTGTTACAAGCACTTACCTGGAGTACACTAAGAGATGGCTTTTAGCAATAGACCGGGGAGGCTTGTTCCGTATACACGATGAGGCATACAATATGTTTTATGAAATAGAGTGTTTGGTTAAGAAATTTCTGACAACACTGGATGGTTTTGAAAAAGATAAGCAAGATGCCATTGCTCAGATAGCCAACAATGATAGTATTCAATTCTACTGGTCTATGATTGCTGTAGAACTGGATGATATAGTCGGGCAACAACTATTGACAGAAATCATCGAATTGTGGGTTACAATCAGAGGGTTTTCAATTGCTGGAGCATTTGTGGAACAATACAAGCAGATAACAAAATCATGTACAAAAAAGTCAACTGGATTACGAAAGCAACTTAAACGTAGGAAGTTAGATATGAACAATGCTGCTGCTGATGACATTTAAGTTAAAATGCTTTGCTGCATGTGTGTAATGTAATGTAATGCAGTTATTTTTTCTTGCTTATCCTTTTCCGTTTTGGAAGTGGTCTGTCATCAATACAAACATCATCTACTACTCGAAGTCTGCAGTTCCCTCTACGTGGTTGTATTGCTGTAGAACTCTGAACACGTAATGACTGGGCCTCACTAATGAAAGAGGATACATTTGGGTTTTCACAATACCCACCTCTCATTCTTTGCTTGCCGAAGAATGATTCCACACAATCTTGAGATAGTTTCGCACTCAGCACATATACCACACGGGGTTGCTTTAGAAGATATCTCACCAGTTCAATGAATGCATGGACTGCATTAGATTTGTTAGAGTAATCAGTGATTATTGCATGATATAGAATGTACCTGTTATGCGAAGCCCCTGCAATGTTTCTTGACTTAAACACAACTTGATTTGTTCAGCAGAACTTAAATGCTCTTGAGCATGAGCATATGCTTCCCACTCATCAAGATACGGAAGAAACACATCCTGCAGCCACTATAGGACAATAAGTATAGCGACCATAATTGTTTTTGTTTTTTTTTCAAACTTATGCATACAATTTACCTTCAGACGCTCTTCAGTTTCAGGATTATTAATGTAGGGGGCAAGATTAGGTTTTCGCTTAAGTACAAACTCTTTGGTGTTTCTGGTGTTCATTAGATCAAAAAATTTGTCAAAGATGCGAACAAATCGTTCTGTCTCTTTGGTATGCAGGCTGTTCTCATATGCAAATGCTTCAGCTACAGTAGTGCTAAGCACCTGTGGAAGTCATACTGGTCACACATATCCATCCCCATAAATATCTTACTTGTGCTGCAAGATCTACTCTCATTTTAGAGTAAGAATTAAGTTCAATGTGTTCCCACTTCAGCTTAGGTAGAATAGACAGTCCAAGTGTAGCACAATCAGGTCCTCTGTGTGCTTTGTACAGGTCCACTAAATGTTGCCAGCTTATGTCTTGACCATTAATCTGATGTGAGAGATAATGAATTTATGAGGGGAAAAAACTAAGATGCATACCTTAAGCTTTCTTGTATAGCTGTGACCATATGAATTGGCCCAACAATTACGCACTGTCTTTATTAAGTGAGAAGGATCTGATATGAAGAAAAGGGGTCGATCCTCATTTGCATATGGGTTAATAGTCTTGTAGGTTAAATTATCACCAGACTGGTGTAGCTTCATAAATGTGCGGTTTGAGGATGCACCATCACAAGTGACTGCCAGCACTTTAAATCCACAGGTTTCAAGCCTTCGGATACACCCCCATACCCATTGAATACAGTTGGTCACCAGAAATCGTTGAGCATGGAAATGAAACATAAGGGAACTGCAAATCAGTCATGATACCAGAGACCATGAAGCTTAGCATATGAGTGGCAAGTTGTGGTGCTACAGGAGTTTTCTGTGGCATACTGCAGCTTTCAAATTTAGACAAGTCAGTATTTATATCACCTATCTGAACAAAACCAACAAGCTCTAATGAATGTTTGTCAAAGACAAGATCTTCCTTTATTTTAACTTCATCAAATACTAGGCACACATACTTTTCATGATCAGGAATGCTATCAATATTTGCTTCATGACACAGCTGTGCATCAATGCCTGTTGAAAATCCAGTCTTGGCTTTAACTATGTTAGTATAATCTCGAAGTGTTCGTTCAGATGGTAAGATAACTAAGTTTGATGACCTTAAGGCATGATAGGATGCAAGAAGAAAGCAGCTTCAGGCTAAGACACCATCTAATGATCATAGGATGCCATCTTATTTGCCGTTTGTCTTTCAGTTTTAAAAGCTCAAGTTGTTGATTCCAAAATATACACTGAAATGAATCTGCTTGGTATGTTTTTCTTATCTCATTGCTTTTCTCTTCCATAATTTGCTTAATATCTTTTTCCAAAGCCTCTTCTATGTATATTCCATGCTGCTCAGTGGCAACATTCACATAACTCTTTAACCTTTCCACTTCTTTTCTTTTGTTCACTATTTCATTCCTGAGCCTTCTTATTCTCTGTTGGCGTTCAGGTGTCTTTAAGTAACGGAAGTTGGTGTGGCTTGATATTGAGGCATTTTTATTGCTGCCGTAACCACTGGCTATGCAGAGCACGTAGAGTGCAACGATACTGCTTGCAAGTATCACACCTGTTGTTAGTAACTAAGAGTTCACATTCATTACAGCGCAGTGTTCTACTATACATTTCATCCTCAAACATAACAGGGAAGAATGAATCAATAAATGCGACCATGTTTTTGCTAGGAGAATGAAAAATGCCCTTGCGAGCATCTGCTAGTTCAAGAAAATGACTATCAGGATTTCCTGAACAAACACTTAAGCTGTCTATTTGGTGTACCAGTCGACTAAGTGCAGCTTTTGTTGTTATCTTGTCTTTTACACAGCACAAAGCGTTGCACTTACCAGCTATCAACTTGTGTCCATGAACATTAACAGACCAACTTAGGTCCTCATTTATTGTCACTGACTTAGTAACAGTAGCTGCTGTTTGGTTTGAGCTTCCATGCTCAATTTTGCAGAAGTGTACAAACTGCATTGAAGACTGGTTACTCCATAATGGGGGCAAATATATCCCAGTGGAGAGCTGTTGGATGCCAATCTGCAGTGGCAAGTATAACAGACAGTACAAACTTTATGCTCTATAACTCACTTTCTTAGTAGGCCTCCCTTTTTTCACGAAGCATGTAGATTTTTTATGTTGTTGGGATTTTCTCTCAGCATTCTTACGTGACCGACCCAAACAAAACTTGCGAGCCATTTGCTCCTATAAACATGCAGCACATACAACAAATATTGATCACGCCACTCTACATGCATCTCTGGTTCAGTATATATCCTGAAATTTTCTACAAACCTAACCACTTCTATGGGAAAATTACACAAAAAGTACGCTTTTCGGGTGTCATTAGCTAGCAAATTACCGATCTACAACGCCAAAACACTTTTTAGAGGCTCCAAAACCTTCCACAGCCACACTACCCACTACGTACTCTATACTGGAACTCACAAAAAGGTTTCCTGATGGTACCTGTGTCCAGGAAAATCACACAACCAATTTCCAATCAGGAGGCAGCTATACGATTGCCCGCTGTCTGAACTTAACTTCTGGAAAGAATAGCTAAACGATGTTTGGGTGTCAAAAAGGCTGTCCTCACACAGGTATAGGTTAAACAACACTAAAGAAGCTCTTTACGAACGGATGCTCAACAGTTCACACGCCCACTAGAATATTCAATGCGAAGCACGGTCATGTAACGGAACGTGACGTCACGTCACGTAAATTTATATACCGTTTCCAATCCCTTTATTCTATTATCTATGCTGGCATTTGCTGGCCTTGATTGTGAGACCCGCCCTCCGTATCCGGGATAGCACTTCCTCTAGCTGTCTCAGATGCTCTTGCCAAGAGATGCTGTAGATGACAACGTCATCGAGATAGGCAGCAGCAAAGTCCTCGCATCCTTTCAAAATACGATCCATCAATCTTTGAAAACACGCCGGAGCACCGTTCAAGCCAAATGGTAGGACCATGAAATGGAATAGGCCATAGGGTGTGGTGAAAGCCGTCTTTTCTCGGTCTTTCGTCGCTATGGGTATCTGCCAATACCCTCGAGTAAGGTCAATCGTACTGATGAATCGCGCTTGCCCTAGGCGATCAATTAGCTCGTCTACCCGAGGCATAGGGTAGGCGTCCAGCCTAGACAGAGAGTTTAGGCGGCGAAAGTCGACACAAAATCGCCAGGTCCCGTCTTTCTTCTTTATTGGTAAAATAGGTGCTGCCCACTCGCTGGTGGATGGCTCAATAATCTTATGCTTCAACATCTCCTGTAGTTCGCCCTCGAACAGCTTTCTGTATGCGTGCGGGATCCTGTAGGGAGGAACCTTTACTGGGCGAGTCTGCTCTGTCTCAATATAATGCTCCACGAGATGGGTCTTCCCCGGGGTGTCAGAAAAAGCATCTGCATACTTCTGCAGCAGTGCCTCCAGCTCGGCTCTCTGTTCAGCGTTGAGTTGCACCCCAAACTTCACCCTCCCAGGTACCGCCTCGTCCCACGCGGGAATTTCCTTCTCTACCTCACCTTCCTCCCCAAAGCACACCGCCCCCTCTTCATGTCTAACCTGGTACTCTTTCAACATGTTGATGTGGAATATTCTGAACCTCTTCTTTTTGTCGTGCATGTCGACCAGATAGTTTACGTCCCCCTTCCGCTCCTTTACCTGGTACGGCCCCTGCCACTGCGCGAGAAGTTTGTTAGAAGACGTTGGCAACAGCACCAACACAAGGTCTCCCGAGGAAAACACTCTGCTCCTAGCCCCCTTGTCGTACCAGAATTTCTGCCTGGACTGCTCCTTTTCCACGTTCTCTCTCACAATCTGTGCCATTTCCTTCAGTCTCTCTCTCATCTCTAACACGTGACTCACCACACTCTCTTTGTTCTTCTCCCCCGCTACCCAAGTCTCCCGAAGTACATCCAACGGACCACGGACCTCCCGTCCGTATAGCAGCTCAAAGGGAGAAAAACCGGTTGAAGATTGTGGGACTTCTCGGTATGCGAACAACAAGTAAGGAAGGTACATATCCCACTTCTTTCCCTCCCCCTCCACCAGCTTGCGCAACATGCTCTTTAACGTTTTATTAAATCGCTCTACAACGCCATCCGTTTGTGGGTGGTACGGGCTGGTGCGTATCGGCTGGACATGCAGCAGACGATAGAGCTCCGCCAGCAGCTGAGAGCAAAAATTACTCCCTTGATCGGTGAGAATCTCGCGGGGAATTCCGACCCTTGCAAAGACCTTAATGAGCTCATCGGCAATATTCTCTGCCTCAATACTGCGTAAAGGGACCGCCTCCGGATATCGAGAAGCATAGTCACATAATACCAGGATGTAGCGATTGCCCGAACTGCTCTTCGGCAATGGACCGACAATGTCCATAGCTATACGTGAAAAGGGTTCCTCGATCACAGGTAGAGGGACCATCGGGGCTTTCTTGACACGCGATTGTGTCGACTTCTGACATACCCTGCAGCTCCTGCAGTACAGCTCGACGTCCTTGTTAAGTGAAGGCCAATAGAATCTACGGAGAATCCTCTCCCTCGTCTTCTCTTTCCCTAGGTGGCCCGCAACAGGGATTTCGTGGGCCAAATCGAGAACGGCCCGTCGACACCGCCTAGGCAAAACCAGCTGCTCGACTGCCGCGTCTTCCCCCTGCCTAGAGGGACACCACCTTCTGTACAGTAGTCCCTCTCTCCAAAAAAACTCTTTCTCATCATCGTCATTCGCCTCGGCCACTCTTCTGATGCCTGCCAGAGTGTCGTCTTGCTTCTGACATTCTCGTAACTCTTGGGTTGAGATATCCAAGGCTCCGTAAGGCTGCTGGAGCTGCTCCTTAGCTGTCCCGAGCTCACGATTTAGTGCCCTCCTGTCTTCCTTGGTAATTCTGGGAGTTGGGGACGTGTCCGAAACTGAGCTGGGTGTGGCTCCTGACGCTCGTTCCTTTTCTTTCCTCATTATCTCCTCTTCTATTTGCTGCTTCGCCATCGCGCGAGTCGTAACCATCATCACGTCTTCCAGGAAATAAGAGCTGCTTATCGGATGTCTGCCCTGGAACAGTTGGATCAGCTGCGGGACATCTGTTCCGAGTAGCACAGCCACAGGAAGGTCGCTGGACACAGCCGCCTCCACTTGTATGTGCGTACCCTCTACCTCCATTGTGACGTTGGCTAGAGGATACAACACAATATCACCATGCACACAACGAATAGCTACGGAACGTCCATACAAGAACTTCTCCGGGGGCACCCACCGTTGATGTACCATCGTCCTACAGCAGCCGCTGTCCAGCAGGATCTTATTTACTTCCTTGCCTTCCACCTTGCCCTTGCAGAACTGAGTCGGTGGATCGCTCCCGTCTCCTCCCGCCATCATGACTGCCTCGCTCTGTTTTTCAGAGCCATTCCCATCCCGCGGGCCATTGTCCTGCTTCTCCGGGCAATTCCTAGCCACATGGCCAAAGGTTTTGCAATTATAGCATTGAACTGAACTACGGGAGCTCCCCCCCGTGGGCTGGTTCTGGAAGTAGCGACTGCTAGTGGCTTTTTTACGGCACTGACCCTCTTCGTGCCCCAAAATGCCACAAAAAGAGCATTTGACTGGGTCACTCACCACAGGATTCATCACATTCAAGCCAGAGTCGACTCGTCGTGCCAGTTCGTACTCGTCGGCCAGTTCCCCCGCCCGTATACACGTTTCAGGTTTCTTTTCCATCACCCAAAGACGCTTTACTGTCTCCAGAGTGTCGAGGAATTGTTCAATTCCTATGGCTTCTTGGACCTGTTCCATTGTTTGATGCCGCCGTAGCCACTTGCCTTGTAAATCCATCAGACGAACCGCCAGCTCTCGGTTACTTTCTCCTCCTTTCCTTGTAGCCGTCCGGAAACGTCTCCTGTAGGCCTCCTCGTTGATATCGTAGCGTGCCAAAATTGCCGCTTTAATGGCCTCATAGTCACCAGAGTCCGTAGTTGGTAGGGCTGCAAAGGCTAGTTGCGCCCGTCCAGAAAGTTGAGGAGCCAGAAAGTGAGGCCACCGTTCCTTGTCCACCATATGAGCCGTCATGATACGCTCGAACGTGACGAGGTACGCCTCTATGTCGTCCTTTTCTGAAAAGGGAACAAGTTTGACGCTCAATTCTGGAGCTGACTTACCCCTGGGAGCCCTATGGGACTCCTCCACCATTTTCACAAGTTTCTCCATGTGAGCGTACAAAACGTCCATTCGGTCTCTCGTTTCCTTCTCCCTGGCCTTTCGCTCGCTCTCCAGACGGTCGCGCTCCGCTGCGAACTCCTGGTCTCTCTTCTTCCTGTCCTCCAGGAGGAACTGGAACATCTTGTCGAATTGCTCCGCCATGTAGTCCTCTTTGTAAACCCGACCAGAACGAGTAGTCATCGACCCAGTTGAATATTCTATCGTCAGCGACTGCTGAACGAAAAAAACCGCTGCCACCAAATGTGATAGTTGTACTGGTTATAGTTCCCAATCAGGTACTTCTTGGTTGGAAAAACTCCCTAATTCCTCTTTGTCACAGCAATTTATACAGCAACACGCATGCGCATAATAATAACATTCCATTGAGGGCGCAGGCCCTCACAGAGGCATATGGAATTCGAAATGGCGCATTTTATTTTGTTCTTCATCAGCATTGTAATAGAATGCATAAATTTTTCACATGCAAATTAAAAAAATTGACTCATCACTGTAATAAGTACATTCAAAACAAGAAATTACTTTAATTGATAATTTTCCCTTAAAGTACATATGTAAATACTTCATGTTAGAAACAAAGACAACAAACCTGTAGCAGTAGCGTTGCTTATCACAACTGTTACTGAGAGGTTACTTTTCCATATTCCTGTAGAACTATTCAAAAAGCCACATACTTCAATTGATGCATTTACACCCTCTGTCACTTGTAAGAGTTGATCATTGAATCCAACTACAATTCCTGTTACAGAAAAATAAAAATTGTCATAACTATTCATACATGCAAAAGTGTAAGCAAACAAAACTATATCACTGCAGTGTGCAGTTGTCACACCTCCAAGGTTAAATATCATACTAAATTCTTTACTAGCATAACAATTTAATCTCAATTGATATTGGATGTGAAGATACTAAAGTAATACAAATATAGGAATACAGAAAGGTTGGTATGGAGCCAGCATTACTGAAAGCTTTTTTATTTACCATAAAGGCTCACTGACCTCTTTAAATACAAATGACAAATGCATGATGTACAGTGCATGATATCTATAGGTATGTGCTACAAGTTTTTTTACTTAATGCACTAACTGTACTAACTGTATGGTTGGAGTTGCTCAATTATTTCCAGTATTTCTATCCCTAAAAATAAATACTTTGATTTCACATGCATAGTTGTTGATATGCTCATGTCTTGAAACAAATCAATAATTTGAATTGTTGTTCAGATCAGCACATGCTTCCATTATCAATAGAACATAAATTAAGACTGATTACAGTAATTATAATGAAAGCATGTGCTAATCACAACAATTAAAATTATTGATTTTTTGACACTTATCACAATTGCCTAGCATAAGAAAATTTTTAAAATTATATTCAATACCAGTAAATCTTTAAACTGTGTAAATCAACGTACCATGATCATCATCCAATATGTCAATGGTTGTCTGATTTCTTTCTGGTATTATCATAAAATCATTTGAAGTGGGTGAAAAGCCAATTGTAATATACAATTCATTTTCCGGAATGTAATCATCCAGTAAGGTCACAATTGCACAGGATATACCACTGGTATTTAATTCATCATATAAAAATGTCAAGTTGAGAGGCTGCATAATGTAATCATGCCCAGGAATTGCTGGAAGAATAAATATGATAATTTAATAACTACAATTTGCAGGCAAACACAACGCACTGCAGTACCTGTATCACCTAGTGTACTATTTAGAAATATCATCATCACTGTTAGATCACGTCCCAACTTTCCTTGATACAGGGCAGCACAGAAGGTTACGTATTGCTGTTCACCTTCCACCACTTTGTAATAAACTTCCACCAATTCAATGTAAACGCCTTTTTTAACATAAAGAGTGTGAGTTAAACATTTTAAATAAAATGAATAGTTCAACGTACTGTCTGTTTTGGGATTCTCAATGATTACTAAAAGCAATTCCCTCTGTGTGGCCGAAATTTTAACAAAATCAGCATATTGCTGTGTTGAATTGATTGTAACGAGTAGAGTTTCATCATTCTCCAAAATGTTGTCATTAAGTAAAACCAAATCCATGCACTGCAAATTATTGCCAGAAGCAGACTGTCCTGAAGTAAATGTGAGTGAGAATTGACCACCTATGTAGTCTTTTCCATCAAGTGCTAAGAGAAGAATGATTTCAACAATTAGCTACAAAGAATGAGTATCCATACCAGTGATATCGTGAGTTTGTAAGATCACTGAAACATCTTTCCTTAGCACACCTACAGTCATCAAAGCACACAATGTTGCAGTGGAGCTCTCCTCACTGACATACTGCAAGGAGTACTGCATTTGGACTTCAATACCTATACCATTTAAAATATACATTGTTGCTTACATGATGCATCAAGATAATTACAATTTTCAGTATGGAAAGGCGAACATCAAATTCAACTTACAATCATGGTCATCTTCATTAATAATCACTGTCATGGTTTCATGGCTTAAATCCACTCCAACAAGATCGCTTGTAGAAATCAGTTGAAGAACAAGAAACTCTGGGTCTTCAAGAATACTGTCATCAATAATGTTTAGAGTTAGACACCAGTGTGTTTTTCCGGAATCAGATGACGGTAGCACAATGGTATTGTTTGGAAAAATATAGTCTTCAAGATCTGAAACAAAAAAGATATTAATGTTAGCATCACTACAGGATATATATTTTCAATTCTATGTATATTATGGGAATAATGCTTTTTTTCAGATCATATAACACAACTGTGCTATTTTCATACAGCTATAAATCAGGCAGAAATATTGCAATAGGCACTACAAGATGACCTGATAAAAGAAAATCCATATGATTTAAGAGTGTTATGAATAAATTGTGAACATATGATAATAAACACGCAAATATTTCAAATATTCCATGCTCTCAAGTTTAAACATAATATTGCAATAATAAACACAATATTTGCATAAACAGTGACTATGAAACATACCATTATCACCATCTAAAATGGCAATCATTGTCTGATTCTTTGTTGGTGCAATAATAGCATTATTGCTTTCATTAGATGGCACAGAGAGACCGATGATAATGTACAGTGTATTTTCAGGAATTAGATCATCCAGGATGGTTATATTCACACAGGTTGTGCTGCTGATATTGTTTAACAAATTATAACTGAAAGTTAGGGTCTGTGATTGCAGTATGTAATTTTGTCCAGGTATTGCTGGTAAGGTAGCACAATATACATAAATGCAATTGGACACTGTAAAACAGTACCTGTGTATATATTACCTGTACTGCTGTTCAGTATTGTCAACATAACTGTGAGGTCACGTCCCAGCTCTCCTTGATATATTACAGCACATATTGTCACAAATTGTTGTGTGCCTTCTGTCACTTGATAATATGCTTGCTTCATTCCAATCTGAATAACTAAATGATGGCTACTGTTATACAACCTACCATTTAGATCATTAAAAACGTACTGTCTGATGAAGGAGTTTCAATTATGGTTAACAGTAACTTTCTCTGAATGGTAGAAATCATGACAACACCAGCATCCTGCTGTGTTGAGTTCAATGTAATAAGTAGAGTTTCGTTGTATTCTAAAGAGTTGTCATCAAGAATGGTCAGATTGATACACTGCAAATTATTTCCATCCACAGACTGTCCAGATATAAATGTAAGTATGAATTGACCACCAATGTAGTCTCTTCCATCAATTGCTAAGGACAAAAACGCATTGTAACATAACAGCATTGGTCATCATGACACACCAGTAATAGAATGGGTTTCCAATAGCACCGAGACATTTTTTCCTAGAAAACCATCAATGATCATGGCACACAGAGTTGCAGTAGTGCTTTCTTCACTGACAATGAGTGATGTGTACTGCATTTGAATATTGATATCTGGTGGCAAAACATGTATTTTGTTAAGCACATTAAGTAGCTTAAACATTCAGCAATCCTCAGAAGGTTAATAAACAACAACCAAACATACAATTGTATCTAGTAGAACAGTGTACAATGTTGCTTGCAGAATAATGTGGCAGAATCTAATAGAGTGATTAACTTACAGTCATCAGTGTCCTCGACAAAGTTGATTGTGACCAGAGAATGATTTGCATCCACCTCAACAAGTGGATTATTAGAGACTAAAATTAGGATTAGATCTTCCGAATTTTCAACACTGTAGTCATCAAGGATGTTGATAAACAAGCACCATCTCATCGATCCAGAATCCGACCATGGTGAAAATATAGTCATGCTATTTGGTATACTGTAGTCTATGTGATCTGTAATTAGATATAACCAAATCAGAACAAAGCACAATGCACATCAAATAATGCAATAGTAATTGTTATGAAAAATGCTACTACTTTTCTGGTTGATATGAGCTTAATATGTCAATAACACATTAGCATTTTGATGTCATTGTACGACAGCAATCCAACACTATGGCTTTACTTTACAAATAATGCTTTGTGTTTTTTCCCACTGCATCAAAGAGAACACAATGTTGCATATATAAACATTGGTATAAAATCTAACCTTCAGCGGTGCTGTTTGTTGCGTAAATTATTGCTGAAAGATTAGTTTTCCATATCCCAGTTGGACTCTTCACATAACCACAGACATTGATGGAAGTATTCACACCCTCTGTGACTTGAAGCCACCGATCATTAAATCCAACAAGGATTCCTTGTAAACAATGCAAGGAATTGTAATCTTTAGCAACTATTGCATTTACTCTTTATTCAGGGTTGATTACTAGGATTTTGTGCTATATTTTTATGACATATTGTAGTGCCTCAACATGTGGTTTCAGTATTGAACACATTCTAACTCCGCTGCATATATTTCACATATACTATATACTGTTCGAGTATATCAGCCAAAAAAAGTGAGTGTGTTTTAAAAACGAAGAGCTTACTGCCATTGACGCATAACACTATAAACGCTTTTCATTCAGCCGAGCTAATTTTATCGTATTAAATATTGCATACTGCCATTTGTCCATTACAAACTTACGGTCTGTTGCAAATATGAATGCATACATAGCATAAACTACGTCATAATTTGAAATTGCATGCCCCAATGCAGTAGCAATCAAGCATAAACTAAAAGCAAATGCCAAATTAATGTCTACTCTTATATTTACTCTCTACATTTCTTATATTATGATACACAGACTAGCATAATTAACATTTTGTCGAAATATGCACCATATTTAAAAAAAAAAGTTCTGTTGTCTTACAGCTGAGGCAACTAACAGTTTGTCTATTGAACCAGCTATGCAGAACAACAGACTTGCACAAATAATTCTGCATATGGCCAATACAGTTTACAAACATCAAAGTCATCAAAGTCGATTTTAGGGCTAAATATACAGCACAAATGTGTTCTGTTGTGTATATAGCAGGGACAACAGTTAGTCTACTGAACAACTTATGAGAGCGACATCCTTGCACGGTATAATTCTGAATATGACCAGTACGGTTTACATGCATATGACCAATCAGAAAACATACCGTGATCATCATCTAAAATTTCAACTGTAGTCTGGTTCCTCCCTGGTACAAAAAATACATCACTTTGGTCATTCAGAGCCACTGCAAGGCCAATTGTAATATAAAGTTTATTTTCAGGATTATTGTCATCCAGTATGGTCACATTGAAACATGGCATGCTACTGGTGTTATTCCTCTCATTGTATTTGAAGTCGAGGGTTTGAGATTGAAGAATGTAGTCTTGTCCAGCAATTGCTGGCCAAATAAAATGACAAAATGAAGAATATTTCTGAAAGAATAGAAACAAACCTGAGTCTCCAAGGCTGCTGTTTCTAACTTGCAACATCACATTTAGATTGCGTCCCAGTTTCCCTTGGTACAAAACTGCGCAAAGTGTGACATACTGCTGTTCACCTTCCACCACTTGATCAGAAATTTGCATCATTCCAATGTAAACGACTGATGTATCAAAGAGATGGCATATTAGATGTCTAATCAGGCACACCAACAGAGGTTTGACATACCATCTTTTGAAGATTCTTCTAAAATTGTTAAAAGTAATACACTGTGTGCACTAGGGATCCTCACTACATCAGCATCTTGTCTTGACAAATTGAGTGTAACAATAAGAGTTTCATCATTTTCCAGTGTGTAGTCATTTAGTAAGACAAGATCAATACACTGGGTCTTATTTCCAGTTGCAGATTGCCCAGGTGTAAATGTTACATTGAATTGACCTCCAATGTAGTCCTTTCCATCAATTGCTGGAAAGATGTTAATAATAATAATAATAATATTTTTTCTCGCACATGATAATAGGAAACATACCAGTGATGGGATTGGTTTGTAGCACTACAGTGACATTTCTCTCCACAGCACCTACTGTCATAATGACACACAATTTTGCTGTAGAATCTTCCTCAGTGACATTTAGTGAAGTGTACTGCAACTGAACCTCTATGTCTTTAAGGGATAACAATAAGGCTTTTGTTATAGGCAGAGAAAACCATGCATTTTACACTGTGTAAAAGGCTTACTATACACTAGTGTTATTAGTGTATAACATGTGTATTGGGATTTTATACACACGTTATACATAATGCATTGCTGTGTGTATAATGCCACAATACACATGTTATATGCTTAGTGTATAACAAGCCTTTCTACACAGTGTTAGTTGCTCACATGATTGTACTTTACTGTAGTTTTATTCAACAATATATGATGTGCTTTCCTACATGGTGCATTTCAACGTTCTATTTTGTGCTGTGTAATGTTAAATGTAAGCCATGCAGTAGCAATTCATGGTACAAATGTGGCACCCTACTAGGTCTACACAACGTATATGTGCTTTTTTACTTCACGTACAATCATGATCATCTTCGTAAATGGTGATCGTAGTGACTGGGAAATTGACATCCACATAAACAGCAGGATCATTTGACACCAGCCACAATGAAAGCACATCTGTCTCTCCCACAATCATATCATCGATAATAAAGACAGGAACACACCATGGCTGTGTTCCAGGAACAGACCAAGCGGGAAAGTAAACAGAATATGATGGTATGATGTAATCTTCAATAACTGCAATAAAAAGTAATGAGCTATGTATTAGTGGGCAGTATAATAAACAGTATACATGCCACGGTTTGAGCTCAATTGAGTGTTTTGTGCTGCAATGGGCATGTCGATAAGTAGCATGCCCTTAGTTAGCCAATGTGTTAGATTCATGAATACTAACTGCACTTTGAAATTCTACAATTTAATAATGGACCTTTAAATAAATAGTATTGCAGTTTTAAGATTAATGTGACGATGCAGGGGAACATGCTGATAAATTTCATATACTTATCCAACCTTCGGCTGTGCTGTTTATTGACATTAATGTTGAGGATAAATCCCTGGTTATGTTTCCAGAGGCACTTTCCATTACAACACAGACAAGGACAGATGAATTGACACCTTCTGTTACATTGAAAGCAGGACTTTGCATTCGAAGTACAACTTCTGTTATTGGGGAAAAAATAAAAGCATTCATTAATTTCAAAATACAGATATCCATATTACTTACTATCAATGAGATTATACTTTATTGTCACTCTAGTGGATGTCATTCCAAGTAGTATTACAGATGGATCTATCTTTTGCACATTAACAGCAAATGTCCTGTCTGTTTGAATGATAGTATTATTGTACATAGTAATATTGAGACAGGCTGTAGAATTTGTTGTACTTCCAGGAGGAAAGACCACTTCTAGATTCTGCACACCTTGATAGTCCACATTTTCTGCACGTTATAATTATCCAAGCAAATAAATTAAGAATAAACATATCCAGCATTTGACTTACGAATAGCAGTAATTTGACTGGTTGATGCAAATACAGATACTGGTCTTTTTACAGTTCCGTTGAGAATGACAGCACATACTGTTGCTAATAACCCCTCATATCCAGAGTAGTTTGTGAATGCAAATCCAACACTTACAACTAAAGAAATTTTCGTAACGAAAATCCTCAAAACAAGATTAATATCTTTTACCATCATCTGTATCTTCTTCAATGTGCACACTTGCTTGGGGTATCCGAATGACTGTGTGCACAGTATCAATGCTTATCAAGGTCAAATTGAAGTATTCATCATCATACTCCACACTGTTGTCGTCGATTAAATCTACATCAATGCATAAACTCTGTCCCTGAACTATTGATGAGTTGAAAGTGATTGTTGTATTCACGAGTTTATAGTCAATATTTGCTAAAAGAGGTATGAGGCATAAGAAATGACAAATATCAATTTTTTATTACAAGCATAATTGCTGTACCATATGCTGTTACATCTGTAGATATAATGCCAACTCTCAGAGTTGTAGCCAGTTGTCCTGCAAGTAGGACCACACATACAGGTATGGAGGGATCGGTTTCCTTACAGTATAGCAGAATATTCCTCATTCCAAATGTTACTTCTGGAATACAATACCAACATGATTGTAAGAATATGCATGGTATTATTCCTGTTCAATTTACTGCATTTCATACTCTGATGAAAGCTCACTATCTTCTGGGTCATCATAAATTGTAATAATAGTACTGTCATATCCTCTTGGAATGATCACAGCTGGATCACTTGTTGTTAGGTTGGCAAAGAAGAACTCGGTATCTTCAACAACCACACTGTGATATATACTAATCATAAAGCATTGGCTATCCCCAGTTTGTAGACCAGATGTGAAAATCAGTGTTGTAATTATGTCTCCATAATCACTACCAGCTGTTGAGAAAGAATATGATGTGTCTTTCTGGCATAGTGGTCCCACTTACGATCAGCAGTGAAGTTCATTAAATTAACCTGAACAGTAGCACTGCATCCCAGAGATCCATCCAGTATGAAAACACATAAAGTTGCTACTGGATCCACTCCTTCTGTTACAGATACTGGCCCAGTGAATCCAATTTGAATATCTGTTATAGAGAAACGAATTTGTAATAGAATGATTATGAATTATTTACATACAGTCAATGAGTTCATATATTATGACTGTGGTAATGCTTCTATCTGGAAGTGTATTCAGTGGAATTGATGAGCTTAGTGATATTGGGACAGTCTCATTGTTCTCAAGAGCTTTGTCATCAATTATTGTGAGGTTAATGCAACTTGTGGAGTTCAGTAGTGCTGATGCACCAGGCTGGAACACAACTTCAACTTGATCGAGGGGTATGTAGTCAACATTTGCTAGGAGTGCAAAAATCAATCAATAAAACATAATAGCATAAAGCAAGACCAAACACAATTGAGCATGCAACTACAAAAGGTATCTAATTGGTGTTTCATTATTTCTATTAATACAAATGCAGCTTATAAATGTGCATGTTCTATATATGTCATAACATATCTGTTGATAGTGACCATCGTACCTTGGCATGACAAATTATATAATTACAAAACTTAAAATTATTAAATCATGTATTTATATGATACATGATAATACATGCATAATGCATAATGTATCAGCAACAAATATACATTCATACATAAGAAATACAGACATAATACAAGCACAACTATTGTTGATGAACGATGGGTGTTAAGTCTAACATATATAGTGCGCAACACAACTAATCTGTAGTAATGGGTCTGAGTGGCTAGCCGAATAGCCATGTGAGAGAAAGTGCAAAGAGCATGCTCGTCCCATGCTCGGGTGTTGTTAACAAAGTTCCTGCGCTCAGTATCTGCAGCAGCTGAACCTGGCTTCAATAATAATGTTTGGTTTAAGCAGAGAAGTAGCAGAGATATCAAGTGCTGCAGGTTTGCTACCAGCACCCAATTCTCAACCAAACAATCAGCTGGTCACGAGTTCACTAGGTCTGGTTGTGATCTCCAACCACTGCCAGCCTCAAGTTCTGGATTAAGAACTGCCTGTTTGAAGACACCCACCGACGACAACATTTCTGAGGCCATTATGGTGAGCAATCACATCAGGATCAGAATATGGCTAGCATAAAGAACCCTGTCAGGGCACAGAGTGAAAAATGTGCCACGTGCCACCACAGAAATGCCCAGCCACTATTTCAAGACAAACTGCATTTCCTCTGGTGCCAGACATAGACCTAAGGCTGGTGAAGGAGTTGCACCTAACCAGGCACTGGCATGGGTGAGGATATTGTTAGAATGTAAGCTAGATCCACAATAGAACTCTCCTGTATTAAATTGTGGTAAACAGCATCATCTATATATTGGGAAAGCACACTTTGTTTCATACAGCTATCGTGTAAAGATGGAAATGATACTGCCGTTTCAGGTGATACTGACAAATCGAAACAGTTCCATTGTGTCAATGGTGTGTTGGCCATCAAGAAGTTCAGGATATGTGGAATGTAGGGACCCCAAAATAGCAGCTGAACATGTATAATGAGTAAAAGCTCATTGAGACTGATCTTATAGATAATTAAAAATGAGCTTGAAATTGAATATACCCTAAATACTTCTGTATTATGGAAGATAACAACAGTCATTGATGCTGACTATGATTGCCTTGCTCTCCTTTTTAACGCTTGGTTTCATTATGATGGGGTGCTAGCAGTTAGGAAATCAGCCATTCACTGTGCTCTATTATAGATTGGCTTGGCCTCCCCACTTGACCTGCACATGAACGTGGCCAAATTCGAGCTATTTATCCAAAATAATGCCAGCATGTACCCATCAGCTATGAAGGTCTTTCTGAGGCAAGCATGTCTGTGGGGGCAGCTGCACTGGAGGTAGAGGTGAGAGCCAATGACCCCAAGTGCTCTGAGTTGGGGTGGGTGTGCGTCCCACTTGCTGTGGAGACATATGGTAACTGAGCACGGAAGCTCATGACACCTTCTCTCGCCTCACACATCCAGCATTGTCATCACCTCCTCCTGCCATAAGAGCCAAGTCTTGGCTGAAATATATGGCAGGCTCAAATTTCACCATGGGTTGAGCCATTGCCAGGGCAATTCGGTAGATGTTTACCCAACAAAGACAATTTAGTATTATAGAGTGTGTTGATGTGAGCAATATTAGTGTAATGTTACTGTATTTATCAAAATGTTCAAATAATTATGATAAATGAATATATTTGTTTGTTTTGTATTACAGAATTTGTATCTATACAGTTACATAAATGGCACAAATGTATACTATACTGAGTTTTTAATAACCGAAAGCATGCAGCTTAATTTTAATATGGAAAGCATAGTCATGTTCTAAAATTACACTCTTATGCCACAAGTTAACCTAAGAAATTTAAGCCAAGGTTATCAAAGGTTCATTATCACTAATACGAAACTGGAGTTAAAGTTTCAGGGTATGTTGTACTGCCATGCATACTAAATGTTGTAAACACAGGGATACAGTAGTTTAAGAGGAAACTCAATTACATTTTATTAGTACAGACATATGAAAACTTACCTTGTGCAGTCCCTAGTGCACTGGTGGTAACATATGCAGAAACTCTCTTTCCTATGGCTCCTGTTAACAACTGTACACATATTTGACAGCTTGGCTGAAGTCCCTCTGTGACTGTGATGGTACTGCTTTTGAAACCAATTGCAGCAGCTAGAATAAATCAGTGCATTGAAACACACATCATCCTACTATCATAGTCTAACATACTGTCAAAATCGTCTGTTATTGTAAAAATTGCACTTCCTGCTGTTGGCGAGATGCCAACATAATAGAAATAGCTTTTTAGACTAATGAGAATGTTCTCATTATCTTCAACAGTATTGTCTTGTATGATGTAGAGGTTTGTGCAATTTCTGGCCCCAAATGTGCCTCCAGTCCAAAATGTGATATTTACAGCAGATGGATTAAAATCTGCTCCATCTAAAAGACAAGTAAGTTGAACATCTTATCTTGTTGGAATAAACTCATTCCAGACAACAACTGGAGATACAAATCATTTAAAAGCTCATTACAATTCACTTACATGTTGCTGTTATTCCAGTAAACCGTATCTCCACAGTGACAGGGATGCCCAATGTAAGGGGAGAAGCACTGACTATCTGAGCACATATTGATACCAGTGGTAAGCTACCCTCCAAGAGTGTTGTAGGGTTGGACCACAATCCAAATATCACAACTGAAATAAATTGGTCAACTTTAAATCCCATTCAGTGTGACTAACTTGAAAAATGAAATCTATGTATTATTATAAATGTGACGTTTTCTTCAAGAGAACTATTCATTTTTCACACTAATTTGCTGCTGTCCAATTGCAAAGTAGACTTGCTCGTAGATAAAGTCACATGTTGCACATACATATTTATTATTGTGTTAATACAAAACACTTCGTACAGCAACATTCTGATTCTAAGAGAATTAATGCATCAGTATTAGTCATTACACACATATCAGTATAGCATACATTTGCAGAATAGATATCAAGTAGCTGAACAATCAATGCCAACTTATTGTTTCAACTTTACAAGGTTCACAAATAAATTCTAAAATTCAATATTGTCTTAAATAAATTTAAACTGAAGGCATCATAACAGAGCATGGTGAGCAATCATTCCGTAAGAATATAATAGATTTTACTGCAGAACTAGCTTCATAAGTTAACCATGTTGAAATAGGACTCCCATCCGGTACTAACCATTATTTTCCAAAATAGTAACATTTGTTGATGATCTGCTGTATGGAACAAGCACAGAAGTCCCATTCTGAAGCTGCACTGTAAAGTATGTACTGCCACTGCCACCTTTAATTAGATTGTCTTGAATAAGTGTAATACCATTAGATGCAGAACATCCAGAAGTTTTCCCGTTGTTAACAGTGATTTTTGTAAGACTATGGCTGTATTCGGCAGCTGTGAAAATAATTAATTAATTATAGACAGTGCACATGTAAATCCGCAAATAAATCCCTTTGTAAGAAATCATTACTCCTTCAAACTAAAATTAGTATTATGCCTCTGGGGGATTCGGATAGACATCATTAACTCCACTTTCTGCCACAGAAGATTTGTATAACATTTAGAAAAAAGCAGGGTTTAGAGGTTGATCCGAGGTTATAATAAAGTGTTGCTCACAAAATATAAATGACATGATTATGTTTGTAATAATGAATCAAGATCAGTAGGAAATGTCAATCAATTTCATATTTACTTTTGGGAAATAAGACAACGACAATATGGTAAGAATTATTCTAGTTTAGGGGTACCCTGCCCAATGAGCAGGCTATGTCTACGGATTGGCAGCTGTTCCACATTTTGAGCCACAATTACACTTGATTGTTGAATGAACCAAAGTTAAGCTCAGGTTGCATATTCAGAGTTTTGACGTGAGCCACGTATTATATTGTTTTACATTTCATGTTTGATGCGAACTCATCCTCACTGAGTGGTCCTAGACACAACTTCTTATCAATATAATTTATTGCTCAGATATATTCAACTACAAGTCACCAAATACGAGCATCAGTGGCTGCTGCTGCAAAATTGATGGCCACTGTAGTAAGATCATCTCAGCATATTGTAGGACATAACCCATACTGGTGGAAGTAATATGTACATGTATGCTGCAAAGCTTATGACAGCGATGAAATGTGGATTTAAAAAGCCAGTGTCAGTTCATTACGGAAGTGGAGGGGGCAAGAGCTCTGCTAAAGTGCTGGTCCATCCTGTAAACTAAAGTTCTGCCAACTGAAAAGTACTGGGGTCAGATGCAGATTGGCCGGTTGAGAAAGAGCAGAGAACAGTGGTAACTGGTTGTCCATTATGTGGCATAGTTTGCCAAGCTGGTGGACCAGTTGGACAACAAAACCAAAACCATGCTGAGATGTGATAAAGTAGTGAGCATTCTTGAGTGCCTAGTTGGCTATTTGAATCTTATGATGTGCAGTTGCTACAGGAGTGTAACCACATTTGCAGATTACGGCAACAATAGAAAAAAATCCAACCACTGAATGTTGCAGAAAAGGAGCTTCTGACCCATCACAGTAAGTAAGCTCTTTAGCCCAATGATTCTGAGGCATCAGTGAAACGTTTTAAGGACTACATAGTATTCTCCTTCCAGTAGAGCATACCATGTAGAAAGCTGCATTGAACTCAATTATGCATCCAACTTCATGCCTGGTTGCCATAGCAACTGTATTGTACAGGGCGGAGTATAGTGGATTCTGAAGTCCTTCTTGTCTATAAAGTCATTGAGGCTAACACCTTCTAGTTCAGACAGAACATAATCAACCAACATTTCCCATTCTTCTTTGTAGCCCTGATGCACATAGGTTGGCCAAAGGAGGCTCTAAGAATTGGCCCAGGATGTATCCTGCAGCAATTTCGTTAGTTAGATCAGCATCTAGGAACTTGAGTGATAAGAATTATAGGAGAAATGAGGTGACAGATTATCCAGTGCAAACACCAATGTCTGGCGCCAGCTAGCAGGGGATAGCATATCTCTTATTCAAGGTAGAGGGTCTTAAAAAATGTTTGAGCTTGCTGGAGCTTACCTGGGTACAAGGACAGGCTGTGGCAGACGGTCTCCACCACAACCTGGATCCCAGCACCTGTGGGCAAAGTGTGCTGCTACCTCCCTTACTCATTCCTGTAATTGAAGGAATAGTACAGGGTCATTTAACACTAGCCTGCATCAATCAGCTTTATATGTATTAGCCTTTTGACTGAGCTGCATGGCTTCATTCTGGACCACTTACATTTTAATACCTAAAAATGCATAATTGTGCAAACAATTATAACTCCTACCAAACAAGGATCAGGAAGTAATGTACCTTTGCAACACTTTCTGCTAAATACCACTCTCAAGCTGAAAGTGGATTTTGTCTTTATTTACTAACACCTCCTCCAGCCACAGGTCTACTTAGCAATGGTGTCATACCTACACCACACTCGGTCCTATCCTACAATCAAACTGCTTATCCAAGGCAATGAATGCTGTATGCAAAACGGCAGCCAATTCTTAACAAGACATTAGAATATCCGCTGGATCAATTGGGAAAAGGACAATATGACAACTCATAATCACCTGACGATGCTCAGAGCAGCAATAACGTTAGCCAGTGTGTTCACAGTGCCGACGCAATGTGGGTTCAATCCTTTCGAACAACTCACTGCAAAGGACATCACAGTATCCTAGTCAGATTCCTGGTGTTCATAAAGTGGTCATAGACTGATCAGTGAGGCAAGGGGCTGCATGTAGGATCAGAATGGGGTGAACCCACCAATAAGTGCTGCCCAGTTTATGGGATTCAGATTGTGCCTAGACTATTCAAAACCATCAGCTCAAGAACTGCTACACTTTAAATTGAGAGCAGCAAAGTCCATGAGGTCTATTCTACATGATCTTATCTGCAAGTGTTGCTACAACACAGACCTGTAAAACACCAAACCCTCGGAATCGGGATAGATACAGCAGCTGCCAAGATTGCAACCTTCCTCCAGCAACCATCCATCCAGAACATTGATCAAGGGCGGAGCTCTCCTTACAATAGTTTGTATTTATTGGAGCGGTAGCATTTGGGACTGTTTCCCAATTGCCACAAATCATGGCCAGCATCGTGGTTTGGATTGCAGACAGAGACCAATGGTAGCAAGTGCCTAAAATTGGTCTCTACTGGCATTGTAGAAATCACCTACCTGTAGCTGCGCTTGCCCTTTTAGTGGGCAAACAATGATGGTGAAACAGTTCAGGCTACTCAGTGCATAGGATTGTTTCCAGTGATAGCAGTGAGGAATATTTAGACCCTAATTCACTTTAATAGATAATGCTCATTTATCAATGTTAAGCAGTGCTTATAGCATGCATCATGATGAGCTGATCAACAATAATGATCCGCAATAACATTATTTCCACACTAAATGAGCATGGCTTACCTGTTGCCATTCCTTGTATGAATTGCATGTTTACTTGTATGTTGCTTGAGACAGGACCGTTGAGTACAGTTACACATATTTGCACTGAGCCTGCACTTTCGTTTACTGTGATGCTGCTCGTGTTCATTACAACTGTATAGACAATTGCTGCAGGAGTAGGTGTGGGCGTGACAAATAGACCCGTAGATGTATAAATCGAGCGTGTGGCCGTAGATGTATAAATTGAGCCTGTTGAAGAGAATAATTTTGTGCTTCTAAATTAGTTTCATTGTGGTTAATTTCATTGGTAAAAATTATGAATTTATACTACGTAATAATAATAATAATAATACACATTAGGTAGATACATCTACGCAAATTTGCATCCATGTTTTTGATAAAATCTAGAATCGTTCATACTACCAGCATTGTTCACACTTCATAATGAGTACTTGCAAATCACACTACAGAAGATGTGAATTTTAATTTGCACCATTGTGTATTTCTATTGAGCATTGGAATATCTACGCGCAAATGTCTTGCTTACTATCAATGTTAATGATGGTCACAACCACAGATGTTCCATACGCTCTGTCCCCAATAGATGCTAGAGAATCACTTGGATACAAATTCACTGTGAATGTTCTTGAGGGAGTAATAATCAAATCAGCGATTGTTTGTATTGTTATGCAAACACTTTGCATTGTGGCGCTTCCGACAGCAAACATTTGATAAGTACTCGCCCCAATATAGTTTATACCACCTGAGTAGAGATAAAACATGAATACAAAAAAAGAAAAAGATGTTAGGTGAGTAGATATGTACATCGAAGTATTGCAATTAGGAGAAAAGAGAAGTGATGTAGTATTGCAGAGAGGTACTTTACATCGTTATACTGATATGCAACAATCTTAAATAGTACAGACAAAAGAGGTTATACACATTTATTTCAGCAATGATTTCAATGATTCACACAGATGAATGGTAAACAATCGCTGTGCAAAAAAAAAAGGCAGTATACAGTGGTGTACATTTATGCGTATATTTCTAGATACCATAAAAATACCGATTGTGTATATTTAAAATATACACATAGGTATATTTCAAGAATCCGCAGGTGACAATTTGATTCACACACCATGTATATACACTAATACTGTAATATCTAAATGTTCACTTGCTAAAAATTAAGATTGAATCTATTCGACTGTTCATTTAAGATGACTTGAGCTGCATTGCAATTTTCAGTACCGGTACGTCTAGGTGGCATGTGTGGATAATTGTCGATATGTGCATGGTTTGGTGTATTGCATGTATTTGAATTTCTATATCCTGGTGGCCGACAAATGCCACTCCCCGTTAATGTCATTAAGACCACGGCAGAGAAAACAGTCCTGCTTGTAAGTGGGTGCAGGATAGAGTGATGGCGGCGCCTTAAGGTTATGATACTAATGACGGCGTACCATTTCTTGTTACATCATAGATACTTCTGGTACAAACGGGTGCAGAAGTAATAGTAAAAAATTGTTTAGAAACATGACAATGCACAGAAGAGTTGGCGTTACCATCATGTGAGTCATAGACTACAAGAAAATGTCCAAACTTTCCACATTTCCTGATGCATCTCAGGAGCACTTGACATTTGAATCACCACATTACACAGGTGGATGTGATGTACCTCCCTCAGAAGAAAGGTGTGACTGGAAATGGGCATTACCGTCACGTGAGTCATACACGAGCAGAAAATGGTCAGACGTTCCACATTTCCTGACCCATCTCATGAACACTTGACACTTGAATCACCACATTGCACAGGTGGATGTGCTGTAACCCCCTCAGAAGTGTGGCGTGACCGGAAGTGGGCGTTACCGTCTCGTGAGTTATAGACTTTTGCAGAAAATGGTCAGACTTTTCACAATTCTTGACCCATGTCAGGAATACTTGACACTTGAATCACCACAATGCACCTGTGGATGTGCTGTAACCCCCTCAGAAGAGTGGCGTGACCGGAAGCGGGCTTTACCATCACGTGAGTCATAGACTTTAGCAGAAAATTGTCAGACTTTCCATATTTCTTGACTCATCTCAGGAACACTTGACATTTGAATCACCACATTGCACTTGCGGATGTGCTGTAACCCCCTCAGAAGAATGGCATGACCGGAAGTGGGAGTTACTGTCACGTGAGTAATGCACTTTAGCAGAAGATTGTCAAACGTTCCACATTTCCTGATCCATCTCAGGAACACTTGACACTTGTCCTCTTCCCTTCACTCCAGATTGAATGGTTCGTCAACCTTAGCTTGAAGCGAAAAATGTCATTTGAACACCATTTTGTATTTGGTAAATATTAATGACTAATTTGGCGCCAAGGTCAAGCACCACGTGACGAGCAGTTCCAGTAGGCCAGAAAGAACTATTTAGGTTACTTTACAAGTACACAGATTGTACTAATTGGCTTATTGGCTATCTCAACCGGCAGATTTTACAGCGCTCCTTTTGCTGAGCCTGCTTGAATCTCTTAGACCGTTTTTAATTACATCCTGACTACATTGCATCATCATAAGACAGCTGGTTCCACCTTACCGCAAAAGGTATACGTGGATAGGACTTCAATATGAGCAGCTACACCCGGTACGGCCGGTAGTATGTCTCTCACGAAGTATCATTCAGGTCTCTTTCTCGAACATGTTTTAGAGACACCGCCATGTGAAACGTATCGAAGGACAGCAATCTCGGTGGATAAAGCGGGTAAGCGATTGCTTTTCCTTTCACACGTGAAGCGAATGGCTGCTGGCGAGATTGCATCGAATACTTCAATATGAAGAGCAGAAGTACTGGATTGCTATGGCGTTAAAGGTAGTTTAAGAGGCTTTGTTGTTCGAAATTATATATTATAATCCCCTCCGGCCTCAGGTTCATAAGAGTTCTTTAATTGAAGAAGATCAAACTATAGGCGTGCCAAGCGATCCCGCCGACAGAGTAGGCCTTTATAGCTGTGTAACGTTTTACGTATGGATGCGCTTTTTACTGTAGTATGGGATATGTTGATGGGTTCGAGGAAAAGAAAAAGGCAATTGTGGCCGTCATGTATATTTGAAGTGGTGAGTGATGACCAGGACGCTCAAAAACTGCCTCGCGTGACTTTAGGAGACGTTGCAATGGATTCCAAACAAATGCATAGCAACGGCGAGCTGAAGGCCGCTACTGGAGGCTCTGCTCCTTTGGTTCAAACCTGGACAGCTAGCTGGAAAGCTTGAACGTTGACCGTGTGTTTAATGTAATGCTTTGTTTTGTCATGTTATTGATAATTAATGATTTGTACTGTAATCAAGGTAGTATACAACAAACGGAATCGGACGGCTTACCAAACACAGTATACGGTCAACGTCGGTATGAAGTGTTACGAAGTGGCATCCGGAGACGTTAATAAAAGCTCACGTGCTACACTTGAGGATACGTGAAATATACACCATGCGAAATTGGTTCTTTCCAAATATACCAGTGGGATTCGTCGCGTATGCCCATGCGTATATTTATGCGTATGCTTAAAATATACAATAGCGTATATCCTGATTTTGGTACAGTGATGTCATTAATTAAGCTAGCAAGTTACTCAGGAACTTTTTAGGAATACAATAATGCAACTCTGAAGGACCTTATGCAAAAAAGCAGTCTTATTGGTGCCTGTGCTTTTCCTTACACAAGACTTTTGTTGTTGATGGTAAGCTGTAAGTATAACTTACTGACTGCTGTGCCATTTGTTTCATTAAAAAGTACGCCAACACTTATTGGAAGCACTTTACTTCCATTGATGAAAGTAAGAATAGCACAAATGGTGACTGGAGATCCCTCATAGACTGAAACACTAGAAGTACAAGTGTAGTTTAGAGCTACAACTGCAACTGCGTATGGAAAA
Source organism: Ephydatia muelleri (assembly GCA_013339895.1). NCBI lineage: Eukaryota > Metazoa > Porifera > Demospongiae > Spongillida > Spongillidae > Ephydatia > Ephydatia muelleri. The sequence goes on along the minus strand of JABACO010000003.1, from coordinate 11,383,317 downwards.
ATAAAGCATGTGAAGAATTTAACACAAAGTACCAGTTAAAATCTAATCATACCATTTCTCAATTCTAGTATATGTCGGCAACTCAAACCCTGTTCCTAATGCAACACTGTCAGCAGTTTGTTATGAGCTAGTGCATGGATACTTAATTTCTATTACGAATATTAGTTGTCTAAAATACACTGTCTAGATTGATATGCAAATTGTTAACATGGGTTAAATTAAATGCATGACATCATGCAATATATAACGAACCTTGTTGACTGACGATAACTGTTGCACTGCACAACAATAAAAGTATCCCCAAAATGATCCGCATTTTTAATAATGCATCTAAGATCTGAGGAAGAGAGATTGCTCTATTGCTTCAGTTTTTGAATTTCATCATTTTTATATCAATGTTTAGAAACACTCTCACATTTACTTACAACTAACAGTACAGATGACGGATAATGAAATATTGCTGGCATGCGAAGATCAATAGTAACAGCATGGGTGTACGCGGGGGGGGGGGGGGTCGATGGGTTCGAACGACCCCCCCCCCCCCCTCCCGTATGCGAGGTCACCTTCACCATTGGAATTTGTTTTCTAGTATTTTACATACATGCACGCTAAGTACTATTGCGCTTACGCAGTACCGATAACTTTGCCTCACGTCACACGTGTTCAAAATGGAATAACACTCAGAACATATATTAAGGTCACCTATTAACAAAACTCGACCCCCCCCCCCCCCCCCCCCTTCCTGAAGGCTGCGTACGCCCATGAACAGTTAATTATTTCAATACGGCAGTTCTCAACTCTAAACGTACACCATATTGCAATAACATATGATACACAAAATACAACTCCTATTTAGAACTTCGCCCCAAAAAATTATAAACGTTTGATTTACAGCCTGGCAACGACACCGCAAAAATGCGGTGTCGACGTTTGAGCAATACACCACAGAAATGCCGATTAACTGTAACTATAGCTCTTCACTGCAGTTATCCACTCTTACTGTAAGTACAGCATCCAAAATGGTATTGCCTTGACACCTACTGTTGTGAAAAGCAACCCAGCGTAGTTTTTTTCTTGCAAAAGAGTAAATGTCACATCATTTTTATATCTGCATCGTCAGTATGCAACTATACACTCACCCCTTGTACAGCCGATATAACTTTGGGTATAGCAGCCCTAGACCATATATAATGAGAGCTAATTATTGGTGGTATGTTTATCGGGGGGGGGGGGGGGGGGGGGGGGGGGGGGGGGCAGGAGTCTCGCAAGCAATAGGCAGCGGGGGGACGCTAGAAAGGTTGTGTCTAACTGAATTTTTACACCATACTCCACGCACACTTTTGGCAATGTTATAGCTACATGTTATTACCTACGCTGCTACAATATGCGCTGCTATAATATGCACTTGTTGTGACAGAACAAGAGACAAGAGAGCGGCCCTCCCCACTTCTTTACAACCACAGGGAAAAAACGCGTAGAATCATTTTGGAATCATTGCGTGATTGAACAGTAAAAATCACACACGTTTGTTCAATCACACAATGATTTTACAGACGATTTAAAATCCTTTATAAAATCAAAACTTTGATTCGACCCATTTTTTCCCCTGTGAACCTGCAATGCACAGTAGGCCTACAGCATTCGATAGTATGCAACTTATATCTGTGGTGTCTAGTATAGCGTGATGGCTATATCAAACAGCAATATAAACATACCGTTTGTCAGACTTGTATTTCTACCACCATCTCAGTCGTGCAACAAGGTTCCAGAGCTTATTCATAATTCTCAGGTTGCACCCAGTGATGTATTCATTGATTATGAGTTATATATTCACACAAGTTCAGTACCACATAGGGCACGTTTCTCAGGGAGTTTGCTATTGCTAGCATATAATATATATGTCAAGGCCCGATTTCAAACCGCTGGCCCGCTTTAAAGCGGGCTAGCCCATTTTAAAGCGGGCCAGCTGGACCGTTTTAAAGTAATACATGAAAGTACGAACCTTAGCATTCTAGTTTCGATTTGTGATAACTATCACGCTTTATAGGTAAGCAGAACGTCAGTAGCGTTAAATCGGGCTGGCTGGCCCGATTCAAAACCGGCCAGCCCATGGTCCGCATGCGCACATTAAGGTGTTTATTGCCTGCACGTGGCGGCCTGTAGAGTGTCTTTCGAGGTGTTGATCGTTGCTGTGGTTTGAAATGTCGAAGGACAATTTGGAGGAGTATTTGGCCAGGACCTTCCCTGACGATGATAAGAGATCTACCAGTGGTGTCATACACAGAAAGCTAGGTCAGAAAATCAAGGATTGTCTTCTAGGAAACGGGTCTTTTGATAAGAACTTCAGATGCATAGTAAAGAGACGTGAATTTTCGCTGTTGAATTTGCCGAGTGTGGGTATGAGGGATGTACTGGTGGTGATGAAAAGGTACAGCTCAGTTGACTCTACAGGCATGCGCTTTTCATTTATAAAATATATCATAGATTGAGGATATTGGGAAATTCCGCATGGTAATTTATGTTGAAGACTATTGGAACACCCTTATGGAAGTTCATGACAAACAATTGTTTCATGCTGGCTACAGGAAAACCTTTCATAAGGCATGCCGCAGTAATATTGTAACTGTGATTGAGATAATAAGCGTATTTCTGTATAAATTAATTCAGGTGCAAAGCATGTATTGTGGAATTCCTCGAAGCGTCGTTCTAGAGTTTGTGAAGGCCTGCACAACGTATACACAACAATAAATCCGTAACCTGCACATGTAAAAAACAAATTCAAACACTGTCAGTAGTGGTGGCCCTTAAAACAAGAGCCCTCCTTAACAAGGGTAATGTTCAATCTTTGGTAGAGAGCTGTGATGATTTGGGCAACCTTGTCGTGTGGTCAAGCGTGAGACAAGCTGCGATACAGAGTCCACTTTGCTTCAGTATCCCAACACCCATAGGTCCCTAATGCTATCGGAATACATACCCACCCCAACTCGGCACATTTGGGACTATAAGCTGGATCAGTATATTTGAAATACACAACGTTTCATGAATACACAGCCGTATTGCATCATAGATTACACAGGCACCAATATTGAAATCTAATAAGCAGTAGAAAAGTGGTCAGGCCAGCGTGATGAGTGGATGGGGAACCTGCACCAATGCAGCTAGAGCGCTGTGAGCTCACCAAGCGCCCCAGAAGCCAACACCGCAATCTGATAGGCTTTGATAATGAGGTGCTGAAATTTTCCCCTGCTGCATTAATAAATCAACGGTTCAAACAGCAATTCTTTTATTCTTTGCATTTTAACACGAGATACGGGCAGTGTTATACATGCAAGGAATTGGTAACAAACAGATAGGCACATAGGCGGCCCCAGCACCTATGGAGGGGGAGGGGGCAACCATACAAGGGCGCCAAAAGGGGTGGGGGCATTTTCTATGCTATTGTAGTGCTATTGCCGAGTGAGTCTTATAGCAAATCACAGCAATTGTATAATTATCAGCAGACTGCTATAAAAGGGCAGTCATAGGGTTTATATACATTTACCAGCGCATGCGTAGGCTGCACAGCTGAACACCCACGCATACGTAGATACACCAAAAATATATGTCCAATAGCATCGCTACACTATCTCCTTTTTCAAAGAGGCACTCTCATCACCGAAACTTCACCAACCAGAATACCAGCCATAACGGGAGGGGGCGTGACGTGTCCGTTTTGGGTAGCGGTCTTGTGCAGGGGGCGATTGGCGTATCCGTTTCTGAGGTCTCGACATCGGGCTCTTTGTTGTCACGGTCTCTGACTGAGAAACTGTGCCATCAGAATTGATACCAGATGGTGTGCTGTTTAGAAGTCCCGCGTCACCTGGTGCAGTATTTGTCTGTCCATCAGTAGCAGGGGTCTGTTCAGTGGGCGTGTCGACTGCCGGCTCCTGCAAGGTACCAAGTTGGTCCGCCTTACGAGTCACATTTGTCTCTGTGGAATCCACCATGACGTCATGATCATCATCTTCAAAGAACTGAAGATCACTCCCAGGAAACTGAACAGGCTGCTCATTCGCATCAGAATTGTGCAAATCCTCCCCCACTGGTTTCATCCGTATGTCGGCTGGGCAAGGCTTCAACCGATCGAAGTGTACTACGACTCTCTTTCGTGAGCCAGGGCGTTTATCTTGGATCCTATACACAACAGACGATAGCTTTTTAATGATTTTAAATGGGCCAGTCCACGGGCAGTGTAGCTTTCTTGATCTCCCCCTCGGCACCACCGGGTTGTTTAGCCACACCAAATCTCCAATCTCGTACTCTTGACCGTGCACTCTTCTGTTGTACAGTTCTTCTGATCTCATGGCTGTTGCCTGCATGTGTTTTCGGGCCTTCGTATAAGCACTTTCCAGTGTATCTTTTAATGTCTTTACATACTGATGAGGTAGCACGGGTTCTGTTGGACAAGAGCCATACATAATATCCACAGGAAGTCTTGCAAGGCGACCGAACATTAATAGAACGGTGTATAACCTGTGGACGGTTGAACAGATGTATTGTAGGCCATACAGACCTTCCTGAGGTGCTGTTCCCAATTGCTAGGGTCTTCCTCTACAGTACTAGCAAGCATGGCCAGCATTGTGCGATTAAATCGTTCAACAAGTCCGTCCGATTGGGGGTGGTAGGGTGTAGTGCGTGTTTTGTCGATCTGCAGCAAACGACACACTTCCTGCATCACGTTGGCCTCAAACTGCCTCCCCTGGTCCGAGTGCAGCTGTTCTGGAACTGAAAACCTGCAAAAGAACTCATCGACCAGTTTATTTGCCACGGTCACCGCCTCTTGATTGGGGATCGCGTAAGCCTCGACCCATCTGGTAAAATAATCAGACGCCACCAGGATGTAAGTGTTTTCAGTTTTAGAAGGGGTCAATGGTCCAACAATATCGACCGCAACCAGCTGCAACGGGTACCCTGCTGTCACACTCTGAAGCGGGGCTCTGCTCTTGCGAGAGGGATTCTTTCTTGCTGCACAAGTTGGACACGTCTTGCACCATTCCACAGCATCTTCCGAATATCCGGGCCAGTAGAACCTCTCACGCAATCGATTCAGGGTTTTTGCTTCTCCCAGATGCCCACCAAATGCCCCTTCGTGCAGCTGTTTCAATATCTGGCACCTGGCTGCCTTCGGAACCACTACTTGTACGTTAGAGTTTCCTTCATCTTCATGATACCTGTACAGAATTCCATTCTTGAACAACAACTGTTCCCACTGTTGTACGAGCTGGTTAAATTCCCTGCTTTTACCCTTGCAGAAACTGGTATCAGGTACTTTTCTCGAAATCACCGACTGAAGAATAGGTCCAACGTCTTCGTCAGCACCCTGGAGCTCTCGTATATTGCTGAGCGGCTCTTTGCTGGCCTGGACGGTACAGGCTTTGGCACCGTCGCTGCAAGAAAACTGGGAGGGAGGCTTTATCTTTGAAGGACATTCACTCTTGTCTGCGTTTTGCAGGCGAGATAAGGCATCTGCATTTTGGTGGCACTTTCCCCTCCGATGCACCACTTCGACGTCGAATTCTTGGATTTGTTCCAGCCATCGCGCCAGTTGCCCCTCAGGCTCCTTCATGCTGTAAATCCACTGTAGAGAGCTGTGATCTGTTCGAAGTATAAAATGGTGGCCTAACAGGTAAGGCCTGAAATGTCTCATAAAGGTAACCACTGCCAATAATTCTTTCCTGGTTACGCAGTACTTTCGTTCAGCCTTACTGAGCGTGCGACTAGCATATGCCACCACCCTCTCCAAGCCGTCGTGTTCTTGCGATAAGACTGCTCCAATTCCGGTCTCACAAGCATCTGTATCAAGGAGAAAAGTTTTACTGAAATCTGGAAATGCGAGAATGGGAGCAGCAACCAGCCTAGATCTCAGTTCCTGAAAGGAAATAGAACACTCTTTCGACCAATCGAACTCACGTCCTCGTTCAGTGAGCTGGTAAAGGGGCTTTGCAATGGTAGCAAAACTCTGGATGTAATTTCTATAATATCCTACCAGACCCAGGAACTGCTGAACGTCGCGTCCCGAGGTAGGAACAGGCCACTTCGACACAGCGTTAACCTTCTCAGGATCGGTGTGAATTCCATCTCTCGTAACGACATGACCAAGATACACAACTTTATCCTGGAACAGTGAACATTTTGAAGGCTTTAGCTTCAGTCCTGCCCGACGCAGTCTCTCTAACACAAGTTTCAGGTTTTGAAGATGACGCTCGAAGGTTTTTCCCATGATGACTATATCGTCACTGTAGACGAGACAGCGTTCCCACTGGATACCAGAGAGCACCAGGTCCATCAACCTTTGGAACACTACAGGGGCATTACACAATCCAAAAGGCATAACTTTAAATTCAAAAAGTCCCTCCCTGGTACAGAATGCAGTTTTGTGCCTATCTTTCTCTTCTACCTCCACCTGCCAGTAGCCGCATAGGAGATCCAAAGTGGAGAACCACTTTGACCCACTCAATGCTTCCAAGGTATCGTCCACTCTTGGAAGGGGGTAGGCATCTTTCCGGGTGACAGAATTTAACTTGCGGTAGTCAATGCAGAACCGGAGAGATCCATCCTTTTTCGGGACTAGAATTATTGGAGATGCCCAGGGACTTGACGATGGTTGGATGATATCCTTCTGGAGCATATCATCGATCATCTTTTTTGCTTGCTCCCTCCGAAATGGTGGAACCCTTCTGCACTGCTGCCGAATGGGGTGACTGGTACCTGTATCGATGGAATGCTTAACAACACCTGTGCGACCCATATCGTCACTGCTCTCAGCAAATACATCTGCAAATTCTACTAGCAACTCATACAACCGATTTTTCTCTTCAGATGTCAAGTCACCAGCACTTCTATCAGCCATATCATGCAGCAAACCACGCTTACATGAAGAGACTTCAAAATCCGCTGGTACATTGCTATCTTCCCTTACTGGTGCTACCATCATTTCATCAAATGGTATAGCTGTGGCCACATTTGTTCCCTTGTGGATGACTGCCTCTGTTGGTAGGGGGTTGATGATAAGTATGGGTACTTGCCCACCTGGCAATGAGGTCACCAGGGCTCCAGCCACCAGGATTGGAAGGTCGAACCGTGAACCTTCAACCAACCATACACCTGTTCCATCAGTTGATGAAACAGTAGCTGTGGTTTGAATCTCACTGAAGGGCGGAATTGCCAAAGTTTCCACCAAGGCTACCCGCTGTAGTTCACTGCGTCTGTCAGTGTGATCTGAGACCTTCCCTGGCACCTTTTCCAGTGGTACTGTCACATTTCTGAATTGGAGGATATTCTTAGGCAAATCAATGACACCTTCAAACTTCCTCAGAAAATCTAATCCAATAATACAATCTACACCCAGTGCATCAACAACAATAAAATCAGACACAAAGGTTGTACCAGCAATGTCTAGGTGCAAGGTTGTTACCCCACACACTGAAACTGGGCTACCTTCAACACCAACCAGCTTGTGTCCATCCCAAGGTGACAGGCTACAGCTGTGTTCTCCTTCCAATTGACACCACACTGTCTTCTTAAACAAACTCACTGTGGCGCCAGTGTCTATCATACATTGAACTGTCTTGTTTCTAACAAAAGCTGTTATACAAGGTGATGATGCAGGGTTAATTGCCAAACTACAATGGACCATTGTATTTTGTCCCTCATGCACTTGGTCCCTAGTGGTGAGGGGTTCTAGTTTCCCTGCTGCTTCGAGCGGTTGCCCTCAGCAGCAGTGCAGTTTCTTGCAATATGACCAACTTGCCCGCATTTGTAGCATACAATTCACTTACCACGACCCTCAACTCCAGTACCAGTCGTCCGCATTGGTCTCCGAGTCGCAGCCGCATCTCCGAAGGAAGATTCCAGCCTCTCCAGCCGTGCTGACAATGTTTTCAGCATTTCTAAGACCGTGTCCTGGCCGCTGCTGGTTGACAACGTAGCAGCAATACTCTGGGCCCCTACTTCTTCTGCAACCGTTGCAGCGTTCACTTCTTGTCTCACTCCCGGGCGGAGATACGACTGTATCTCCAGCGTTGCGGTGACTGCTTCATCAACAGTCTTCGGCTCTCTCTGTCTAACAGCAAATGCAACCTGGGGGTTATCAAGCTCACCGAGGTATCTTTCTAGAGCGAGCAATTCTTTCGCTTTTTCATCCAGCTCTGGTAAAGCTTTCTCCGCTAGGACTCGCAGCTCGTCCGCGAAATCGCTCCAAGATTCGTCTCGCTTGCGCCTCCTGGCCTGAAATTCAACAAAATACAATTTCCGCTTACTGTCTGGCTCAAAACGTTTTTGGAGCGCTTCCTTGGCTGCTTCGTAGTTCTGTTTGGTTTCAGGGGAAAGTCGCTTCCACGCAGTCTGCGCTTTCCCGGTTAGCCGCACTGGCAACCACAGCCGCTTCTTTTCGCTATCCCATCCATTTACCAGAGCAGCAGCTTCAAAATGGTCTATCCACTCTGCCCAATTTGATAGACCTGAGAACGAATCTGGCGACACGAGAGGGCGACTAGCGCCAGCTAATTCGCTCCGGAAGACAGGCTGCGTTGGCTGAGCAGCCGCTTCGCCCTCTTCGCCCGGTTCCGACATCCTGCCGTCTACGCCACGTGTAGTGCTATTGCCGAGTGAGTCTTATAGCAAATCACAGCAATTGTATAATTATCAGCAGACTGCTATAAAAGGGCAGTCATAGGGTTTATATACATTTACCAGCGCATGCGTAGGGCTGCACAGCTGAACACCCACGCATACGTAGATACACCAAAAATATATGTCCAATAGCATCGCTACACTATGGTAATAATGGATCTGATTTTTATTCATGTTGCTATACACATAATGCATGTAAAAACATTGCTACTCAAAAATTAGATTTGATACATTTCGTGGGTGCATTTTCAAAAATAAGTCAACTGCTTTGTCGTAATTAACTGCGTGACCATGATGTATATTCATAAGCGCCATTGACGACAGACCATAGATGATAGAGGCCAGTTGAGCAGACGGCGCAGTGTAGAGAAACTCCTTTCACATTGACAGCTCGTAGTAGGGAGTGTGCAACCAATCTTCAATAATCAAACTGGCATGGGTGCAGAAGGCATGGATGTGAAGGAATAGATGCAGAAGGCATGGGTGTAGAAGACATGGATGTAGAAGGCATATGTATATAGAGCCATGCATGCACAATCAAACTCGCTATTCAATTTTCCAACCAATACCACACACCTAAAATATTGCACATAATACGTCACATGATAGGTCAGTGAAGCCCTAACTGTACTAGAAAAGGACTAAAACAACTTTCCCATGGTAACATGATGACTGAGTATGAGATGTACATACACACACTATGCAGGACACTTTGAACGACAATGCTGGAAAAGAGAAGGAAATGCAAAATGATTTTCGTGTGGCCGACTGGGGCATATGGCTCGGAATTGTCGTCAGCAGGGAAACGACAACGGGACGCCCGTAGAGGGCAACAGGCGTCCCCATTAGTATAGTGTGTGAAGGCCCCGCTGTAAGTAACGTAGTTACAATAGAAGCCATTGAAAGTAAAGTTGTTACATTCACGGGGAAGCTAGGCGGAGCAACAGTGAATATCTCGCTGGATTCGGGCTCTTCAAATCTCATTGGTGAGAAAGGCGGCATTACAAGTAGCAGAAAATGTCCGTGTAATCACGCTCACGACAATCATTCAATTCGTGACAGCTGCCGGTGTTGATTCCGTAACAGCACCTATTCAAGTGGGTGACAGACACAACAAGTGGGTGACAGATGCAACACAACTTTGCCGTAGTGTATAACTTGATTACTGCAGTGATCCTTAGTGTCGACTTCATGCAGAAACATGGATTGGTTTTGAACTTCTCCCATTCTCCTGTTCAGGTGTTCTCTACAACAGTAACAATGAAAAATGCAAAAAGCCTGATGGATTATCAACATTTCTGCCCATCATACAGAAAGCAAACAGTACTTCTCATTTTGCAGCAGCTACAAAAAGCCAGGATGAAGATGTGGTTGATGAATGTGCTATTCCAAAATTTGGAAACTTGGTGGCCTCTTTTGAATTACCAGAATGTCCGAGATCTGAGCTAAGGACGGTTGTGGGTGAGTTCAAACCTTGTTTAGAACACTGCCAGGAAAAACTGACTATGCAGACCACTATATCCCAACAATAGGCTCACCTGTCAGAGTCCCACCCCATGTCGCATTCCTGAGCAGTATCGCTCCAAAGTAGAAGAGCAAATCAAGAGCATGTTGCAGCAAGGCACAATTGAGAATAGCTGTAGTCCATGGATGGCACCTGCTGTGTATGTTGAGAAAAAGTCTGGAGACATTTGATTATGCCTTTGACTATCGGGAGCTTAACACAAAAACGAAAAAGGATGCTTACCCACTACCCCTGCCAGATGAGGTGCAAGGACACATGGCAGGAGCAACCATCTTTTCAACATTAGACCTCCGGTGAGGGTACTGGCAGCTTCCAGTATATATGCAAAAAACAGAGAAAAGACAGCGTTTTGTCCTGGACCTGGAATGGAACTGTACCAGTTTACACAAATGCCTTTTGGCCTGACTGGTGCTCCCAGCTCATTTCAACGTCTGATGGACACAGTAATGAGAGGCCTGTGGTTTGTGAGAACATATGTAAATTATGTCATCATATTAAGAGCCAACACAAGGGACACTTGAATGTTGGCTTCCAGAAACTTCAAGGAGCAGGATTAACACTTCGAGGGAAAAAGTGTCATATTGGAATGGACAACGTTTTCTATCTGGGACACACATTTTTGGGTGCTGGGATGATGCCTGATCCAGGCAAAGTCAAAGTTGTGGAAGAATGGCCTACCCCACATGTACATTCTGTCCGCCAGTTCCTGGGTCTAGCATCCTACTATCGGCGTTATGTCAATGCATTTGCAGCTATAGCAGCTCCACTTCACTTTCTCACTCAAAAGGACACTCCATTCAACTGGACAACAGAATGCGATGCAGCATTTCAGACTCTAAAGCAAATCTTTGCAGGCCCCAGTACCGGCTTACCCTAGGTTTGAACAAGATGCAGGTACTTTTATCTGCAAGCTGATGTGAGTGCCGTTTGACTTGGGGCAGTACTTGAACAGGATGGTCATGTCATTGCATACGCCAGCCGAAGCCTCAACAAATCAGAGCAGCGATACAGTGTGATACAGAAGGAATGCTTAGCTGTGGTATATGCTCTGAAACCGTTTCAACATTACTTATTGGGTCGCCCCTTCAACATTACAAAGGATCTCATGCACCACTTCAATGGTTGTCGGCTCAGAAAATGGAAGGTTTATTGTGCCTTTGGGCATTGCCAATACAAGAATATGATTTCCAGATTGAATATAAGAAAGGATCGCAGAATGGAAATGTAGATGCCTTGTCTAGGTGCAGTGTAGGAACTATTACCCATGCTGGACAACCATTGGGTGATATGCAGAAGGCACAGAGAGATGACCCAGCCATTAGCATACTTTATACAACATTTCTAAGCAAGAACACTCCCCATACCTATTGGCAGACCATGGAAGATGACAGCAGTGGATGTGTTGGAAGTTCTGAGGTCAGTCAACAACAACATATATTTGCTTGTGATGCAAGATTATTTTACAAAATGGGTCAAGGCTATTCCACTTCCAGATCAGACTGCAAATAGGATCACAACTGAGATTATAAGACTTTTTGCAGTGTATGGAATACCAGATATTCTGCACTCAGACCAAGGTACCAATTTTCGAAAGTACCATCTTTCAACAGACAGTGGAAGCATTTGGAATCAACAAACGTCGTACCACAGCTTACTACCCACCGTGTGACGGCATGGTTGAACGTGTGAACAGATCACTACTGCAGCTGTTAAGAGCATATGTAGAGAAGGACTATGAATGGGAGCGTTATCTACCACTGGTGCTCATGCCTATCGTACTGCAGTACACATGTCAACTGGAGTCTCACCATTTGTACTCATGTTTGGCAGAGAACCAAGGAGTAACGATTTATTGCCTCATATTGCATTTGACACAAACTCATACCAGGGCTATCTGCAAGCAAAACTACCATGCAGAACTACATGATTTTGTGGAGACAAATACAGTACAGGCTGGAGCTGCTCAGAAAACTGCTTTTGATTCTCATGCCAAGCTGCAATTGTTTAAAGAAGGTGACACTGTTTGGCTGTCAGTTCTAAAATCTAGTAACTGAGCTGGGAAGTAAATGGGAAGGCAAGTGGATTATAAAATCTGTCTAGAATGAAATCACTGATGGGACAAGAACACGGATTGTTCACATAAATCGACTACAGCACAGGAATCAGCATCAATGCAATGAAGTACCACCAAAGGACCATCCTACCATTGATCTCTGGAATGCACTCCAGATCGAACACATAATTACTTCTCCTGATCTGCCAAGAGAAGACCTGCCAAGAGAAAACCTGCCAGAAGAGCAGAGACGATACCCCATAAGACAAAGGAGACAACCATATAGGTACTAAAGCTTGAGGACAAGCTTAAAGAAGGCCGAGCATGTATGTACATCTCATACTCAGTCATCATGTTACATGCAGTTCATGGGAAAGTTGTTTTTAGTCCTTTTCTAGTATAGGGCACCACTGACCTATCTTGTGACGTTGTATTATGTGCACTGTTTTAGGTGTGTGGTATATAAGGGTGGTTGGAAAATTGAATAGCGAGTTTGATTGTGGTTCTATTACACGTGGGTTCAGAACACCACGTGGGTTCAGAATTAATGGTACAGAAGGCATGGGTGCAGAAACCAATGGTGTAGATGGCACGAGAACAAAAAACATGGGTGTACAAGGCATGGGTGCAGATGGCATGGGTGTAAAAGGCATGAGTGCAGAAGACATGAGTGCAGGAGACATGAGTGTGGATGCAGCTGTTGAGGTAGGTAGAGGAGCTAATAAAGATTTGGATGATGCATCAGCTGAATTGTAAAGTAGTTGTGGCTCACCTGCTGTATGAGGCATGGACTGGATAGAACTCGCTAAGATGAAAGGTTGTGGTGGATCCGTTGAAGAGATCGGTACAAAGAAAGACTTTATGCTTGGTACATATGCATATGGACAAATGTTTGCGGTTTGTTCCGCGGTACGTTCCATAGAGAATCTATGGCGTTTTTACAAACTTAATTATTATTTAATTAAATAATGGACATGCAACTTTTGCTACCCACTAATACTACTCTAAATGATGTTCAAATGTAGGCAATTTCAAATTTTGTATCTCATACTGTCCAAAATTCTGGGACCAATTCTGAAAATATGATATTCCATAGACTTATACACAAAATTATGCTAATTAAGATATTCCATTAGTTATAACTAATGAACAGAGGGGGTTAGAACTTTTGCCACCCTCTACAACTATTCTAAAACTATCCAAATAATATAATATATGAAAAAAAGTGAATGTTGTCGTGAAGAATTTGGGGACCATTTTTAAACAAAAATAGTAAACCAGTTTTGGGGCAATAAGGCGCCATTTTTAAATGGCGTTTCTATGGGTTTCCAAAGATATTTAGTTAACGTGAAACCTCTAACTTGGACATGCCCATCTAGGGCAATTCTGCGAGGGCGAGGTGGGCCAGGACAGGGGGAAATGAGCGTATAAACATTAACAGCATGGAATACTAAAAGCTTCGAGTCTGTGTTTTCTACACCGAGTAGACTGATCGTTGTCTGAATGATATTGTAGGCTGCATATACCTCGACCGGCTGCTCAGATATCTACGTATGCTCCCAGTGAAAAAATCTTGAGTACGATCTTGAGCAAAATCTTGGCCCAAGATCTAGATGGCCAAGGTTATGGCGGCCAATTTCTTGGCATCTTGACCCAAGATCTTAGCCACAATCTTGCCTCATCTTGGCCATGATCTTGCCTCCTTACCCGGCCATGATCTTGCCTCCTTGCCCCTAGATCTTGGCCATGATCTTGCCCCTAGATCTTGGCCATGATCTTGCCTCATATCCCCCTAGATCTTGGCCATGATCTTGCCTCCTTGCCCCTAGATCTTGGCCATGATCTTGCCTCCTTGCCCCCAGATCTTGGCCATGATCTTGCTTCCTTGCCCCCTAGATCTTGGGCATGATCTAACATCCAACCCACAAACTGATCCTGCATCCTTGATTGACACAAGAAATTTGTAAATTTTAAGTATAATATACATTTTAACATTTTACAAAGAGATAATTATATATTTAAACAACAAAGTACATAATAAATTTACAGCTCCTTCTTTGCTTTAGATTTGCCTCAGTCTCGGCATTTCTGACTGAATGCAATACATACATTATCAGAGAGTGTGTGCTAACACATACACGTGTACTAACCTTAAACAGATCAATCCTCCTCAATGGAAACACATCAAGCATCGCCAGTTGATCGCCATTGGAGAGGTGGGCATCTATAAGAATGCAATACATACATTATCAGAGTGTGTGCTAACACATACACGTGTACTAACCTTAAACGGATCAATCCCCCTCAATAAGAACACATCATGCATCGCCAGTTGAGCCCCATCGGAGAGGTGGGCATCTATAAGAATGCAATACATACATTATTGGAGAGTGTGTGCTAACACATACACATGTACTGACATTAAACAGATCAATCCTCCTCAATGGGAACACATCAAGCATCGCCAGTTGATCCCCATCCGAGAGGTGGGCATCTATAAGAATACAATACATATATTATCAGAGAGTGTGTGCTCCCAGCAAAAAGTTCTTGGGCAAGTCTTGCCCAAGAAACCCAAGATCTTGCAATCTTGGGCAAGATGTTTATAAGATCTTGGCAAGATCTTACTTATATCAAGAAACGTATGCCGCATCTTGACTACAATGCCAAGATGTCAAGATCTAACATTGGTTCTTGGCAAGATTGTTGCAAGATGTTACAGATATGAGCCGTGTCTTGGCTACAATGCCAAGATGTCAAGATCTTGGCAAAATTCTAACAAGATCTCAAGAAATATAATTTTGACTACTATGAAAAGATGTCAATATTGCTTCTAGGTAAGTATCTAATAGATGTCAATTTTATTCAGTTGTTGCTACTGAAAGCAAACCAATCTTATTAATAAGTGCAAAATCCAAATAGTACTTCAGTTCTGATAAAACCTTGTATCTTGGCTCTATTAACCTTTCAGACTGTGATGCACATGTCGTTAATGTATTCTTGCTTCTTGGTTTTTCGGCAAGGCAAGGATGACTAACTCATTAATTATACATTGATACAATCAGAACATTATTGGTGTTTTGATTTTGTACATAACAATAAAATACAAAATAAAGTAATATGTTCAAGCACATACATGTTTATAGTTGTTGTCAGTTCATGCAGTAAATTTTAATGGTGCTCGTAAGTGTTTGGTATGAATACAATTATATCTGCTTGTGACTTCTTGATTGGAATATGAATACATTTTCTTCTCAAAGAATTAACTGACACTGCCAATACTGTGTTTGAAACAGACAATTTCTTAACTTGAACAAAATTTTTGTTGATGTGCAAAGCATTTCTTGAATGTATTGGTTTGCTGAATGGTGCACCACTTAAAATACCTTCTATCATGTTTTCAAACGTGTCTATAATTGCTACTGGACCTTTCACAGTGATGCAAAAGCGTCTGATGGACCCTAGAAGCAAGTCCGATCCGTGAAGAAATTCACAAATTGAACTGTCTCGAAGTGTTTTTTTCCGAACATGGTATGATGTGTTGTCAAGTGCAGTATAACATGGAAATGTTGATACATCATTATTGACCAAATGAAATCCAGCAACCTGTAGAGCATCATACTCATAATCTAAAAGATTACAGCAGTGAATTTTGCCATGTGCACCATTGACCCTGTTACTTTGCTTCTCAGACACAAAATGAATGGCTTCAGTGTCTAAAGATAATTCATTTCTGTATGTAGATGCAGAATATGTTGTGCTAATAGCTTGTGCTAAGCTAGGTAAAAAGTTTCTTGTGCCATGACGATGTCTCTTGATGTATCCATTCATATTTTCAAAACCGAAAGTAGAATATGCCCAAAGAGGGCCCAACAATCGCACAAATTGGCACAAATGTACGATCGTGTGCAAATTTGCTGTAAGCATTGTGTCAGGATACAATTCAGGTACTTCAGCATAAAATGTGAATAAGCATTCTTCAGCTACTGATAAATCATGAGTAGAAATGTTGCAGCCTAGCAGAATATGCATAGCAGAAATCAGTAATGCAAAATGATTCACATAGTCAGATGGTAAGTAGGTAAGAATGATTGGCAGCGAATAGTACAGCAACCAAGCCCTATATTCTGATGACTTCCAATAAAATAGATTTTTTTTAATAGGACGTGGAGTGCTTCTAAACTCGTGGGGTGATTTTATATTCAATAAGTAAGCATCAATATCATTAACATTGTTTCCAAGATAAAATCGATGTTCCGAGTAATCAGAATTTATCCAGCACTCTAAAAATTGCTTTGTTATGCCCTGCAAAATAGCATGCAGATAATCAATAGGTACATGATGGATTGTAATATACTTCATTAGCATAGAGAAACCTTTAACACCAAATACTGGCTTCAAAATTTCTTCTGCTTTTCGTGCCCATGCATCAATATCACCAGGTTCTTTAGCAATATGTGGTTCTGCTGGTAAATACAAATGTCTGTGGCATTTATGGATGCCTCTGTCTTTAAAATATGGGCATCCATAGTAACCATTAAACTGAACAATATTTAGAGTCATTGCTTTGGCTGGAAAATCAAATACTGCAGCTACTATTTTCACTCGTAACACTTTTTCCCATGCGGCGTACTAAACTCTATTCCATTAGTATGTAATAAGTCAATTTTTGACAGCACCGATGGAAGCAATACATCTATTGATGGCTTGCATGGTCCTAGCCACAATGCAGCAACTATCATGTTTTCTACATTCATCCTGACCTCAGGTGGAAGAGTTGTAGTAAACATCAACACAGGCCACAATGTTTGACCTACGTGTAAGGTATAATACAATAAAATTAAACATGATTATGGAGTAAACAAACCTGATGATTTGAAGACAGGGACACCATCAGTGCATAAAATAAGCCCAGCATGTTCAGGACATGATAGAAAAGCTCCTTCAGCTCTTAAACTTTCATAAATAGTTCCATCATCGATGTCTGTATAATCCCTTTGGTACGTTTCCGGGAGAAATGTTTTAAGATATCGTTCCATTTATCTGTATTGTAAAATGAAGTATTTATAAATCAGGATAAGTTGATACAACCTACTTGAAAATATGGTGGACAGATGCTGATGAAATGGAAGCAAACTGAGATAGCAGACTTTTGATCTTTTTCTTCTGCAATTTCTATCGATACACTTTTTAGTATCTTTCAGTTCCTTAATGCATTCTGAACAATACATATGCATTTCAACATCATCAAAGGGATTTAGCCGTTTCCTAAGTTGATAGGTGGACCTGGCACATTGGTCACGTTTAGGGCAATGAATTGCAATAAGATCTAGGAGTTGCTTGGTTGCAGCTTCACTGAGATTATTTGTCACTGAAAAGTAGTTACATGCAATCCAGCTAGCCTTAGTGCTTAATGGTGCATCAGAATAAAGAGGCAGCAAAGATAACTTCTTCTTCAGGACAGCGGCAGTCAATGGCTGCGGAATCTCCTCAGTAGTTCCTCCAACATCATCTTCAGTTTTACCATCATCATTGTCATCAGGATAAACACCACCATCATGGTCTTCATCATTAACATTATCATCAACACTGTGATCATCATTTTCATCATCACTATTCTCACTACCATCATCACCATCATTACCATCATCCCAATAATCATCAACATCATCACCATGCTCATTAGTGTCATCATCATTATGATCATCACCATCATTACCATCATCCAGATGATCATCAACATGATCACCATGCTCATTAGTGTCATCACCATCATTATTGCCATCATTACCATCATCCAGATGATCATCAACATCATCACCATGCTCATTAGTGTCATCATCATTATGATCATCACCATCATTACCATCATCCAGATGATCATCAACATGATCACCATGCTCATTAGTGTCATCATCATCATCATCGCCATCATTACCATCATCCAGATGATCATCAACATCATCACCATGCTCATTCGTGCCATCATCATCATCATCACCATGCTCATTCGTGCCATCATCATCATCATCATCATCATCATCATCATCATCACCATTATCACCACTTTCTTTGGTAATGCAATGATTGTCCCCATCAATATCAGAATTTTCTTGATCATCTATCTCACGCATCTCATTGCTATCAACCACTTCCTCACTTCCATCAACACTACAACCTCTCTCATCTTGTCCTTGAGCGCCTAATCATAATACAAACCAAAAACGGTAAGTCAAAAAGCGCATTGAACTTGCTGATCAATTTAATTTAAATTTATTACGTAAACTGTATACAAACACAATGACGAAATGGTTAGTCTAGATAGGATATTAATTAGGTACCTTCTTTTGCCTTCCACCGACGGAGGGTTCTTTCCGGAACCGGTGTATTTGGGTCAGAAGCATATCGTTTCCTCTTTCGTTGCGTGTTACATATTCGTATGAATCAAATCACACACAAATACATGACTGACGTACGTGCGCGTGTAAACTAATGAATACAACGTACCTTGTGAGCTCGAGGTTTGCGCTAGGCCTTGCCTTAGAATTGTACGTGACGGTACAGGAATAGTAGGATCTCTAGCGTACTCTCTGTACCGAGTTCGTTTCCTTTGTGACATCGACGTCGATCGCTATCAGTGATCTATACCGTCACAATCTTTAATTTTCTTATTTCTAATATTTCCACGTGCTTTGTCAATCTGCTCGCTCTCGCCAAAAATGTCATCTAGTAAGCGCCCCATTCGATCCACAAAGCCTCCACTGCGAGTCTGCAAAGACAACGCGGAAAAGAAGCCCTGTCCACCTCTTGAGCCACATAAGTGATCTTGATCCACTGCTTGTGATCGATCACACACTTTCAAAATCAGGAGCATATTGACCGGTACGTACGTACTCATACACGTATACGTGCTAATTTGGTTCAATCGTTACGTTGACAAACAGAATCATGTGTACATGTACATGACCACATATGATGTATGAATATATATTAGTGGCCAATGCATGTAATGGCAGTACGTGTACACATAAACTAAAGCTTATTCATGTGTGTGGTGCTGTTACTGTATGAAACACCAATTGCAATGGTGTTTGAATAATTAACAACTTTGTACTTTTAATTAAGCTAAATAGCGAAACATCTATGCTAATACTCATTAATCTGTGAATAAGTACTTGTATTTTGAGTGTTTATTATTCACTAACTTTGAATTTTTTAAGAATGGTGTAGAATTTTATGCATCGAAGACAACAAAGTTTACAAGACTTTGACAACATCGCTGTCGACAGATGACAAAGACACTGTTACCAAAGAAGATTTAAAGATAGGAAACGAATTAGTTTGGTTGTACAAGGGAAAAAAAGTATACTGTGATATTCAAACACATGAATGGTATACCATGTGTTCGTGTTCAAGAGTATACCTGTAATTGTGCCTTTTGCAGATAATGAACAGGATAGCTTTAGTGATGACAGTGCTGATCATGATGAAGAGATTGTGGTAACTATTGTGTTGCTTTTACAATGTAGCATACAATATGTTTTTTTTTTTTAATGCAGCCCAGACCATCATCAGGTACGCATCAGGGCTCAACGACTGTGAAGAAAGCTGCGAAGGTATGTTCAGAAATCAGTACTGAATATTTTTTATAGTGGGCAGTAAAGAGGATATGCATGCATTACTGCTTTTTCTTAGTCCTTACTATAAAAAAACCCTGCTATTTTTGAAATAAAGAACTGTTTTTGCTAGACTATAAAACAATTCTAGTATAAATACATTTCACTTTTCTTCTCACATTTCAAATGAGTAATGTTCAATTGTATTATAGTATTATAATTCTTAAATAGAATTAATTTACCCTGTTCAGTAAGGCCCTTGCATTGGCTCTGATTCTTAAATAGGAATACAAAGGTACATTTATCATACTTTGTAAAATAATAATAATTTCTAGTACATATTATAAAACTGGTAACAATTATATCATACTATACAGCCCAAACCCATACCAAGAATGGAGGAAAGCGATGGCTCCAGCTCAGAATTGATAATGATTTCAAGTGCATTAATTCATACTAAGTACTCTATTGAATCTGCTGTGGTAAATACATGTACCATGGCACTCTGTTAAAAGTTACAGAAGAAATTCAAGCCATCAACAAAGTTATGGTAACTTTAACAGTAAGCGGAAAAATGTTACATTGCAAATCAATTGAGTTGTTCAATTAATGTTCAAAGGAAAGTGTTAGCAACTTAGCAGACAACATGGGCATTCTTAGTAATGCTGTTGCATCGTTAATACAACGTTTGCCTACAGACTGTACCAAAAATGGTAACTTCAAAGTTGTATCAGTTTTTAATTATTGTTTGATTGTAAATCACTGTTTACAGCAATGCAAGGTTCAAGTTCTACCTGCCAAACGACAATTACAGGTATTTATACTTTGCAAGATTATTTTGTACCTGATCAAACCCATGTATCTCATAAAACAGCAAAACCATCAGTCTTGGTAATGGAGGCAAGTGGCAGCAAGGCAAGTGGCAGCAAGCAGGCTGAGGCAAGTGGCAGCAAGCAGGCTGAGGCAAGTGGCAGCAAGCAGGCTGAGGCAAGTGGCAGCAAGCAGGCTGAGGCAAGTGGCAGCAAGCAGGCTGAGGCAAGTGGCAGCAAGCAGGCTGAGGCAAGTGGCAGCAAGCAGGCTGAGGCAAGTGGCAGCAAGCAGGCTGAGGCAAGTGGCAGCAAGCAGGCTGAGGCAAGCGGCAGCAAGCAGGCTGAGGCAAGCGGCAGCAAGCAGGCTGAGGCAAGTGGCAGCAAGCAGGCTGAGGCAAGTGGCAGCAAGCAGGCTGATGATCATCACAGTACATGTGCTGAAAAGTTCATTTTGGTAAATAATTATTTAATTATGTACCAATGAAATTATATTTATATTTTTCATTTTAGGACAATGGAATTAACTTACTAAGCCTCAAAGCTACAGACATTTTTAAATATGCTTTGATTATAATGGACGCATTATTTACTGAAACAGAAATGTTCACCTGCTGCTTCCAGCAAGCTGAGAGGGGGGCATCAAGCTCTAAGACCCACTCCCACCAGGAAGGGTGAAGCTTCTTGAAGGTTAGAATAATAAATATACATTTAAATACATGAACTTTTTCCACATAAAACACAGAATGCCTTGAAACCAAGTTTGGAAAGGCAGCATATGCTGCTAATTGCTCCATAATTCGGGACAAATTGAACCAGAAATGTAGGGACAAGTGTAATAAGGCCAAAAAACTATCCAAGCCACTAACTACTGGTGAAACCGAGCAGCATCAGTTATCTGAACAATAACTTACAGTGTAATAGAATTGCAATGTCATTTGTATCATTTAATCCTTGGTTTGATGTATACTAACATAACTGTTTATAAAGCTTATGCTTAAATTTATTTATTGCCAGACAAACAACATGTACAATGATACAAAACTATGGAGAGTAAGATTTTACCAGGAAGGCAGAAATCTTGCCAAGGAAGGCAAGAATCTTGACCAAGAAGGCAAGAATCTTGACCAGGAAGGCAAGAATCTTAACCAGGAAGGCAAGAATCTTGACCAAGAAGGCAAGAATCTTGACCAGGAAGGCAAGAATCTTGACCAGGAAGGCAAGAATCTTGACCAAGAAGGCAAGAATCTTGACCAAGAAGGCAAGAATCTTGACCAGGAAGGCAAGAATCTTGACCAGGAAGGCAAGAATCTTGACCAAGAAGGCAAGAATCTTGACCAAGAAGGCAAGAATCTTGACCAAGGAAGGCAAGAATCTTGACCAGGAAGGCAAGAATCTTGACCAGGAAGGCAAGAATCTTGACCAAGAAGGCAAGAATCTTGACCAGGAAGGCAAGAATCTTGACCAAGAAGGCAAGAATCTTGACCAAGAAAGCAAGAATCTTGACCAGGAAGGCAAGAATTTTGACCAAGAAGGCAAGAATCTTGCCTAAGAACAAGAATTTGGCGGCCATAATCTTGGATCTTGGCCAAGATCTTGGCCAAGATCCCCAAGAATCAGGGCAAGATCTTAGGAAAGATACCCATGAATTCAGGCAAGATCTTGGCAAGATGAAATTCAAGATCTTATCTTGCCACAAGATCTTGCCCAAGAATCTTGCCCAAGAATTTTTTGCTGGGGCTAACACATACATGTGTACTAACCTTAAACAGATCAATCCCCATCAATGGGAACACATCAAGGGTCGCCAGTCGATCCCCATCAGAGAGGTGGGCATCTATAAGAATGCAATACATACATTATCAGAGAGTGTGTGCTAACACATACACGTGTACTAACCTTAAACGGATCAATCCCCATCAATGGGAACACATCAAGGGTCGCCAGTCGATCCCCATCAGAGAGGTGGGCATCTATAAGAATGCAATACATACATTATCAGAGAGTGTGTGCTAACACATACACGTGTACTAACCTTAAACGGATCAATCCCCCTCAATAAGAACACATCATGCATCGCCAGTTGAGCCCCATCGGAGAGGTGGGCATCTATAAGAATGCAATACATGCATTATCAGAGAGTGTGTGCTAACACATGCACATGTACTAACCTTAAACGGATCAATCCCCCTCAATGAGAACACATCAAGCATCGCCAGTTGATCCCCATCGGAGAGGTGGGCATCTATAAGAATGCAACGCATACATCATCTGAGGGTGTGTGCTAACACAACAGAACAAATCATCAATGGGAACACATCATGCATCACCAGTCAATCCCCATCGGAGAGGTGGGCATCTATAAGAATGCAATACATATGGGTGTGTGTGCTAACACATACGTGTGTACTGACACACACGTATACACGTGTGCAGCTCTCTCGCATCTGCGACAAAAAAAGGCAGCTCCAATATCACCATCAACGGAAAATAGGCGGGAGGCTAGTCGGGCGTAGAAGCAGGGGGTAGGGGTACGGACTTCTTTATTAGTACAGTAGAGTTGACTGTATCGCACATGGAGATCACTACCTATACCTAACGTACCCTATCGGAAACAAACTATTAACAGCTGACTTGTTACAGCGGACTTCGACTCGATAAACGCAGCTAAACTTATAAAATGACGTAAACGAGATATACGTAAGCTACATGAAAAAATAAAGCGTGACAGATTTTCACTCAATAGAGGCGATTGGTGCTAATAATGCATTAAGTGCCTTTCACTCGATTAAAATTTCACTCGTTTAAGTTCGAGTGACAAAGAATGAACATCGCTCTTTTATTTTTGCAGTGTAGAAATTAAGCCTAGAGCAATGCTGTTCAATAGGAAGCGGGACAGTTCTGTGTTTAGAATTAAATGGAATGACACTATGTTGTTTATATCAGTTAGAAGGTTGTGCCTTATCAATGGAAGCATCACAGGTATAGGCAATGTTTTTCAATGCATGCAACATAATGTATTTGATGCTATTGGTAAACCTTCAGTTAAAATTCAAACATTAGAAAACAGATCAAGCTTTAATAAATAGATACATTTACAAGGTACGAAAACTATCATTGTCAAATACTTTAGTAGCCTTCCAAGTTACTTCTATCCTTCAACAATGTGTACACGTACCTGTGAAGCACTCTGAAACTGATTTTATTATATTGCAGCCCAATCCTTTTGAACATCATTAATGTGTATTCATCATTTTCATGTACTGTAAATTGTGCAACTCTCTTTATGAAGCATTTTGTATCTTGTGTATCATGTGTATGTATGTATGTATGTATTACTGTATTACACTGCATGGATGCCATCTAATACTGATTCCAATATGAACTATTCAGTAATTAATCTGCATGCATAACCTACAAATTGATGTTAATCAAAACCTGCACGACTGGTCTGGTGATGAATTATTTGTTATTATCAATTGAAAAGTATTATTGTTCCAAAATTGGTAAGGAGCCCAGTGGAAGCAAGAACCGTTATGGGGCTATAGGAGGCATGATCAGAGATGTTACCTCTGGCATGATCGCGTGGCCAAGAGGTGGGGGGCTAGAAGGCAAGATCATGGCCAAGATCTAGGGGGATATGAGGCAGGATCATGGCCAAGATCTAGGGGGATATGAGGCAAGATTATGGCCAAGATCTACGGGGATATGAGGCAAGATCATGGCCAAGATCTACGAGGATATGAGGCAAGATCATGGCCAAGATCTAGGGGGATATGAGGCAAGATCAAGGCCTAGATCTAGGGGGATATGAGGCAAGATGATGACCAAGATCTAGGGGACAGATCGTGGCCAAGATCATACGCATAAGAAGGCAAGATCGTTCTACCAATAACGTGAAGAAGTTTATGAGCAAGATCTAGACGTCGTACATTCTTTACGACGTCGTGAGATGTATTTTAGGACGTCGTAAGATCGTGTTACGACGTCGCGAGTGTTTTTTTTTTTTTACGAAGTCCTAAAATACAGGCAACGACATAATGTTCCATGACGTCCTGAGACTCTCCCAGAGGTCGTCTTCTAATTTTGTTACTGATGGCTTGCCATAAGGCCGATGTAGGTACATGTACATTGTCCAGGTTAGGCCTGTGTAGGTACATTATCAGCAGCCTTCCAAAATTGAGATCAGTTTATAAAGCACTACTACGTTACGTCGCAACCTTATGTGCATTTAAAAAAAATAAAAAAATTCTGAGTAGTTGGGGGATGGTGTATTCATAGATTTTAGAGTACTTTTTTTTTTTTGCCCCCCCTCCACTGGCAGCTAGCGATTATTTTACGAAATCCCACTGTTTCTGCCAAAATTGATAAGGAAAAGCATTCTATGTTCATCTAGATCTATTTGGGTCCAGGTTAGGCCTGTGTAGGTGGTACATGTAGGATCAGGGTAGGCCTATGTAGGTCGAAGTTAGGCCTGTGTTGGTACATGTACTGTATAGGTCCAGGGTCTGACTGGTGGTGATGAACACTTAGGCAAAGACGCCGCATCGCATTCTGTAAATGTACACTTTGCCCTTGATGATCATTGTATGCTATGTAAACTGTGGTTAGCTAGCTGAATAGTGTATTGTCTAATCTAGGGTGTGTAACCGGTTATCTGGTTATTCGGGTTATTCGGATATTCGCAAAAACCTATCCGTTCGAATAGCAACATAGCATTACTCGGAAAAATCGATTAGTGAATTTTATCTATTCGGTTTATGATTCTCCATTCGGAGGTACTTGGGTATTCGTCGTCAGCATCGACAATTCGCCCATTATTCGAATACCGTTTTATACCAATATCCGGATATGATTTTGAACAGCATAATATGCTGTTCAAAATCATATCCGGATATAGAGTATATATAACTCTATATATAACTCTATATTATAGAGTTATATATATAATAACATACGTCACTGTTGTTTTTACATACAGAAGCAATTTATAATTCGATAAATAGATAGTAATATATACTAAATATTTAATGCGCATCAATTGGGGATACAAAATATAGACCTCAATGCTTTTATCATCGTCTTCAAGTAAGTAACGAAGTTCCTTAGTATATGCCACGAGTTGTGTTTATATGTAGTAACAATAAATTTATGTACCGGTACTAGTATTGCATTGTTTTATTGTACAGTGGTACGAAGTGAACGTATTGCGCTAGCGAGTGGAATAGAATGACAGACTTCTCACCCACTTCAAGTTAGTATGCGCGCTCTGTTTGAGTATGTGTAGGAATTGGAGAGCATTACGCAATCGTACTAATGGGAAATTTCATATGCGAGAACGTGAATGGAGTGATGTTGGATGATTGTAAGTGGAGTTCGTGATTGTATAGGTGATGTGGGGTGAGTTTTTAATCGTGATGTCTGGTCTCAGTGGTTAGTGTTGGATGGTTAGGTTTACATTACAGGCCCGTAGGCAGCATTAGAAAAGTGGTCAGGCTGGTAACAGGACCAAAAGAAATAGCAGCTAGGGGGTCTGGGCGAGCGCTGTAAGCTCCCCCAGCGGGGTCTGGGGCGGAGCCCCAGAAGCTAACGCATTTCCTCGAATCTGAGTGGCATTTTTGGCAGTAAAATTGCTATGTGGCAATAAAATCTTTCCCTGCATGATGTCAGATGTAATGAATCAAAGTTCCGAACAACATGCACTCTTTTATATACTTAAACATATACTCCCTATAATGCCTCTTCGCCCAACACCAATTATATTGAAGTTTTACTAAATAATGCAACAATGAATCTCAAAGTCAAAACTTGCCAAACAGAGAAAGGCGATGTTCACTGCCACACACAAACTTATTTAGGCAATCCTCCAGCACTAGTGAATCACAGCGATCCTTATGGACATGGAGAACAAGTAGATTATTGAGCCTTGTATCAGTCATGGTAGTTCTGAGGTAAGACTTCACTCTCCTCAGAGCAGAAGCACTTTGCTCGCTGACAGCATTTGTTGCTGGCATGACCAGCAGCAGACGGACAAGGGAGCACACCTGCGTGATGCTCATACGCACACCCGGAGATAGAGTGCAAACAATATCTCGTACACCAACGTTAGCAGTGGTTGGAAAAGCTGACTAGATTATTGACCAGAACAGTTCCATCTGGGTTTGAAGCAGCACCTTGTCAATATCATCACCATAAAACTCAGCAATGAAATTTAAATCTTGTTGGTAATCAGTTCCATTTGCTGCTGATGTCTGTAGATTCTCCAAACGGTGATAAGTCTGGTAACCAGGTTGGTCGAACCGCTGTCTAATACATGCCAGGGCTGCATCAATAACTACATAGTACTCGGCCCGAAAGTAGTCTTGGACAGTCTCCAGAAATGTTCCTTGGCCATCTCCCACCTCATACCGTCGTGGAGCCTTGCGCTTTCTTGGTAGCATTGGTTCATCAATCTGCAATTTTTCTTGCATGCCAGAAACCTTGCTCCACAGTGAAGAAAAACACTCCTGATTTCGCAAGCGCTCAAGAGTATTGCAGGTTAGCTGAGCTAATTGTTGGCTATCAGCAGCACTGAGTGATGGAGATTGTAAAGTCTTACAGAGATTATCAGTGTGGCGCAAGATGCATTCACCTAGACAAAGACCAAATAAAAACTCAAACTTTTCCATCTGTGCCTTCACACCAGTGATACAGGCACGATTCTCGGAATCAGAAGTTATGTCCCTTGCCTCATCCCAGAACACCTGGAATACTTCATAGTTTTCGATCACACTCTGAAGGGAAGCTGCTCTTACAGTCCATCGAGTAGGACAGAGCGTCCAGAATCCAACAGTGCCAGGAGATAGAGAAGACTTTAACTGCTCAAAGAGACTATCACGCCTGGGAGAATACTTCAAAAGCTTTGTGATTTCTCCAACTGTATCTAAAACATCCCTTACCATTCTACTCTCCTTTACTACATCAGCCACAGCCAAGTTCAGGGCATGGCCATAACAGTGGGTAAATATGGCACGCTCCTCCACCTGACGCAGTTGTGTTGCTGTCCCAGTTCTGGATCCGGCCATGTTTGCTGCTCCGTCGTAACACTGACCTCTGCAATTGTGCAGATCTAGGTTCATGCGTAGCACAACATCTTTTATTACAGCAACAAGTGTGTCAGCATTGATTTTGTCAACTTTGTGAAGGCCGACAAAATCCTCGTGCGGTTCAAAATCACTGTCAACGCAGCGGAAGCATACTACGACCTGTTCTCTGTTGGATGCATCTGTCATCTCATCAGCCATGATAGTGAAGTACTTAGCCTCTCTAATAGACAAGGCAATATCACGGATGATAGATAGTGCCATTGTCTGTAACAGCTCGTTCTGGATTTGTGGAGAAGTGTATTTGTCCTGTTTCTTTGCCAAAAGGGTATGAATAGTGACATCATCAAACCCTTTCAGAATTAAAAGCTGATGGAAGTTGCTATCCATCTCATCACCATCTCCACGAATTGCCAGGCCTTGCCTTGCCATAAACCTTAGACACCGTGCCACTGTCATCAAATTCTTTTGGTTAGATGCTTTCTCCTTTGCATGGGCACTAGATAGCAGTTCGCCAATGTCACCAGTCGTTTTTGGGAGAGTTACCACGGCTTCTACAGCAGCTTTGTGACAACCACTGGCTTCATGGCGGCAAAAACCTCCTTTCTCACCCGTGGCATCCTTCCAATTGCAGTATCCACAACTAATGAAGCTCACATCACAAGTTTTAGCTGCCTTCAGTTTGTTGGAACGGGCAGCTTTTACACAGATGGAGCAGAACACTATGTCACGACCTTCATCGTAGTGGATCCAGGACCACTTCTGAAACCATTGTGCTTGAAAGGAGCGATGCGTTATTTCCTTCACACCAAACGCTCGTTTAGGAAAGTTGTACTTAATGGGGTGATTAGGGTTTTCCCCGATGTCTGGAAGAATCTCAGATGACGATTGCTGAAAGTTAGCGTCGATTGAACAGCCAGCCATGAGGTGCTCACGTACGCACGTTGACTACAATAATTTTTATAAATCATTAATCATTATAAATGTGACTGGTTTTCAAGATGGAAACAAAAAATCGCAGCAGATTGCAATTACATGTACGCACACAGCTATTCATAACTAAACAACCATGAAAACCTTTTTGCGGGTAAACTGTGAATATAATTATTATAGAATTATCCATACAGGGTATGCACACAATTTTATATCGTTTTCAGCCGTTTTGCGAGGTGGACCTTGGGCAAAAAGTGGTTAGGCTATAGCCCGAATGCCTGACGGGCTGCTACGGCCCTGCATTACTATTGATATGTACAAGTACCTGGTAAAGACATACAATTTATTAAACTCTAAATGTTAAACACACGCTACTGTAGACCTTTGTGTCTCTGTGTTTTCAACTGACATGCATAGCTCTAGTTTGGTGCAAGACCATGTGTATTTCTGTGCAGACATAAATTATCGTGCTCCACAAGCACCATAACCTGAATAACCTAGGTATTCGAAATTTGGCAAAACCTATTCGATTTTGTTTTTTAAACTATTCGGAAAAATCGATTTTCAGATCCACAAAAACCTGAAAAATCGATTAGTGTTTTAAAAGTATTCGGAAAAATCGATTTTCATTATGCAGGGGAGGTTACACACCCTAGTCTAATCTGATGTTAGGCGGCCTGGTGTACATGTTGTATATGGATCTACTAGCTATAGCAGTTCTAAGAGAGCAAATTGTGTATGTTTTTAAAGCACATAGAATACATGTAGCCCCTATATACAAACCACACATTGTGTGCAGAGACGTGTTTTGGTGGAGATGACATGGGCCTGATGCGGCGATGCCAGCAAGCACTAGTCCTGATGCCATAACATGGGAGGGGGTGGAGTGTGCTTTGGACCTGATGCAGAGGCTCTTTGGCCTAGTGGTAGACTGCTCAGCGCTCCGATGTGTAGATATAAAGCTTTCTGTTACAAACCTTCACGTAAGTATAGTTAAATTTGAGCGCTATACTTGTATTGTTACTGACGCTCTAGCCACATGACACATGCAGACAAAGATTGAACGATATTTAAGGCTCAAGCCTACGTAGGTCGTTCTGTACTGGAAAGTGCTAACGAATCAACTTAAATTTCCTGTAGGGTGTGTAACCGATTTTCAGGTTTTGTAGGTTAATTATTCGCGATTACCTATTCGGTCGACTATGCATTTAGCAGAATAGCAGATGACCGATTGATTTCAGACTTTCCTTTAGTCGATTCTGTTTTTCTTAGTCGCGACTAATCGATATTCGTTTCTTTCATGTGCAGAAAATCTGTCAGAAATCGTTTTATACGCCCTTCGCTTATCCCAGATAGACGGCAATAGTTTACTAATTATAATGGCCGGTTTAAAATCAGTGTTGACGTAATCAATGGTAACCATGCAAACTAATCAACACTGCCCTTCTTTCAAAATACCGCCCCTGTGCATGTTTTCATACAAGCATGGGTGTAGGGGCATGGCACAATAGCTCGATCAGAACTTTTTGGTGGCATATAGGAGATGTTCGCAAGCTCACGTTAGACCTTTCCATCTGCAGTGTGTATTATTACATACATGTAAAATAAGTGTTGATACAAGCAAATAAACACTAAACAGTTCATAAGGGCTACAATTTCCTCAACGAAACGCGCTATGTAGTCCTCTGCACCAGCTAAGTGTTCTATTGGTTCCCAGGTGTTATCATCAGGCCCGAATCCTTTCCAGCGCATCAAATACTTAGGCACACCCTTTTCCTGACGTTCGGCGATGATATCGTACAAGTCTGGTTGGCGGCTTTCTCGCATGCGTGAAGCGGCGTTCGCTGAATTCCACCAGGTTTGCCATGTGGTTTCACAGGCTTTATGGTTCTGCTTCTTGCCACTTTTTCGAATTCTTCGGGAGCATGCTGCTTGAAAAATGCAAGGGGGGTGGGCACGTGTTTTTTTAATAATTTCAAGTTGACATTATTGTAAGGCAAGAGGCCAATGATTATTGGCAGAGATAATCTATATATAATCTCTGGTTGAGGCATACAATAGTGCGTAATGCCTTTTAAATTTCATTGTCGTAGATTTAATGAGATGTTATTTTCGATTGACTCTCGCGCAACGTATGCCTACAGCGATTTTGTTACTAATTTTAAATTATGTCGGCTAAACGTACATTTTCCCTATAAACTAAAATGAATGGCATCCACAAAAACTGGACTGAGTAACTATGATTTAAGTGCCAATATTAAAATCGGAAAAACCTCAAAAACATAGGTAATCGCTGGCAAATTAATAATGCATTAATCGCCAAAATCGATTGTATGTTTCTAATAACCGATTTGCAAGTTGCTATAAACCTGAAAAATCCATTAGACTTTTTTCATAGTCGAAATAATCGATTTTAATTTTAAAAAAAGGTTACACACCCTAATTTCCTGTGTAAGCTGCATGACTATTTAAATGCCGATGTACGATGAAGACGCCATGTATTACAGTAGCAGTAGAATTAACTTATTGTGCACATTTATTCACCATTACGATAATATTGTCAATTACATATTTATTGAATAATTTTGGCATTGCGCAATGACGTACATGTATAAATAAATTACATGTATGTGCCAGCGGTAGAAATTAATTTTTTGTCTTGATTTTAGTTAAAGAACGGTTCATGATATCAATTTATAAAGTACATTTTATAATCAGACCGATGTATTGTACATACTAAACGTGTTTAAATTCAATTTGAAAATAAATCGCAACATGACCACCAATGTATGGACGATTTCTCGATATGACAGATTGTGCGCATGAGATGAATTGACGTTGCAACTTTGCTTGTCTGTTCTCTGCTCCACTTCGTTTTTGCCGACATTGCTAAGACTTGAAACGATGAGGTGATCCAATAAACAGTATAGCCAAACTGTTGTGTAACAAGGCCTTTGCGGTTGATGTCACGCGCGCCGGTAAGAAGCAAAATCAACACGAGCGTCTCTCGTATTGCGTCACTTATTGAGTTTTGAAGGGGTTAGTTGGGGGGGGGGGGGGGAGGGGGGGGGGGCATGGCCCCCCCCCCCCCCCTTGGCTGCCTATGAAGTCTGGCACCATCTATTGATCTATCTACGCCTACGGCCCCTGCATGCTTTGGTCTAGTCTCGTCCCCAGCCTGATATGCATTCGCAATATACACACAACGCGGTCTCAGTTGAACAAAAGCCGTTTGCATGTTAGCAAACATATCTCCCTTGGCTGTAGTGATGCATGTGTCCAAAGAGAGTCCCAAACAATGGATCAGATAAAGAACGGGGGGGGGGGGGGGGGGGGGGGGGGGGGGGGGGGGTGAGATTCATTGTTATTTTTTTCAGCTCTCTCACCACTACTATAGTATGCTATTGACACAGGGAGTATTTCCCAATTCATGGACCCTGCACGTATTTGATCACTATACAGTGTGCTAAATTAGGTTAAAAAAAACGTCACAGGGGACACTAATTGTATCAAATGCAAAGGAACAGGTTTAGATTGTTGATAACCTACAGCCAAGCATAATCACCCAATACACATTTCACACTCGCACACTCCCTCACACCTCACTCCTCACACATAACACTCTCACACACTCCCTCACACCTCACTCTCACTCCTCACACCAACAACACTCTCACACACTCCCTCACACCTCACTCTCACTCCTCACACATAACACTCTACACACTCCTCACACCTCACTCTCACTCCTCACACATAACACTCTCACACACTCCCTCACACATTCACAACTCAAGCACTCCTTCACTCACACTCACACACCCCATCACTCACACTAATTCCTACTCACATTCCCTCACTCACTCACTCACAACTCAAACCACCTCACTCCCTTATCACATACTCCTCACACTCCCTCACTCACTCATTCATGCATACACTCCCTCACTCACACACTCCCTCACTCACTATTCATGCATACAATCCCTCACTCACACTCCCTCACTCACACACTTCCTCACACACACACTCCCTCACTCACACACTCCTCACTCACACACTCCCTCACTCACACACTCCCTCACTCACACACTCCCTCACTCACACACTCCCTCACTCACACACTCCCTCACTCACCACTCCCTCACTCACACACCCTCACTCACACACTCCCTCACTCACACACTCCCTCACTCACACACCCTCACTCACACACTCCCTCACTCACACTCCCTCACTCACTCATTCACTCACTTATTACCCACTCACTACACTCCTCACACACACACACGCACTCACATGGCACACACTCACTCACTCACTTCCTCATACACTCACACACTCAACTCCCTCACTCCCTCACACAACTAACTACCGCACACACTTACACACTTCCTCCCTCTCGCTTACACATCTCACTCCCTCACTTGCTCACATTCACAGACTCCTTCACTCGCACATTTACTAACTCACACACTCCCACCCTCACTCACTCATGTTGACAGAAGAAAGTCAGAAGGCTGAAGTCTTATCATGAGCTAGGGTTGGCAGCATTTCATTGGCTACATGATTGACAGTAGAGTCATCCTTAACTTGAAACACAAGTGGCTTACAAAGTAGCTTGTCTATGGAGGTCAGCTACTACATAACTATTATAACTACCTCATACTACGAACATTATTTAAATAGCCAATGCCATGGAAGCAGTGTCTTTTGTTCCCAAGCTTTTTAATTCTGCAATTTCGACTTGATACAGCTTCTAGGTGCTGGTGCCTATAAGAATGAATTTTAGACATGAATTTGCCAACAGTGTGTACTGTTTGAACCTATCATGTGTCAGTGTGTACAAATGGAATGTGTAAACATGCAGTACATAGGATATATGAATCTTGTATCTGAAGTCTGAGCTATAATCAGCATTAACATTAACATTAGTTTTAATATATTAACAGTACAATCATGCAAGACAGTAACTTACAAAGTGTATTACAGTCATAAAAATGTAGCATAAAATATATATACATCATGTTTCAAGTCCAATTTCTTGCATCATTCATTACAAATATATACAGAAGATAGGTTAGCTGTATGGTCAACTATCGATAAGGTTTTGAGCTTAACGGTAATTTTCAGTAAGAATTATTGAACAAGTTTTTTTCCTTGCCTTTCACACCCCCATTGCCTTCAAATCCTATACACCACCAACTTTCTCATAGAGAATGTTTTTAGTTACTTGTTCAATTATAGATCTACATACTGAAATTACCGATAACTGCGATAATAACCTTATCAATAGTGTAACTCGCTGGAACGAAGTTATCAATACATTACATCCTTTTTAATTATACAATATCAAAATATTTTTCAGTGGAAAATAGTACAGTATGATGCAGGGTGCTCCAATTACAATGTTTGGTTATGTAGTTCTGACTGCATGTGATACACAGCCATTTAGACTGCACCAGATATGTTAGGGTCTGTCATGCGAATTTTTGTCCTACATAATTTTTATCCATGGGACTAAAAGTTGTATCCTAAGAGGAAAAGTTTCAGAAACTTTTTATCCCAGGGATAAAAAGTGTTTTGTCCCACTCTGAAACTATTTGTCCAACTGTACAAGAAACATTTCATCCCAGGGATAAAGTTTTTGTCCCATGCACTATACAATAGTTTTGAGAACGCTATTCCCTTGTGAAGGTAATGCAAAAAATGAGACCTTGGCAGAGAAAATGTCACCACTGTTAAATAAAATAATATACCTCTAGTTTGTAATGATATTGATGCAAGCAATAAGACATGCCATGCACAGAAAAATATAAATAACATACCAACTAAAGTCCAAATACGGGATAATGGATTAGTATTAAAATTAGCGATCTAACAAAATCATCAGCAAACTCATTAACATATCCTTCATCTGTTTCAAAGTGGTTGCAAATATTATTGATGTATATACACATTCATTGTAATGAATATCTGTTTCAGTTTCACATGTATGTATTGTATGTTTTTACCATTTGTTAATCTTGGTTGTAACCAAGTAAGCAAATTTCATGATGATGTTCCTGTGAACCAGTTAGTGTAAATGAAAGCATTCAAAACAAGCAATAACCATCAGGAACAATTCTTGTTGTTGAAGATGGACAGTGGATTACTGAAACCATTACTTTTGTAGTGTGATGTTCCATGTTTCCATGAATGTATGGAAGGTCGAGTAAACTGCAGTGATCTTTTTGCCATTCCCGGCAAACAGGTATATAACATATTTGAGATGTATGTTCATTTTCAACTATATCAGTGATCAAGGAAACTCAATTGGGCCATTGCCTTATTGTTAGTTTTTATCATGCCTTTTCTGTTAATGACATTGTTGATGTAGTGGCGTAGTTAACAACATTTTATTTCTCTCCGCAGGCACTTTAAATATCAAAATGCGCACATTTTCATCAATTACAAGTAAGACTTTTGTGTATCCTCTAAAAGTTTGCTTTTAATACAGCAAGTGATGTGCCCCCTTTTAAGGACTGTGTTTAGATTCTGATGAAATCCTGGCATACTCCGTGGTGATGGGTATGTGCTGGAAAACCGTGGAGTTATTGAGCGTGACAGATAGGCGATTTTTCACAACCTTTGGCACATAATGAAGACAATGATGCAATGATTCAGCAGCAAGCAGCATGGTGAGAGAGAGGACAGAGGCCATGCAGCTGCCAAAACCTCATGCCTAATAACTGCACCTGATGTGAATTCCAGGCACCAGTTGAAATATCTATGCTGAGCACATTAAAAAAACACTCACACCGTTGTCATTAGACGATCAGCTTCATAGTTTGGAGGAAGGACTCTGTTCATGACCGTGGTATGTAATTAACTGCAGTTGTAAATATCAAAAGTCATTGTCATACATAGTTCAGGTATTCCTAAGCAATCTAATGGTAATAAGAATAGTCCCAAGATAAACTTCACCTCCACTCCAATTATCCTATGACATAATGGCCTCATACCTGAATTTGGTACTTTCATACTGAAGAAGTAATAATGTACATGTATATGAATGTCCTATATCTCGATAAAAATGTCAAAAATGTTACCACTTTTACTTAGTCCTCATGTTGTACATTAGATGATAAGTCAATACCCAGTGTTGATATAGCAACAAACAGGATAAGGGATTAACTCAAAAATTATGCAAGCTATAAAGGGTTGGTCAGGGGGGGGGGGCATGTCACATATTTACGCATCATTAAGGATGTTGTTTGTGAAGTATTCATCCGTGATGATATCTGAATCCATCATTGCTGCACGATGGCCATGGGGGATTGGTGATGGGGTAATGATGAAATAACCATTTCAAAACAACTGTCATATTCATTGAATTGGTCCATTCTCGTATGTTGTGAAACACGTACAGTGAGCTATTTAAGTGTACAGCAAAATATAATATTCAGTAGAGAGAGAAAGAGAGCCGTATACTGCCTGATGAGGAGATAAGAGATGGGCTCAAATAAGAGCTGCTTCTTTTTCACTTCAAATAACACTTGCTTACATAGCTTTGACAAAACCTTTTCTATTTTGAATGTACTCATTTCGTTTGTGTAACAATAGTATAAATTATTTTTGGGTATGTCAGTGCATGTAAAATATGTACATCATTAGACCAAAATATGTGATAAAATGATTGTTAAGCTACTGCTGACCGATTGGACAAAAAAATGCGTAGTCGAATGAAGAGGACTGGACATTTGAGTTACATTGTGTTGCAAAAATATTGTACAAACAGGTGATTCATTCGTGCACCCTACCTAAACTATGTTTTCTCCTAAAGTGCACAAGATTGCATCTTATGCGCTCAAATGATTGTGTTTCCTATTAAGCCGGATGATTGTATACCTGTACATTTGCATTTAAATTGTCGTGTGGTTTCTAGACTTATTTCATCTGCCCAATTAGGGTGCATGATAAAACATTTAGGAACAGAGGCTATCACATGGTGTCACGAAGTGGACGGAACGAACAGCACCATCATTGATTATAGTAGTAAACTTTCCCACACAGACGCTAAATAAGCTCCAAACATTAAATGGTCACAATTCATGTTCAGATGGCTTGTATGTTGACAGATCATGGAGGTGGTGGGACCACAGAAATAAAGGCTGCACCACAAACATAGCTCGGTGTAGCAGCAGTGTAGTCAGACACATACAATGATAACATTGGCACACTAAATCAAGTGAATTTTGAAAAGACATAATAAAAGTGTTAATACAAGTCACAGTGGCACGAATTAATGGTCAGAATAGTGTACAGTGAGTATGACAGATTATTGATATGTTCATTTATTAGTACAGCTGTGCAGAATCACAGTCACTTCCATAAATGAAAATAGTCTCAATAACAGATGTTGATGAATCGTTGGATGCTTTAGCAGCCCTGTCATTCTTCAATGTCTGGGTAGTAATTAATTTGTTATCAAATACAACTGCTGTCCTGTCATGTGCTGAAACCAGTTCCAAATCATGCGTTGTTATGGCTAGAAAGAATATTATTTGATGAGTAAAATTCGAACAAAAAGTATGATGGGCTAACCTGGATGAACCTTATCACGTTTTCTCCATTTTCTTTTTTTCTTGCAAACAAGTAGCCAACAGAGCATAAACAATAAACAGCACAGTGGGAGCAAAACTACCCAGATAGTGACAATAATGACTGTTCCTCGTGGTGTCAGAAGGACTGAGACATTGGCTAAAACAAAATATACATGCATGCATAAATTTGCAGCCTTAGTATTTGTCCAAAGAGATTTGCATTTGTACATATTTTTTGATACAAGAAACGCTTTTCTTTGAATGAACAGTACATGCAGTAATGCTTCTCATTCTGATTGAATTATTATTATTTCAAATGAGCATGCTCTAGTATGATGCACTAGCTAAGTAGACTCACATTGACTATCAATTTTCACAAGTGTTGTGTTACGTGTGAGGTGAACGGCTCGTTCTTCTGTGCTTAGGAATAAAGCAAGAGTCTTTTCTGAAGAACTATGATGAGGAAGTATGGTGAGATTTATGCACAACAAGAGATGTCCATTTGATGTAAATGTTATATTCTCTAGCAACGGCAAGTAGTTTTCGCCTGGAATAGCTAGGGTAGGGATTAGATAGTTTAATTCATGTTATCATTTTATGTCATTGCTTGTGTACCTGTGGTGTTACTTGTTGTTTCTGTGCCAACTTTAACTGTCACATCTCTTTCCAAAGATCCTTCAGTCAACTGTATGCATATTTTCAAAGAGCTATTGATCTGATCATTAATAGTGTATTGCGTTTGCTGAAAACCAATGTTCACATCTAAGAAACAAAGGTGGCATTAAATTGATATATAATTGAACAGAAATTATGTACTTATAAATACACACAGTATTAGTGTTCTTCACACAATTAAAATGGACCATATACATAATAACTGTAAGTAACACCACACAGGAATTAAAAGAAAATATGATGATCATATTGGCCTCAGCTTTTATAGGCATGCATGAGCATCCTAAATCCAAGCGTTTTGCATCAGTATTGGCACTTTTGCATATTTCAGCTGCAAAGCTAATGATTCAACTGTCACGATCCCTTGTAATCCTATCATAGTGGAGCATCATTGCAATGTTTGACTAGGATGTTTCTTTGTGCTATCACAAAGTTTAGTCCTGCTGATTATATATCAGTCTCATCAATTAGGAGTAGCCTGTCCATCCAAGGACTAGAACATCATCCAATTGTGTCATTTTGCAGTGTTAAACTATACTGCTATAACTATGCTGCTTCCACAGGGCTTAATTGATTAATGCAACACACACTTCACTGATTTACTGCCATCTGCATGTTAGTATGATGGCAACATCAAGTTGTTTTGTATAGTCAGGGTCTCAAACCTGCCAGTGAACACAAGGGGTTTACAGGGACCCTGAATCAACATTAACCTCTCAGGTGATGATGCTGTATTATGACTCAAGTATATGCATTGAATTGTACTGCAACTGCATGTTTGAGAGATGATCAGAATATGCAGACCTGACAGTCCTTTACGTTCATTTATTGGGCAAAATACCATCTGGACTGGATGAACATTGTGCTGACTAGAATTGCATGTTTGGGCACACACCATTGCCTTCAACGCTAAATTGTAGATTGTAAGCTTTGGCACCATGACTGCTGAACATACATGTAGAAACGTAAGATCAACTACTATTTGATAAAATTGAAATAATGTAGTTGAGATCAGAAAACACCAATAATGTTACTCTGAGAAAGTAGATTAATCATGATCACTGGACGTTAAATGGATTTTGTCGAGATAGTTTCTAATAATGTACATGCATGACTTGTGTGTGTTTAAGCTGCTAGTGTATTTTTGATGCACTTCTACATGCTACAGTTCTACAGTTCTACATGCATATACTCACACTGTCATAACTAGAATGCATGCTTCAGCGATGCAATGATTATGAGTAATGGTGATGACAATAAAGTACACATTACAACTTACAGTCTATTGTATCTTCCATAATCTTCACAACTGAGGTTGAATTGTTTGGCAATATCCTCGCATT
The DNA here is from genome assembly GCA_013339895.1 of Ephydatia muelleri. Lineage (NCBI taxonomy): Eukaryota > Metazoa > Porifera > Demospongiae > Spongillida > Spongillidae > Ephydatia > Ephydatia muelleri. The sequence continues at coordinate 11,344,029 of JABACO010000003.1, read as the reverse complement.
GGAGTCATGTACAGCAAGTGAGATATAAAAATACAAGTCATTTCCAACAGCATTGTCATCAATAATAGTGACATTAAAGCAAAATATGTCTCCAATCTTTGCATGTGAGCTGTCAACTGTAATGGAGTCTTGAACAATGTAATCCAATCCGGCTACAAAATAATACAGAACATAAAGTTAGAACATATTTTATATTATTGTCCTATACCTGTGGCTGTTCCATTTGTTGTGATAATAAATGTGACATTTTTTCTCATGGAAGGCGTTGAATCTACTGCAACAACACATATTGCAACAAGACCCACTGTCTCATCCACCACATATTGGCTGTACCGCATTTTTATGACAAAATCTGTACAAGAAAATAGGTCACAAATGCAAATAATTTCTTTTTGTATTTGTGTGAATAGAAAGTTATTGTTTAACTATAATATGATATAGGAATGTATCAAGGGAATTTTAACAATTTAGAAAGGGTGGGGACACAACGTATGTGTTATTAAAAAAATTCTATTCAAATGCAAAGATGTCTCATCTAGTCAAATAACCATAAAATTTTCCATACATGTCGCTGACATTGCCCATGAGCTATAAAAGAAATTCAAACATTTTAAGTACACTGTTGCAGCTAGACACAATATAATTCATCTCCATAGCCATTTGGAGAATCACTTTTTTCTATATGTGCATATAGTAACAAGGACTCACAGGATTTGCATACAACATGCACTATGATACATGAATATAACAGATTAAGTGAAACTGTATTACTACTATACATAGCAACTGTTGTACGCATTGATAGTAATGGAACATTGAGAAGTAGGGTTTACATAATTGCGAAAATAAATGTCTAGTGAGAGGAATACATGCATTATATGTAACTGATGTGCCATGCAATGCAAAAATCCTTGCTATCATCATCAACGTTCTAAATTTGTTTGAAAGATAATTGCAAAGCACACAACTGTCGATACTAATATGAATGTTAAATGTACTTAGACAGTTTGTTATATGATAGCAAGATAAAAGATAATAGACAAGCAACATACCAGCATCACCATCCAAAATTGCAATTGTAGTCTGATTTCTTGAAGGAATTATAACAATGTTACTGTTTTCATTAAAGAGGCCAATAGTAATATACTGCTCGTTTTCAGGAATGTTGTCCTCAAGTATGGTCACATTCACACAAGAAATGTTGTTGATGTTATTCAATTCATTATATATGAAGATAAGGGTCTGGGCATTCAGGGTATAGTCACATCCAGGTGTTGCTGTTTGAACATGAACATACATGTAGCATTCAAAAGAAGCTGGCAATGAAACGACAATACAATACCTGTGTCACCAAGACTGCTGTTCACAATTGTCAGCAACACAACAACATCGAATCCCAGCTTCCCTTGGTATACTGCAGCACAGATTGTTACAGATGGCTGCTGGCCTTCAACAACTTCATAATAATCTTGCACCATGCCAATTTCAACAACTAATCAAGCAAAATCAGATAAATATATGTTACTCAGATTATTATACATACTGTCTGATGAAGGATCTTCAATAATTGTCAGGAGTAATTCATTGTGTGCATTAGAGATCCTGACCATACCAGCATCTTGCTGTGTTGAGTTTAGTGTAATAAGTACAGTTTCATTGTTTTCCAAAGTGTTGTCATTGAGCACAATCAAACTGATACACTGAACACTATTATCATATGCTGATTGCCCAGATGTAAATGTGAGTATGAACTGACCACCAATATAGTCTTTGCCATCAATTGCTGAAGAGAGGATATAATTTTTTTTTTGCAATGAAATGGATTAATATATCACATACCTGTGACAGAATGGGTTTGTAAGACTACAGAGACACTTTTTTCTAACACACCAACAGTTACCATAGCACACACTGTTGCAGTAGTGTTCTCCTCACTGACACTTAGTAATTTGTATTGCATTTGCACTTCAATATCTAGAAGATATATTCAGAGGCATTTATGCAGAACTATTTCGTCAATAAGAAGCTATCCTCAACTAAACTTACAATCATTGGCATCCTCAGTAATGTTGATTGTAGTAGTTGAATAGTTCCCATCAACAACAACAAGAGGATTAGTAGAGACCAGCTGCAAAGTTAATAACTGTGAGTCTTCCACAATGGTGTCATTGAGGATGTAGATGGCTTGGCACCACATGGTCCCTCCAGAAATGGACCGTGAAGGAAATAGAATTTTAGATGTTGGTAAAATATAGTCTTCTAAATCTGTAAAATATGTAATGTGGTAAAGGCACTGCATTCAGATTATGTAAAAATATACAATTTTATATATGTATTATATGCAACACAAAAGGTTCATTAAGATATATCATCACTCATCTATGAAGCATTTAACTTTACACTGTATGAATGCATTTCAAAAATAATATAAAGAATGTGATTTTGCAATGCAGCCAGCCTATGCCTAAAAGAGTGACCTGAATTTTGAAGATGGTCTTCTTTACGGAATCATGCATTAAAACAGTCTCTGATCTTTATTATTCTGTTTCATTTTTGTCAAGTAGTTGTGTATGTAATTATATGTATTTAGCAACCAACAGTAATTCTACATCAAAAATACAATAACAATTTTAATCGAATAGAAAAAAGCAAAACGTAAAGACCTTTAGCTGTACTGCTATTTGTGATGAGAAGCAGTCCAGAAAGATTCGCTTTCCAAATTGCAGTCAAATTCTCCAGAAACCCACACAAGTTAATGCTTATATTCACCCCCTCTGTCACTTGCAGAAGACGATTATTCAGACCAACTACAATTCCTACATAGGTGAAAGAAAATTACACAACAAAATCATGTTTAATGCGAAATACAACTACATATGTTTCAGTAACATTTGATAGATTTGTGACTACCATTTTGTAGCTGCTGAAATCATTGGTTTCGATGTACAATATTACATTTTGTACTACTTAACTTCCGTAACATTAATAAATTAAATGGTTATATTGTATGAAATAACCTTTTCATTTTTCACATAATACACTGCCTAAACTGTAAACCATATACATTTATGTGCAAAATCTTAAGACTTGTATGTGTCATGCTTAGTGAACATGTACATGTACATACCATGATCATCATCTAAAATGGCAATTATAGTCTGGTTCCTTTCTGGTACAATAGCAATATCACTGCTGTCAATTATTAGGCCGATTGTTATATAGCGAGTATTTTCAGGAAGGTTGTTGTCCAGTATGACCACATTAATGCAGTGTGTGCTGCTTATGTTTAGTGACTCATTGGATATAAAAGTAAGTGTCTGGGTTTGCAGGGTGTAGTCCCGTCCAGGTAACGCTGATAGAAAATGGAATAAATGTCTCACTGATACAACACTTTGTCACAGTAAACATACCTGTATCTCCAAGGCTGCTATTTAGAATGCTCAGCAGCAATGTTAAATTATGTCTCAGCTCTCCTTGATACAGAGCAGCACAGATTGTCACTTCTGGCTGTTCACCTTCTACCACTTCATAGTACACTTCTGTCATTACTATCTGAATGCCTAGACAAGATGCTTATAAAACTGCATCCATTCTGTGTACAAATTTGATTTAACCTACTATTTTCATTTGGACCATCAACAATTGTTACAATTAGTTCCCACTGTGTGCTCAAGATTCGAACCACATCTGAATCTGCACGAGATGAATTGAGTGTAACGGCCAAAGTCTCATTGGTCTCTAAAATATGATCATTGATTATGATCAGATCAAAGCACTGCAAATTTTCTCCCATTGCAGATTGTCCAGTAACAAATGTGAGAGTAAACTGACCACCAATGTAGTCTTTACCATCGAGTGCTATGGGAGAAAATGATCGAATGACAACTATTTTACTCAAATCCCACTTAATAACATACCAGTAATGGAATGGGTTTCCATAATAACAGTTACATTTTTTCCCAGAATACCTGAAGTAATAATGGCACACACTGTTGTGTTTGAAATGGTCTCACTGACAGTCTCTGATGTGTACTGCATCTGAATCTCAATATCTGGAAAGGGGTCAAATAAATTACCTAAAATTAACATAAAAGTTTCCGATAAGAATGTGTTTTCTATGCACTGTTTACTGTTGATAACGTAAAGAAACAAGGAGGATAGCCAGTTGGCAGTTTTACAAAAGGTTTAACTAGGGATTACAGGTGAATGGGTTAAGATTGGTGTGTGACAGGTTCAAGCACTCTATCATTAACCTATTCATCTTATAACCTCAATTTACACTTGGTTTCAGCTGTCAACCAGTATCCTTCTTGTTTCTTTACTTTTGCACCAGTCAACCATATACCCAACACTTTAGATAAGTGTTTTGTCATTTTATTACACTGATCTCTAAATTTGGACCCTCTCACGCTATTTTGTGATGGATTGAAAAACAGGTATCCTGTGCTCTTGCTTAGTTAATAATGTTGTTTCCGTGTTTTTAAGTCCCGGGTGGGCAAAGGAACATTGGCTCCCGTACTCCCCTTGGACCGCACCCTATCCCCTTATCAGTGCCCTCTGCCAGCGTTATTTTAAATAATGTTTGGGGGGACTAGGGAGGAAGGCAAAGGGTGTGGTCAGGAGGTTGGTAACCCCTCCCATCCTATGATGGAGCCAAAATACCACCGTAATACAGAATGCAATTGAAGATGCTAAGGTCTGTCTCATTTCACTTTTTTATAATGTAACTATCACTGGCATAACATTACATGCACATGTTTGGGATAATCATCACTGCCAATGTTGGCTTTGTTTTTGAATGAGGGTTGTTCTGCATGAACCGTTTACAAAATATCCTATGCCTTTTTGAACTCTTGCCCTTAGGTTTTACTACGTGAGCATACATAATGTGCAGACGCAGGCAGTGCCAGAGAGGACAGGGGTGTGGAGGGTAAGTGGTGTTATGTACCCCTAGCCTCAAAGTGTAATTGGGGGCCTCATAGAATTCTGAAAAGGATACAAATAAGGTTGTGTTACATGGGATCTGATGGCACCCCAAACAAACGTTTGGTAATACAGGAGTAACGGGGGGGGGGGGGGGGGGGGGGGGGGGGGGGCTACTGTATGATGTCTGCTTTGTAAAGTGTGAAACCACTCTTGTTTAAGTGACCAACAACACGTTACTAAACTTAAAAGCTGCTTTGTTTGTCACATAGACAGCTGGTGTTTTATCTGGCAAATGAGGGAATTCAGTGCTGAGAACCCTGTTCAATTTCAAGCTGCGATATGCACCTATTTTGATGATAGTGCACATCAGAGATCTTAGTCCTTTCATGTTGCATTTCAAGTGGTAGGTTTCAAACACCATTATATTGCTTTATTGCATGGTATAATATACAATGATAGGGTAGAAAAAGAGTGCAGAATGCCTATTTTCATCCATTAGGCAAAAATGTGAAGGATTTTTGAATTTAGAGATCAGGCAAAAAAAATGCCATGAATAAGTAGACTATATGAGAAAGTCTGTTGTATGTAGGCTTGACTGGTGTAAAAACTTCAGAAACAGGTTGATGATTGATTGTCAGATTACAACAAGATGTTTTATTATTGTGTGGGTATGATAGAGTGCTGATTGACAGATAAGACTCAGAAATGACTAAAGATCTGAAAATTAGTTTACCCTACATTTTGCCATTGCAACATTGATTTGAATTATGGCTCCATTAAATGTACTTCAACTTTTATTGGGTAGAATAATTAACAACTTATAAAAGCCCAATTTTCATTTAAAAAATTTAAATGCCTTCACATTCAGGTATAAAATATAACATTCATGCAAACCTTATTAGTTCAACTTACAATCATCAGAATCCTCATTAATGTTGACTGTAATGGTTGAATGATTTACATCTATCTCTACTTGCAGATTATTGGAGACTAGCTGAAGTGTAAACTGTTCTGTATTTTCGACACTGTTATCATCATTAATGTACACTGGAACACACCAACTTGTCACTCCAAAATCCAACAAGGAAGCAAATAGAATATTGCTATTTATTATGGAGTTGGCATCTAAATGTAAATAGAAATACATGTTATCACACAAAGTAGCGCAGTGAGTAGAAGATATTTCAAATTAAATTCATACACAAAACATTTTTGCCAATAAAAATAATAGTGGTCTTTGCTGGTAATTTGTTTTGAATACATTGCTCTCCAATAACAACTTATTCATACTAAGCCTGTATTTTCCTTACTTTTCACCACTTGTTGAACTGAGATCTGACTATTAATAATATTTTTGCTCTTTTTTCTTTTCCAAATGTAACATAACTGTGATGCATTGTAATTCAATTATACATGCATCTAGATATATCATTAGTCTTGATTTGTAATTTATTATTGCTAGGATAGATGTGGCATCTAGCAAATACTACTGTTCACATGCAATGGACTGAAAGGCTATTGAATGTTTATTATGCAAATCCACTTCCAACTGTACCAAGATATAATTATTAGTGTCAAAAGTATTGTACTATTTATTTAGAATCCAGCCTCAGAAGTGATAATTAGCACATTATTGTTGTGTGCAATATTTATGACAAACATAAATTGACATATTTTCTGTAATAGGTGCACAGCAAAGACAGCAATATGGACTCAAGTACATTGTAGAACAATGTCATGTTCAGAGCAATACTTCATGCTAGAATTATAGGTATCAGCAAATGTTATGGGAGCATACCAATATCAGAACTGCTGTTTAGTGCAATGAGCGAAGCTGTAAGATTTCTTTTCCAAATTCCAGTCAAACTCTGCACAAATCCACAAATGTTGATTGAAAAATTCACTCCCTCTGTCACTTGAATAAGATGCTCATTGAACCCAATAGTGATTCCTATTTGATAATTGATTATGAATGAGGTAGAAAAGCACTGTGCATTATTATGTGTTATGCCTACAAAATACAGACCACTTTAATAAAAACAAATTCTTCACCCTCCACTTGCAAATAGAGCATTGCATACATTCCAACAAATGAGCACCATCCCAATGTTTGCTTCTGTTCAACGTACCATGATCGTCATCTAAAATATCGACTACAGTTTCATTCTCTTCAGGTACAATAAAAACTGCACCCAAGTCATTTAAAGCCACAGAGAGGCCAACGGTGATATAACGTTCATTTTCAGGCACATTGTCATCGATAATGGTGATGTTCACACAAGATGAGCTGCTTGTATTACTTGATTCATCATATTTGAATGTAAGGCTCTCTGATTGCATAGTATAATCACGCCCAAGTAATGCTGGTTAAATAAAGGCAAAAATACAAGTTGGGCATATTTTACAAAGCAAATGCATACCTGTATCACCAAGACTGCTGTTTAGAATCACCAAAGTGACTGTGAGGTCATGTCCAAGCCTTCCCTGATATAGAACAGCACAGATTGGTACAAAAAGCAGTTCACCTTCCACTACTTTATAATAGATCTTAGTCATTCTGATGTGAACCTCTTTTCAAACAAAAAAAAACACTCTCAGATTATGCTTTATCCTCCTAAACTGTTGAACATACCATCGGCTTCTGGATTCTCAATAATGGATACAAGCGTGGTATTTTCTGTGTATGATATTCTGACAACGTCAGTATCCTGCACTGAACATTCCAGTGTAACAATGAATGTTTCATCATATTCCAAAGTATGATCATTAATTATCAATATATTCAGACACTGCAAATTGTTTCCAGTTGCAGACTGTCCGGGTGTAAATGTGAGTGCAAATCGACCACCAATGAAGTCCCTGCCATCGATTGCTAAGGTATGAATCAATTTAAACATATAGTAATAATGAAAATAACTCACCAGTGATGGAATGGGTTTGCAGGTTCACAGTGATACTTTTTTCCAATGCACCAGAAGTCATTATAACACATACTGTGAGGGTAGAATTTTCCTCACTGACATTCAGTGACGTGTGCTGCATTTGAACTTCAACATCTAGGGACAGAAATCACAATTGAGTATTTGGTGATGTGTTAAAGAGCATGAATATAAATTAAGCCAGTTTGTAACATACAATCCTGATCATCTTCAAGAATCACAACATCCGTAGTTTGAAAATTTGCATCAATTTGAACTATAGAATCATCTGAAGTAAGCTGAATGATTATGTGTTCTGTATCCCCAACAACGTGATCATCAATAATGAAGATTGGGATACACCACTGTGCCAATCCAGGAACAGACCATGCAGGATATATAATATTATACGTCGGTATGATGTAGCTCTGAACTGCTGTAAAAAAAGTACAATTGGTATTGTGAACATACAAATGCAACATCCACATTCCATTTGCATATTTTTATGCCAATTTGTTTAGTCATACAAATTAAAATTGACTAAATTTCACAATAATACAGGTCAATTAAAATACTTATCTGGATTCTTTTGTTATAACTACAGCTAGTATATGCAGATTATGCTTAATACATTAGTATAAAATAAAAGTGTAGTCTAATTAAAATTATTTTCAAGGATTCAACTCATTATTCTGTACTTTGTTATTATGAATTTGTCATATAAGATTAATACTTCAGTACTGAATTGCATGACAATATTCAGACTTGTTCCCATTTCATTTCTTTCCTGCATACTAATAAATTGCAGAAACTGAAAAGAGTATGCTTTTCTGATGAAGCTGGTTTCATATTTTACAATATGTGTGGAAGCACTATAATACATTTCACTAAACATGTGTACAATTCCAATATAGGAGCTTAAGTTAAAAACTTCCATATTGGATTGGTCTCATTTAATGACTTATGAATGCCATTAGAGAAGCTATAAACAATTGGATAATTCAGCTGTTAATACAAATAATGTGTTAAGACTGTATATGGAACAGTTTGGTGTCATCCACATTCAATAGGATACATGGTTCAATATAAGGATTTGTCTTTCAGTTAGTGGCATAAGATAAGGTTAGATGGCAATGGTAGTGAAAATAGGAAGAAAACAAAGGTGAGCGTACGAGAAAAACCACACAGATATATATTTAGTAGATATAAGTGAAACGTGACCTATATAGGTCAACCTTAAAATGTCAGTGTGCTAAATATTGGTCTGTGTCATTCATTATCCTTCATTCAAACCTGCTTATATATGTCTGTGTCACTTTTTTATACACACCACAGTTACCATTCAATCCTATTTCCTGCCAGTAAATTATTTATTTTGTGTATTAAATACATAAGGAAGATTAGTAATACACTAACCTTTGTCTGTGCTATTCATAACAACAAATTGCCCAGAAACACTTCTTGTGAGGTTTCCAGAGAGAACCTTTAGCACACTGCAAAGTATGATAGACGTGTTTACACCTTCTCTAGCAATTAAGATTGCATCCTGCATTCCTAATACAACTCCTGCATAGGGTAAGAGAGCATATACCATCAAAAATGTAATGATCACACAATGATTAACTTGTTAGAAATGTATAGGGATACTGTGTATGACACACTATGTTTCGATCCATTATGCCCACAATATAGCAATAATTCCCAAGGGAATAATTTGCATTAATGTTTGTATACTTCAGAATATACATGTATTTTGATTGTGTCTTTATAGTGAAATTCTGTCTTCCTTTAGATGTCATCATAATATAATGTCAACTAAGGAATGCTAAACAAAACAGGAATTATTGCTGCCAATATATTACATTTGAATGACCCGTTTACTAATCAGGATAATATTCATGTCACAGCAATAAGTCAAACACTGGCCAATTACTTGTATTACATAAGTTTGTCTCTTGACTGAAGTATAGCAGATCATACATATATGCCTCTGCTCCATGACAAATTCTTAAGTTCGCTAATGATCGACTTGTATTTTTGCAGTGGATATTTATGCCAGCAAAAGCCATCACAAGAACTGCAGTCCTCTTTTTTCAATAAAGTTTTTTTAAAGGCCATTGATAGTCAGTGATTTAGAGCAACCATGTAATTGAACAAAAACTCATGGCTTTAATTTGTATACTGCATGCAAGTAATTGTAATTATTTGATAATAAAACCATAACAATATGAACATGCAAGTGTTTGCATGCCTAGCTTTCTCTGCCTAGGTCTATTTAAACTAGCTTATCAATGGTTTGTATCTTAAAGTACTGTAAGTTCATTTACATCTCAATGTATGTATACAATGATACTTTCCATGAATATACATGTATAAGAAACATACGATAGCAGCAGACTGAAAAGAGATATGCCATTTCTCTGCCAGATTAGCCTTACATGCATTGCTGTACTGAAAAATTTTCACTGTGCAAGGGACAGTGACACAACCAGCTTATGACAATGTGAAAAATCCATAGGAATGTTGTAGTCCAAAAATTGCTAGCACATATTTGCACACTATTGGGCCATTGGCCATAACTAATGATGTTTGGCAACAATCTTCGATATGTCCAAAATCTATGATAGCATTTAAAGGTACATATATCTGTAAATGGGACTAGAAGCTCGTATACGACACTCTAAGCAGCAATAGAAGATCTCCCTTTTGCAAATGAGTGCAACTTCTATTGATGTATTTTAGCAATTCTATCTTAGCACAAATCACTAAGCATATACAAATAGAAATCAAATCTTTAGTTCATGGATTGCTGCATCCTGCTGTATTATTTTAAATATATACTTTTTGAATACATTTATACACAGCATGGTATGTGAACAGTTTATGGATTTATACACAGCATGGTATATGTACAGTTTATGGATTTACACACAGCATGGTATATGTACAATTTATGGATTTATACACAGCATGGTATGTGTACAGTTTATGGATTGCAAAATGCAAGTCTTCTGCCAAGCCTAATAATAGCATGCCTATTGATGAAACTGGGATGGAAATGTAATAATCCCTGTCATGGATTTGAATTTAAAATTTTCAACTAGTGCATAACTTATGTATACACATAATAACACTATTAAAAAGTATTTTGTTAGTATCAGACTTCATGAAAGTTATCCAATGTGTATTACCAGTGCTGCACAAACATTGCTATATCAATCAGTACTGATCAATATCAGTACTATAACATTCAAAATACTATCCCACTTTACAGGTAGTTCTGCATTTTAGTGAGCATCAGTGATTACCTCATACACATATATTACAATTTGAATATAAGTAAGATATACGTTGCCTTACTGTCAATTGGATTCAACTTTATAGTGACTGTGGCTACCATCTTTGCTGGAAACAACACGACTGCTGGGTCTGTTCTTTGTAGAAAAACAGAAAAAGTTCTGTCGCTTTGTATTTCAGTGTTGTTATTGATGGCAATGCTGAAACACACAGAACTATCGGTAGAACTCCCAGGCGGAAATGTCAATTCTTTATTTTGTAGTCCTATGTAGTCAACATTTTCTACACCAGACCAAATGCAAATGAGTTATAGTGCATTTCACAACTAATGCTACAATTACCTATTGCCAGTGTGGGAATGGTTGAAGCAAATACAGATACAGATCTTTCTGCGGTTCCATTGATAATAACAGCACATATAGTAGCCAAGTAGCTTTCATACACAGAGTAGTTTGTTCTCACAAATCCAATGACCAAAACTGGAAATTATTAATGGAAACATTTTTGATTACCAAGTTGATAAATTGAGACTGTGCATTTTTATGCGCCACATTTACCATCATCTGTGTCTTCTTGAATAAATACAGATGCTTGAGGTATCTGAATGAGTGTGTGCACAGTGTCAACACTGTTCAGGTTCACATAGAAATATTCACTGGCATTTTCCACATTATTGTCATAGAGTATATCTATATCAATGCAGAGACTCTGCCCTTGGACTGACAATGAGTTGAATGTGATGGTTGTATTTAGTGGAGCATAGTCCCTATTACCTAAAGGACAACAATACAGGGTGACAATAAATAATATTTTTTGCAATCCATATGACTATTGCACAAGTAAATGAAATAATTCTGTACTGAAAAAGTGATTGGTTGGATGTAGGATTGGTGGTGCAGAAAAAACCAAGGAAACAAGGTACATGCCTTCATCCAACAAATCACTTTATCAACAGAGCAGTTTATTTACTTGTTTCCTTGATTTGTATCTCTCCCCTCCCCCTCAGGGATCTCTGATCAGTGTTGGTAGTGATTGGTTCAGTATACAAACATTAACACATTATTAGGGCAGCACTGGACTGTTAAAACCTCTATTTCTTCGTTCACACTTGTTCGCAAACTAGTTATTGTCATAACTTGACCGGTCGCTAGCATGCTTGGACTTAGAATCTTCTTGGTATCAGGCGAGCTGAGAAACCCACTTAGCCTCGGAACCTTCTTAGTACATGCTTGTCTAGTGGCCTTTTTTTTTTAACCTTTGTTGTAGGTTGGTTGTTCGTAAGTCAGAGTTCTCCCTAACAAAGCCCTACTCTTTGCCTTTGTCCCACCGCTATGCTCTGTTCCTATATCTATCATTTTAACAATTGCTATGATTAATACGTGTATGTGCTATACAACATGCAGCCTTGCAACTGCTAACTAAATTTTCCCTATTTTACTTTAGGTCGAGGAATCCATTTTGCCAACTGGAAACGTCATTCTAGCATTCTTTCGCTACCTAAGTGCAAAGTAGATTTTTTATGCTGACACAAATTGATTTGGACCATAACATTACACCCAGGCTTGGCATTTATGTTTACTATCTTCACTGGCTAATGTTTGTATATCTTTTTTGAATGAAAAAGAACCTCTGAAAATCGAATTCTGCTATATGATATTCATTTCATCTTCGTATGACGATCCAAACGCTAGTTATATGTGATGAAAAGGGGGAGGAGAAAATTTTAATGGCTGCCTCAAAGCTCAGGTTTAAGTATAAACAGTACTGTTTATATTCATGCAACCACATGAAAACATTACAGTGTTCCATCAAACAAATTGAGATACATTATGGCCAAGACTGTGCCTAAATTTAGAACTTGTTGGTGCCAACAGAACGTATAAGGCATCCTTTCACTGTATTAATGCAAACCAACATTATACTGCATGCTTGCTTTTTTCGGAACGTTTATCTATAAAGCTCACACTGTTCTATAACAATGCACGTCTGTTATAATCATCAATCCAAATCAGTATATATGGCAACTCACAAATGCTAGAGGTCACAATATAAAGCAATGTTTAATGCTAATGACATTACACTTATTCCTACTAGTTCTTGTACACACCCAGGATTTCTTAACAGGATCAAGGTATTGTTATACTAATTTGCAATATTTTTACAAGTGTAGCATCAGACATAAGAGCAAATAGAGTTAGCATTCAGAAATAAACCTACCAAAAGCAGTTACATCTGCTGTACTGACTGCGACATCAAGTTCTTTTCCAAGTAGTCCAGAGAGTAGCACAACACAAACAGTTATGGTTTCATCAGTTTCCTTGCAGTAGTATTGTGAATTTCTCATTGCAAAGGATATTTCTTAAAAGAAATGCAAGTGAACTGTATTTCATAACAGTTGTCAATCAGTAATTAAGCTCAGTTTATGTTTACATGAAAATTACAGGAGTTATGGTTTGCACACCTGAGAAAGGATGCTTTACGTTACAAAATCTGAATTTGTTACTATCACATAGAATTGTATCATTACTTCATTAGATGTACATATAAAATATCACAATCAACTGCCAAGAATATTTTGTGGACATAGGAAATTTGAATTGAAAGCAATACAGTCAGCACTTAAAACACAGAATGATAGAATTACAGAAGGTACATGCAGCTTACTGTTGGCAGGATCATTGTATATTGTAACAATAGTGCTTTCATATCCAGGTGGTATTATGACAGCAAAATCTGATGATGTAAGGTTTACAGAAAAGAATTCAGTGTCTTTAACTATCACTGTACGGTAGATAGCAATGTCAAAGCACTGGCTGTCTCCTGTAATTTTTCCAGTAGTAAATGTCAATGCTATTGACTTCTCTTCATATGCAACACCAGCTAAAGAGTTTGATACAAGGCATGGTTGAATTCAAGCACAAAAAATATTCATTCACATACGAATCGCTGTAAAGTTCACTGTGTTGGCCAACACAGTAACACTTCTTCCCAGAGCTCCTTCCAGTAAATGTGCACATATTGTAGCACTTAAATTAACCCCTTCAGTCACAAACATTGGACCTGTGATGCCTATTGTGACGTCTTTATATCACATCACATACATTAGAAATAATGCATTACACAATTATAAAGTACCATGTTATTAAGATTACAGCTTACAGTCGAAAGGATCATAAATAAAAACAGTAGCTGTACTGCTTGCTTGCAGCGTAATCACAGGGAGTGTAGAGCTTAATGATAATGGAACAGTCTCATTGCTCTCAACAACAATATCATCAATTATTGTGAAGTTAATGCAACTTGTTGAGTTCTGTAGTGCTGATGCACCAGGCTGGAACACAACTTCAGCTTCACTGAGTGGTATGTAGTCAACAGATGCTGAAAGTGCAATGTGCATGCAAGATACAAATGAAACAACTGCTATGCAAAAGCATTGTGATGTGGATACAAATACTCGCTGTGAGAGCCAGAGTACTTTAAGTAACAAGGAAACAATAAATGTCAAGTACATTTTATTTACAGGACCACTAAATTTAACCATGCATGCTTGAAATTAAAAGATAAATGTGCCATCAACAATAGATTACTGTTTTAATGTATTGCAATGTAGGAAATATTGTTATGAAATTTTTGGTGAGTTTGACATAAAAACATTACTTTGTTATATTCCTTGATAATAATGGACCCCATTTTTAGAAACTGTTGTTTGTTTCTATAATCAGACACACTCCTTCATTGCACATGTAAATGCATGATGATACTGTTGACTGTCCTAAAATGCATACATTGGATGGATTTTGTTATGATGCATAATATACGTATTGAAAAAGGTATCATTATTTAAATTATTTCTTCTATCATGCTTTGGAATTTTGATCTAGACACAAAGAAAAATGGCATGTGAGAGCATGTGCGCTGTGTGAGGTATGTGTGGAAGTGCATACTTTTAAATGGTTATATACATTTTTGATAACTGAATATATGGATGTGCATGTAAGATCGGCCCATAATATTATACAATTTGTTTACTTTCCTGGGACAGTCTCATTGTTCTCAAGGGTTTGGTTATCAAGAATTATGAAGTTAATGTAACTGCTTGGGCTGAGAAGTGAAATGTGCAATAGAAACCCATATTGAATAGGAACATTAGCTGAAGTGCAAAATATAAACAAATAATAGCATAAACAACATGCCAAATAAAAATGACCATGTGTCTGTAGGTGCAATCTATTCATAATTCCTATACAGTTGCTTACATAATACTTGGTATTCAGAGTATGGCTTACAATATATCTGCCTAATACAAATAATGTGCCACTGTGTATTAATAGCTTTTAAAAATGTATAACACATAATGAGTCTAGAAAATCATGGAACAAGCAAATATGATTCCTTATGTGAGCTTTATCTTCCAAATTATCCATTTCTACTTGTACACTTGTTTTTTTTTTGAACATGTTTAGCTAAATTCCTTAATGTTACATGAATACTATAAACAGCACACTTATAACAGCACACAACAAGTTATTGGCTATAAACCATGAATACAAAACACTGTACTTTAGTTGGGAAGGAGGCAAGGATGTGCAATGAATCTAAACATATGCTGCATAATGCCTAAATAAGCTAACAACATTACCCCCAAGGTGTGGCAATCCTTTGCTAAACTGTTTTTCTATCTTTACAAGAGTGATTTTTCCCCTTTCTGCTGGGAGCATTACAACAATCGGCATGTACTATAAATGATACAAACTGAACTCGCAAAAAGAGTGAGGAGAGGGGGGGTGTGGTTGTATGAAGATTATAATGTAAATAATTATCCTTTAACATGTGAATGCTGCAAAAAAAGCAATGAATGTTCTATAAGTCACATGTGAAACATATTTAGGGTGCTTTTCATTACATATGTAACGTGCACATACACAAATAAGATGTATGCAATGAACATCACAGTTAATTGCAATGCAAATCGATTAGAGAGAATCATTTGAGCAGAGTTATTTAAGGACGTACGTTGTCCTGTTCCTAGTGCACTGGTGGTAACATATGCAGAAACCGCCTTTCCTATGGCTCCTGTTAACAACTGTATGCATATTTGACAGCTTGACTGAACTCCCTCAGTGACTGTGAAGATGCTGCTTGTGAAGCCAACTGTAGCAGCTAAAGTAAAATCATGTATTTCAAATACAGCTCATTGTTCTCTAATAACCTATGAACATACAGTCCAAATCTTCTATGATGGTAAAAATTGCACTTCCCGCTGATGCCGAGATGCCAACATAACTGAAGTAGCTTTTTAGACTTATGAGAACGTTCTCATTATCTTCAATAATATTGTCTTGTATGATGTAGAGGTTTGTGCAATTTCTGGCTCCAAACGTGTCCCCAGTCCAAAATGTGATATTTACAGCAGAAGGATTAAAATCTACTTCATCTAAAAGGCAAAAATAGTAGGAAGTCATAACATGCTGTGTGTATATTAGAAACAGTTATTCCACACTACAAGTGTGACAATAGAATTTCAAACAATTCATTTACAAATATTTTAACAACTTACATGTTGCTGTTATTCCAGTAAACTTTACTTCTATAGTGACAGGGATGCCCAGAGTTAGTGGAGACGCACTGAGTATCTGAGCACATATTGACACCAGTGGTAAGCTACCCTCCAAGAGTGTCGTAGGATTAATGGACCACAATCCAAACATCACAACTGAAATAAGACCATCATAGTTAAGGCCGCAAGTTATATTTATTGTAATCATATCTTTCAATGCATCATTTCTTGCCGATTCGTGATTTATTTATTTATTTATTATATAAGCACCGAAGGCTACCTAACGTTTTCGTTGGGTATGCCTAACGCATTCTATTCGGTTTACCTAGCAAGATTTGCTAACGCGCGTTTTGAGATTATGAAATTCATTTCAATTACCACAACAATGAATACAATGATGCAAAACTGCATTTCAATCGAATATAGTTGTATGCATGATTGCCCAGATTTTGGACCGCACTCAGCAAATGGTTTGCAGCTCTCCCCCTTGTTACTGCATCTTACACAATGTCGTATGCTAGTGATGCATGTTTAAGGCACACCCTGCAACAAGCAGCACTTCCATTGAGCTTTTGATGGAGTGATAGAGACACCTTTGCCAAACTACTTCGGTAATGTACTGACTAAGAGGAAATATATCATGTGTCTCTACTTCAATATCTTCCTCATCATCAATATTCTGCATCCTTCTCTTGCTCACTGGTACATCCGTGCAGGAGCTCCACAACGAAGATTAATAAGCAAATGAACAACAAGCCTGTCCACACATTTCTTGTGTAAGGGCATAAGAAGATGCTCGCTAAACTGACAGCAGACCTTAAATGCATTAACTTCACTTAGCTTCTGAAACTCCACCTGGTCTTCTGTTTCTTTTCTGGAAGGTTATAGGGTCACGTCAACTCTAACGGTGGATGAAAATTCTTGCTGTGGCTTCCAAAAGGCACACCCATGTTCTAAGACCACAGTTGTAGAGCTAATTGACCACTGCACTCTCCATTTGGTCTCTGCCGGTTTCAACGTAACTCCGCCTTCTTACCAAACGAAGTCGCTAGTTAATTGCGCTTCTTTAACAAAAGCAGTAGCATGTATGCCGGGAATGGGATAGGCAACAGCCTTACATCCAGATGGAATAGATAAACATGATCCTGCAACACTCTTTGAAGCATTTTAACTCAAATAAGCCACGTCACTTTGATGATTATAATAGTTCGATCACTTACCCCCCCCCCCCGGTAGGTAGGCCAATGTACAAATCGTTTCATATACCTAACATTTTAACGAAGTTGGCTATACTGCCAACAAGCCAGAAGTAAATGTCTAACACATCAGGAAGCTATATTGATACAAAGATGTAAGGAGCAAGATCGACTCAAATATTGTTGCTTTTTTACCTAACAAACTTATAGTTTACCTAATGCCAGGCGCTTGTAAATTATTTATATCTATTTTACAATTGGTACAATAATCCAAGGCTTTTTGTTATGCTTTAGAAGTAATTAATGCATATGTTTCACTTCATGATTAAATTTGGAACAAAATTCATACACACATCTGCCGGATGTTGAATATCTATTGGTAGGAAGTGATGCTATTATTTGGGATAAACAAAAATAGTAAATAATTTTTTCACGCATGCTAATTTTTAATATACATTCTAAAACCTAATAGTTTTTATACAGTTGACCTAATGGCACACGATTATCATAATACACTCATTATAAATATTCTAGCTATTGAAATGCATACATTGACAGTACTAACCATGATTTTCCAATATGGTAACATTTGTTGATGATCTGTTGTATGGGACAAGCACACTAGTGCCATTCTGTAGCTGCACTATAAAATATTCACTGCCAGTGCCACCTTCAATAAGGTTGTCATCAATTACTGTGATAGTGTTTGCTACAGAGCATCCAGTAGATGCACCACTGTTAACAGTGATTTTTGTTAAAGTATGACTGTAGTCAGCAGCTGTGGAAAAAATATACATGCTTTACACTGCACATCAAAGGTCTAAAGACAACATCTATGGTCTGTAAGGTGCTTTGTTGAAACAGCTCACATGTAATGTTTATAACATGATCTGATCATAAGGCATAGTTTATTTATTGTCTTACTACCTGCTATTTTAATGTACACTCATTTCAATCTGTGAAGGTTTGTCCTCCCCATCATCACCCCATCACCTCCCCAGCTCCACCCTCCACCACTGCACAGAGTTTATACATGCAGCATTTACCAACCCTTGATCACTAGAACAGTTTTTTTTGCATATCGTACTGATATGATAAGTACATGAATCTGGAAATGTTCATTATTTGTATTAACGTGTATACATGTAAATACCAATGTGCTACTTAGGGTCTGATACATTTTTAAATGAAAAAAATGACTAAACAATGCACTACTCCATATGACATACATGAATATCATAAAGAGCTCAAGCATGCTAACAAATCTATAATAAATGCCTTTCATAGTAATTGCATAAATATAGTTTACCTGTTGCCGTTCCTTGTATGAATTGCACATTCACTTGTAAGTTGTTTGAGACAGGACCATTGAGTACAGTTACACATATTTGCACTGAGCCTGCACTTTCATTTACTGTGATGCTGTTTGTGTTCATTACAACTGTATAGACAATTGTAGGAGCAGGTGTTGGCGTTGGGGTGGGTGTAACCTTATAGCCTATTCGTTGAAAAAATATGCGTAAATCAAACTTCTATGTACTATGATATATTGTAATTAATTCTATTGGTACATACACACAAATATGCCACATGTATAATTCCCTTATCATTCTTTTTGGCCATATCATGAACACAGTTCTTTTACTATGTTTCTTTGCAATTTACACTCTGGGGATCTGTACTCCCCATCATCTCCCCTGCTCCACCCTCCACCACTGCACTGGACACCTGCCTTCGCACCAGAGATAATAAATACTTTGTTTTGCGTACCCCGCGATGTACAAACGTGCTCCGCGGTACACGCCCAGGACATTAGACATTAACTTTGAAACGTGAAAGTATGCTAAACCCTGTTATATTAGTGTATCATACTTTATCACCTTTTGATTTTGCTACACTCCAGTTATATTACCTAAAGAGGATGTGAATACTAATACATTACATATGTGTTCTTGCATTTGCATAGGAATATATGTGCAAGTGCCTTACTGTCAATATTGATGATGGTCACAACCACAGATGTTCCAAATGCTCTATCTCCAACAGCAACGAGAGAATCGCTTGGATACAAATTCACGGTGAATGTCTTTGATGGAGCAACAATCATATCGTCGATTGTTTGTATTGTTACGCAAATACTTTGCATTACGGTGCTTCCAACAGCAAACATTTGATAAATACTCGTCGCAAAATAGTTTACTCCACCTATATATGGAAGGAGGTCAAGTCATAACAACATGCCAGGTTGAGAGAACAATGAGCAACGGAGTACAGTTCATATATCACATATAAGTATTTAGAGATTGGGTAGTTTTTTGCGTTCCGCCGGTTCAGTATTCTAGCGATGTACAAACGTGCTCCGCGGTACACGCCTAGGACATTAGACATTAATTAAACCTTGATTGCGGCAATATTTTAGACGATTCAAGTGCTGATTAATAGTATTTTAAGTTATTTTGTAAAGTGGAAACAACGATTCTGAAGGGCTATTTTTCTTACAAGCAGATATAAACGTGACAGTTTCATCAATTTCACTTCATGCATATCTTTCATACAACATGCAAATGTAACTTACTGACTGCTGTGCCGTTTGTTTCATTAAAAAGTACACCAACACTTAAAGGAACCACTTGGCTTCCATTAATAAAAGTAAGAATAGCACATATAGTGACTTGAGATCCCTCATAGACTGAGACCATAGAATTGCAAGTGTAGTTTAGAACTACAACTGCAACTGAACACAAAGAAATAACCCAGGTAAATTAAAACTTCACACCAGGTAGCTGTGTTAATATTCCTCAAAACTTAATTTATATCTATGGGCAGAAATATAAAAGTATCAGGCGGGTGATACAGCTATACCTATCAGTTCATGTGGAATGAAAGCACATAAAAACGTAGAAAGAATTATATACATGCCATTCAAGTAAGTCATCAATTGGGCATATATATTAATTCTAAATGAAAACAGCACTGTTTAAAGGAAATATGTGTACATAAATGAGAGGAGGTCTATTTCAAATTATCACTCTCCTTCCTATTTCCCTCTCCCGCATTTAAAGAAGGGATAGGGATAACTATCCTTCATAGCCATTTCGCATCATGCACCAGTGGGCCGCTTCCTACAGAGTAGTACATTTATTCTTGAAACCTCTAGTTTGACCAACAGCAGTTTTCATATATAAACACTATTTGAAGTGATTATTTAAAATATGAACTGGGATTGCATCTCGCAAAGATTCTAACCTTGTTGACTGTTGATGAATGCTGCACTGCACAATAATACAAGTATACCCAAATTGTTCCGCATCCTCAATCAATTCATTCAGTGTCTGAGGAGTTAGAAATGCTACAATGGCTTCAATGGTTACTTTTCTACTTTTTTCATGAATTTTACGCAAGCACTTAAATATACGCAAAAAATACACACACGCACACAACACACACACACACACGCACACAACACACACACACACACACACACACACACACACACACACACACACACACATGCATATTAGTAATGGTGACACACCAGCGAGTTGTACCACTTTCATGTGGCACAGTGAACGTTCTGAAACACAAATAAAAATGAGATCCGGCATAGGCTGTTATTAATAATAAAGACTGAATCATCCCATTTATCCGCTATTTCGTGGAGACTGCGTTTCGGTGTATAAACAGCACAACAACGTTAGTACCCGAAAGGCAGACGCACGTGACCGCTCTATTCTCCCGCGCGCACGTGTGCTAAATAACTGCATAGATTATAGTAAAGTATCCATAAATAAATACAATATCACATATGTATTATGTATATCGTAACTAATGATGTATACTAATTATGCTTGTAGATGCAGTATACGTTACAGAAAAGCCAAGCGTCTTGACCCCTGAGTGAGGTATACCGGGTGTCTACGAAAGAACGCACCAAATTATTAAATTTCTGCATGATTGAGATCAGACCAGCCTGTTCAGAATATTTTCTCTTAATCCTGCCGAAAGTTAAGCGCTTTCAATATTTGGTGTAGACACGCGGGATGCAACATTATACCGTTACGCTCGCGAGATAGAATTGCACAGGGCAAATTTTTGTTATCAAGGGCACATGCCTCATCATGCTTGGCCTCTTCTCCAACCTCAGTTGGATGACAAATGCCCAACGGGACAAGTTTGGCACTAGCACATCTGCTAGTTGGGATCTCGATTTTTGTAGACACATGCCTTAGAGCAGAAGTCAGCAATGCAGTCTCTGAGCTGGGTGTGCAATGCGTACATCAACCCAAAAGTGAGCATGTGATCCGATGACAAAGTGGTCATGAAGCACCACCAGGAGCCAAAGGAAGTCGATTACCATTTTAAAACACCTGGGTGTCATCAGCCATCAAATTTAAAGCAAGACATATAATTTTGGTCATGACTTCATGGGCTTTGAGCCATGCTTGAGGTGAAAAAATAGCAGCGGTGGCATCTGGGGGGAAAATGAAAGCGCTTTCTACTTGTTGATTCCAAGAAAGTGTGCTATTGAGGTAGAGTAACAAGTACCCTTTCAACTGAGATAGCATCTGACTGGCTTCCTTTGGCATTATCTGCAGCAAGGGTGTGTTTCTTCTTCGAATTCATAAAGCAATTTCTGAACGCAGTGAATTTGTTAATGTTGAGGAGGCGTCGAGATTCAAGTTAAATGCATTTTTTTAATCACGAAATCTAGCTTGAGAGCCTCATTTCCTAGTGATTCTTCTGCATAAGATCTAATGCCAAGAATGATCTTTTCAGACCCTAGCAAACAAGCTCTCCAAACAGTGGGGGGTTTATGACAATCTGATGCCTTCAGTTTAACGAGCATTTCTCTGTCTGTTGCCTTAGGACCCCTGGTTTTACATGTGAACTAGTTTAACATACAAGTGCGTGACCTTCCCAGAAGCCATATATGGTTCACAATACCCCTGTGTAGAGAACAGATATAGGTGTGGCAAAGCAATGGCTGCTGCATCCAACACCGCTAACGAATCATACAGATATTGTTGCTTTGCGCTAATCGCAACGGTCTGGGCATGACGCATTGAAGAGACCAAAGCCGCTAGTATGAAACGGCATCTTCTCTTAAAGGGCGCACACTATTGCAGCAATTTGCTACGTGCGCTTCCAGGGCGTTCATATATTCTGTGAATTGTCAGCGTCCATTCATTCCTGATCTTGACCAACCGAGCGGATATCTAAAAAATTCATCCCAGATCAGAGGACCAAACTTACCGCATTCCTATCCATTTTACTCTACGTCTGGGTCCCAGGATTTTGCATCTTGCTTCTCACCACGTCTCGTCAGGGATAGTAGTAACGTAAGCCCACTCGGTCACTTCCAATCGTCTCGATCATTCTGCATAGACCTATACATGCATGCAGGCCGTAGACGGAGGTCCTAATCTATTATGGCATACCAACTTTCTCTCGTCCAATTTCATATCATGGATTATGGATATCGCGAACGGCCAGTACCTTCTGTCGAAAATACTAGGTGTGGCGTAGTGCAACAGTGCACTAAACGGTTAACGTTATACACTAAAATAAGGTTTCAGTTGCACGTACACACGTTCAGTTGCACGTACACACGTTCAAGTTTTACGTTATGTCTACGTGTATTGTCGCAAACATGCATGTACTGTGCAACATACCGTCTGTCAGACTTGTGTCACTGCTCCTGTGACTCCGCTACTTCCAGAGTTCATTCATATTCTCTGGTTGCAGTGGTGCATGTATTCATAGGGTTGTAAATTAATATTCATATATGAACTACATCACACAAGGTAAATTTCGGGTTGCAGTTGCAGCATAATTTCATGCCGATGCATGCATAGTTGCAGACATGTATAGAGTGCTCGTCTGGTGTGAGGTTGATGCATGGTGACTGGTATACTTTAAAAGGCACAATGAGCAACGAGTTATGATTGTCCTATATTAATTGTAATTGTTGATACCTTTAATTGAGAACTAAAAATACGCAATAGACATCTACACAATTAGTTTATACGTACAGTTCAACAGACCATGAACCTTATTTTTCTTACCTAACTCTACGATGCTAAATGTAAATCAAAGTAATTAGAACTCATGCACATAGAACAAGAAACAACATCGTTTTTACTTCCCGCCCCTTGTGGTTCATTCCGATATTCCGGTACAATTACATCTGCATGGTTACGAGCGATGCAAGCATGGATACCATACATCAAGCAGCTACGTGTTTACAACGATCCATGCATGTGCATGAATTCGGATGAGGTATTTGACCTTTCGCAACCTCGACTCGATCAATACCATAAAAGAGTAATTTATTATATTGCAGCCCAGCACGTGGTGTGTTTCGGCCCTGAATATATGAACCAACGCCTATTCATATGCTTATATAGCCGTCACGCGCCTAATCATGAGCCGTCGTCATAGCCGATGTCGCAAACAAGCAAACAGGTTGAAGATAGGGACATAAAAGCTACGGTACGTTTAAACATCCCTCAATTGGCTGTATACTTGTATGTGCAGG
Source organism: Ephydatia muelleri (assembly GCA_013339895.1). NCBI lineage: Eukaryota > Metazoa > Porifera > Demospongiae > Spongillida > Spongillidae > Ephydatia > Ephydatia muelleri. Next base: position 11,319,597 of record JABACO010000003.1, on the reverse strand, counting down.
CATATTAAGTATATAATAACGGTGATTGGATGGAATATATTTCACAGTTCTCGCAATTAATAAATGTAATAGACACTTGTCCAAAACATTCAATTAGACACTATATGTGGAACTATTTAATACCTTTCCCAAACCACATCCTTGGGTGCAGGAAGGGTGAAGAACCATAGTTGTGTTCACTGACACCCAGTACGACTCGAACCAAGAGCTGCTCATTTAATGTTTTGTGAGCATAAGAATTACCATATTAGACGAGTAGCAAATGAAAAAAAATTACTGCCATAAGCTGCACATGTATACACTGCACATGGACCGTCTCACATAGCAATCATGAGACGGAATCACTACAGTTATAAGTCCATAAAGCCACGTTGGTTTACACGATTGAGGACAAATTAACGTCATTTTGATCTTCTGTTAATTGTACTCAACTGCAATGGATCAAAATCTAAATTACTTTCATGCTGACGAGCCCTGAATTGGTTGTATCTGTGGGCCTACGTTGCGTACGTATCGTTTACAACATACGATACTGTTTTTGTTTTTGCTTTTTGTTTTTTTTTTTAATCATAATTCTGTCTTTTGGGGGCATTCTTATTTCATTCCCAAGTAGAAAATTTGACTTAATATTTAAAGCAAGCACTAAGAGCCATCAAACCCTGCTCGCTTTTATTAGAGTTCATTAACATACAACAAATAAATAGCCTTTCAAACGTGATATTGAAATATATACTAACTTCCTTTCATAGTTAGTTGCTCTTTTATGTGACACGTGATTCAAGAAACTTTTTACCAAATATGTTCTGCAGCTACAAGATTGCTTGCTGTGATTAAATAATTCACATTCATTCATGTTAATTCATCTAATAAAATAGCTTTGAGATCTATTTCTGTTAAGGAGCATTATGATGTACCTTTTGATTAATGTATTGCGCTCACTCCCTCTTTGCTGCAGATACGAATAGTGATGGCTGGCTCCAAAATCTATTGTCGTCTTTTGATGCTGGTCTGCATCATACCTTTTACACACAGCCAACAAGGTTTGTATGTAGCAAATGTACGGGAAAATATGTTGAGCAGCACATAGTACGCATACCAAATCAATGGGTGGAATACTAAGTAACTAACATTGCACTGAGATTTAATTTCCCATCCATCATAAGATTATTTAGTTAGAGGCATATAATCAGTGCACATGCAACAATAGACCCTTCCCTTTAAAGAACTCCGGACGTGACATCACTCATTAACGTATACTTAACCCAATTCGTGAAGTACGTTGATTAGTGATGTCACGTCCGGAGTTCTTCTTAAAGGGAAGGGTCTATTCATTGTCGAATTTTTTTCCTCAAGCTAGATTTTATGTATGTAATTTCAAGACAAAGTTGCAATTGATGCTGGAAGATGACCCTTAGAACATATGCATTGTAATTAAATTATGGCCATTATGGTTTGCTACAAACCTATTAAGTATATGCACTTTTTATGCAAATGACATAAACATACATTCTAATGTGTAAATTTCATTCACTTTCTCTGCACAGTTGCTGTTGTAGCTTTTAATACTCAGTGGTGCACCACACTTGGCGTCAATGAAGGTTCCTTGTTTACCATATGTGCTAACATTGTCTTTATCAATGGGAGTCAATCACTTCCCTTCGATGTCATTGTGCGTTTTAATGAAACAAATGGCACAGCAAAGAGTAAGTTACTTGATTATTATACAGATGTAGTTTGATTGAAATGCAAATTTGCTTAAATGGGAGCTAATTTACAATGCAATAATAACTTGTTCCTTTAAATGTGTATTGAAGCTTTCAAAACAAGCAGGATTCGATACTTTCCTGTTCCAGGTCCGTTGCATTTCATTCTCATATTTAAAACGTGCTCTGTTTTTTGTGAACCTATTCACTAATTTCATCATGCAGTTCTATAAATGGTATTGACCATCTTAAACGTCACAAGAAATCACTAAGACCAAGCCCATCTTGTGTAAATATCAAGACTGACCCAATACTGTATATATATAAATATTACACTCATATATACCCATTTAGCCTTATGCACTGCAGAAAATTGCTAGATGGACTGGGCATCCAAACATGCTTTCGGTAGTCTAATTCCCATTGATATCTCTAGTATGGTTTACATATCAGTTTGACCTTGGTTTGTAGTCTGCCACCCATCAGAACAGAACAGACTTAGATCAAATTTACATGTGCAACCATGTGCTACTATGTGTGCATTATGTATACCACCGAGATCTCTCATTCCTCCCGTAGAATCGTATCTGTATTAGTTCACAGTGTATAAGCCATGAACAAATGTTAACTCAGTATATTGTTAATGATACACTCAAATCATCACAGTCAAAGCTAGAAGCTAAGTAGTAGAGGAAAGATATTATGTTCATTTGCTCCTATGAGGACTGTAACAGATTACGATTGACTTTAATGGTTTATCATTCATTAGTATTTGGATTTGTCCAAAAATTTAGATTGCAAGTTATCACCAGTCCATACAATTATCCAAGCCTTGATCCATGCATACTTCATTCCAATGCTTGACAACCAGCAGAATGCTGCAATATATTTCAATGGTTTCCATTCTTCCTCACTCCCCTTGCGGCAGAACACACCCGGTGCTTGTGATAACACATCTGCAGACGCCTTTGTTGGAGCACTTGGATTGTAAATCACTCGTATATGGAGGTCTTCAGAGCTCTGCTTTAATTTCAATGAAGACCTTTTCTGTGGGATGAAGCAGATGCATGTGTGAATCTTACTGAGCTGCTCTTGATAGGCGTGTGTTGCTTCAGTTCGGTTGGGCAAGAATTTTCCAAATCCAGTTGAAAAATTCTTGTCCAACCTAACTGACTGTCTGATCATTTCCAACCAACCAACTAATCTCAGCAACATTATCTGGGCTGCGTGGGTACCATGCTTGTCAATGTCTAGGATAGAGTAGTTTTGCCATACAAAGCTCATGCATGTCTGTATTCAGAGTGGCCCCTGCATTTAGCTCTTGTTGAAAATTGATCAAAGTTTAGCATCATGTTCTTCCTGATTGTGACCAATACGAAGCCCTATATTATACCATAGAACTGTATATTGAGTGTTATAATTGCATACATCTTGCTTTTGCCTGACTAATCTATTTTCTTTCCTATTAATTCATTTTGATTTTTCTATTCATGTAGGTGGAATAGACTTCTTCGATGTGAGTGTTGACAAAACCTTTCCTGCAGGAAGTATAGCATTCCAAAATCCTGCTTGTGTTTCAATTCAAACAATTAATGATTTGATTGTGGGTGCCACCAAGACATTCACTCTGAACTTGAACACAAACAATGCGCAAGTCACGATCGCAGACAGAGCAATTGGAAACTCTCTCATTGTCAGTATCTATAACATTGATGGTACGTCCATGATAGACAACTACTAGTTATGTAAACAAATTTGTCAAAACATCTGAAGTAAATTGAATTGTAACTATATATTCCTGTCATTCTAAATAACATACATTGCCCGTCAATAGTGATCGATGGAGCTGGACTACCGGACCTTACATGTACATATGAGATGTGTGTGTGTGTGTGTGTGTGTGTGTGTGTGTGTGTGTGTGATTGTGTGTGTGTGTGTGTGTGTGTGTGTGTGTGTGTGTGTGTGTGTGTGTGTGTGTATGTGTGTGTGTGTGTGTGTGTGTGTGCGTGCGTGCGTGCGTGCGTGCGTATGTATGCCTAGGTATAAATGTGCATGTGTTTGTGTGTTTATCTACATGCTGGTATCTTTTGCAAATTGGACCATTTTCATGTATGTACATGCCATTTGTTACGTGTTTATTGTAACTTTAGTTTATAATTTATTATTGTAATCATTATTAAATGCACATTATTATTTACATCCTTATTTCAATATATATATGCACCAGATAATAAAAGGTTTATGGCGGAGGAGCTATCCTTTCTAGGATAGCTGTGGCATTGGCACACACAAGGTTGAGATTCAGCCGACCATAGATCTCGTGGAGTATGGTGGACTTTGCATGGCCGGCATGTGGAGGTGGCAAGTCTGGAGGCTACAGAAGAGATGATGGCTGTGGCTTCCTTTCCCCAAGCCCCATAGGTTTCCACTACCATAGGGACACATACCCAACCTAGTTCAGAACATTTAGGGTCATTGGCTTGGTGCTTCCTAGCCTCGGTGGCCTGGGCTGCAGCGGTGGCCGACATTCCCGCTTCCAACAAAGTGACAGGATTAAGCGGTGAGGTGATGCTCACATCTAATGCTGCAGTTCTGCCCAATAACCAGTTGGGAAGTAAGATGTCAGCTGGACGGGTCTTGCTGTGGTCTCTGCTAAGATTATTGCCAACTTCTACCTTAACCCCTATGTGCGCCCAACGACAGGTCTCTACCAGGATGTCCCTAATCCTATTATGGCGAGAGACCACATCTCCACCATACTTGCAGGTAACTGCATGGTGGCCACAGTGATCAAGTGTACTACCTGGGCACAGTGCACATTGGGAGCCCTCTGAGGTGTCAAGTCCAAGCCACCATTTGATGGCCACCTGGAAAACAGGGGGATCCAAGTGAAGCCCCAAGTTCTCAGAGGGCACAACTGAAAGCCAGGATGCAGCATGGGGGGAGGAAACTGACAGAAGACGTGCCTTGTCGGCTACGGATGATGAATTCAGTAGTATGTTGAAAACATGATCATCCAACTTACCAGAAAGGTATTTCTGGGAGACTGATGAAGTGAGGAGAGACTCAACACTGACTGCATCTGCAGGTGAGACCAAGCTGTTGAATGTCTCTATTGCTTGAGACAGATGGTGAGATGACTGCAGATGAGCATAAGGAGGAGATGAAAGCTGCCGATGAGTGGCGGGACAATGACCGAAACCCTCGGCCCCCTCTACTTGGACTAAGCTGAGCTTGTTGCCATGCTGTATCAGACATGTCTACCCCAATGCATCGACAGAAGGTCATTCGGATATCATCATCGATAAGAGCAAAGACTTTAGATGTGAGTGTTGATGGAGTTGCCCTTGCCAGATGTACCAGTTTGCAAAATGCCCCACAAAGACGAAGAAGGATTAATGCAGCCTGCGGATCAACTATCCCAACCTCCTCAAGTAGTGACAATAGGATCTTTGCTTTGGTGTGTTTTTTGGAAATAAAAGAGGAACAAAACTCCTGGTCGCCGATGGGAATCCCTAGAATCTCCAAACTGGGCTTGTCAGATTTCTTCATGCGCAATGGGAACATGTCAAGGCCATGTTCTCACATTTAGGCAGGTTGACAATAATACCTAGAGCAGGGCCTTCTTCCTGGAGCAAAGACAGTATCCAGCACAACGAAGACCTGGGCCCAGCCATAACCCCATCATCCAAGTACCAGGCATGGAATGGTACGTTAGAGCAGGCACTGTCTCTTGCTACTTTCATGACTAAGATGTTTAAGACAAGTGAAAATAACAGGGGTCCAAGTGGACTCCTTGTTGGACACCTGACTCTGATGTCAAGCAGCCTAAATGGTGCCAAAGAAGAGGGTGCTGTCCATAGCACCAGCTGACCCAAGGGAGAAGTTCAGGGAAATGCTTGGCACACTCTGACAGGATAGCTTGGCGAGAGACCAAATTAAATGCATTCGTCATGTCCACTTTCAAAACACCAAAGTCATTTTCCGACCAGTGTTGTTCTATACATGTTCTCAAGCCGTGAGCAATCTTCTCAGCTCCACAAGGGAAGGCCACACCAAATTGATATGGCTCAAAAAATGATGCCATTTTGCTTCGAAGGGCAGCACAGAGGCATTTCCCTGTCAGACGCCGTAAGGCTTCCCCCACAGCAATAGGGCGGATGTCTCCTGGTATGGGCTTGTTTAGGGCAGTTAGATTACCTCCTGCGAGGAAGATGGCAACATCCAGTGGAGCACTACCGGAGATCAGCAGATTGATGACAGCACGGAGTGTGTGGAGGAATGGAGTCTGCAAAGGAACCTCTGCAGCATCAATCAGGTGCTGTATTCGGAGCCCAGAGGGTCCAGCTGCAGTTAATTTGGGAAAGGATCTGAGAATGTCCATAAGGCTTAGATCAGGTGGAAATGTAAAATCTCTGTTTGATGGGAGGGGAATGGCTGGGCAAGCACTACTGGGGTGCTTACTGATGAGTAGATTCCAAGTGTCATGATTATTGGGTGCAACTCCAGAAGATGTGAGGACTTGGCAGGCCTTTCCGAAGAGACCATCCTGAGCCAATGAAATGGCAGAAGCCACTTTTCTCCTGCCTGGGTCTACCTTAGGGTGAAGTGAATAGATTTGGATGTACACGTAGCATGCTTTACTGCCCGACTCCACAAATCTCCAAAATGCCCATCTGTCCACATATCACAAAGAACCTCCAATGGTATGGGTTTATTGTGACGACCTCGTCTTTTGGAGCAGGGTAGTACACACTTAGGAAGCATGAAGAGCTTAATCCAAGAGCCAATAGAATTCTCAGTAATCACAGCTCTGAGTGCAGCTGATAGCACACGGGCAAAGGCTGGCTTGGCTTTATTAGGGATGAATCTAATTGTAGGGCATTTGAGGTTACAGATGTCCCTGAGGGAAGGCAAATCATCACCTGAGGCATTTGTCAGAGGGGTAGCCACTGGAGATTCAGATGAGGGAGGGCATTTTAAACACTTCTTGATATGTGAGGACTTGTGGGAGATGGCAACAAGGCTTGAGCAGTGGTGACAGATGTATAGGTTCTGATCGTTAAGCCATGTGTCCGGGACCATACCACAGAATGTACCTCTAACATGGTGTTATCATTATTATTAAAAGCAAAAAAAAAACTTAGAGCTTAAACTAGTTATGATTTCATATCATATAAATGTCACTTATAGCACTTAAAGAGCTTCAAATTGGATTCAATTATAAGCCGTTTTTGTTTTAGTAAAACATTACTGTTTTGTCAGAAATAATTAAATCACACCAGTACATTGCAATTTTGTGAATAGTTGTTGTTTGCTTAATTTACAAGTAATAACTGGTTACAATAGAATTGACATTTGTCATCTTGCCTGGGGTGCCCTATTCCCTGTATGGGGTGAGGGAGTGTGTGAGTTAGATTGCCTCCAATCATTGGGTGGGCATAGACAGATCATCCACCCAGACATATGATCAAATCAAAATCAAGATTAAAAACATACATATTTACTTGGAAGAAAAAAAAGAAAAAGAAAATAGGTTAACTGTTACCTCCGGTTGGGCTGCCTGGCTGGTGGTCGAGACAGGAGACGATTGGGAGTAACACCGCACTTAACTATGTTAACCTTTGTATGTATGTTTTCAGCATTATTATTCTATACATAAGCACAAATGGTGCGCCAGAAATTATTAGATAACGAGTAATATTTCATTCAATCAGCAATACCTGCATGGAATATTATACACAAGAGGCACAGCTGGTATTTAGGAAATTCATACGCGGTACTTGCATGCATGCGTGCAATAAGTCATTTTATTTTCTCCAACTATCCATAGTTACAACAGTTGTCATGAACGCCAGTACCATCTCCGTTAATGAAAACATTGCTGTAGTGCCGATATGCATAGTAATAACAACTGGCACTGTGTCCACTGCAATTTCCGTCACTTTGCAAACTATCGCAGGAACTGCAACGGCACGTAAGTTATTTACAATGTATGTCTTGTGGGTCTTTGGCAAATCATTTAATTCTATTGTTATAACTTAATTGTATGTCTCCTTGGTAGTAATCATCAGCATGAGACCCATATATAAAAAGCCGTGGTTAGATTCACTAGATGTACTATGAAAAGTAATGCTACGTCTTGGACAGTTCAAAACGTATTTGTTTTGGTTCTGTACAGAGCAGCCTGTCAACCAGATAATAGCGTGTGGGATAACTAGTTCTCATGTACCATGCCCCGCAAGCATTTTCAAGCAGACAGTATAAGATCACGTAGTTTATCCGCTGCATATTTCGCAGGTGAAGTAAAATTAATCTAAAGTATTGATTTATGCGTGTGCGATAAATCAAGGTGATGCTAATGTTTCGAGACTATCACCATGACCCCCTACAAAACACTAATATGACGAGATGTATGCAATATGTGTTGCTTTTAACTGCATGGGTAAAAAAAAAAAAACCAAGCGAAATTTGATAACGAGAGCTTGAAAATGTGACCTTCCATGCATGCATGATGACATCAGAGACGGCCACTTCTATAACTCGGCTGTAGAAGTGGCCGTCTTTGATGTCATCATGCATGCATGGAAGGTCACATTTTCAAGCTCTCGTTATCAAATTTCGCTTCGTTTTTTTTTACCCATGCACTTAAAAGCAACACATATTGCATACATCTCGTCATATTAGTGTTTTGTGGGGGGGGGGGGGGGGGGGGGGTCATGGTAATACATTAGCATCACCTTGATTTATCGCACACGCATAAATCAATACTTTAGGTTAATTTTACTTCACCTGCGAAATATGAATATGCAGATAAACTACGTGGGTGCGAAGATTGAAGGAGGATGATACCCTATATATTCGTTCTTTGCCAACCAATGTGGCGCAGTCTATCATCGAATAATCTCCTTTCTGGTCTACACCATATCTTTTGCATTTTTGCATGCTCATGCATGCAGAATATCCCAGCTTCCAGGTTACATGGAGAGCTGTGTTGAGCGATGTCGAGTGAAAGGCCCGTTGAGGTATCTGCTGTCGAAACCGATGTGCTTCATCATTACACGGCATGCAGTCGCACGCTATGAACACTGCATGGTGAAAGCTCATATGGCAATCAATAGTCACGAACCCAGACCTAATACGGTAATGTCTAATGTCCTGGGCGGCATCCCGGGAGTACGTTTGTACACCCAGTTGTCAGAAAATGTCATGTCGTAACTGTGCACCAGAAATGAAATCCAACAGTACAAACACGTTTGACATGCATTTTTAGCTCTGGGAGGAAATAAGTAAGGTCTAGTTCTTTCTAAAAACTTCAAACCAAATTTCCAAATGAGGTCCTCTGAGGCATGCCAGGTATACGCTAGGTGCAACTTGGGGGGGCTTCACTCTGACAAACTGGTTAGAGTTTTTAGAAGAAATTAGACCTTACCTATTGCAGCCCAGGGCTAAACATGTATGACAAACGTGCTTGTGCTGTCGGATTTCATTTATGATGCACAGTAACTAAATGGCATTAATTTGAATTTCCATACATCTGGGTGTACAAACGTACCCCCGGGATGACGCCTATGACATTAGGCATTAAGCAACTGATGATTACATCCCCTCACCTATGATTTTAGTCTATTTAAACATTGATAATTTGTTTCTATAGCGCACTGAAATTGACATCATAAGCATAGTTATTATTTTCTTATTAACGCCCAAGCAGGATAATAATCTTAACTGACCTTTTTTTTAATACTCGGTTGTTTTTTAAACCATCTGATCTCGTTTCACGTGTGTGAATTCTCTGTTTCGTACATGTTTTGTGCAATCGTGCAGCAATTCTGGAACCCACTAATGGCATGGGATGTACAGGCAGCTTATTCACCTTGTAGTCATTGGCATTCACCTGTTTGAAGAGCATATTTTATGTCCTGGAAGTCGAAAAATTTACGTGCACATTCAGTTCTTAGTTATCTTTTGAATGCGACGACAATAAAAGCTAAAACAGTTTTTATTTCGTCCTTCCCAGCTATTTTTTACCATCATTTTACTGTGGTTCTGCAATCACTATTTTAATGCTACTAGCTCCAGCTATCAGCTATTTTTTATATTTTTGATGCCACGGGATTATGTTTGAATGAAAATGTAGTAGTTCAATCACTGTACCATTTTCAATTTATGGTTATCTGCTTTACAGCAAATGATTATACCTCCATTTCTGTGACTGTCACAATCCCGGCTAATTCTATTGGCACCTGTACAGCTATTACATTAGTGGATGATATATTTGTTGAAGGAGGCACTTCAAACTTCACAGCGAAAATCACAGGAAGCACTTACATTGCTGTTCCAGCTAACAGAAGTACTACTGTTATCACAATAATAGATATTGATGGTAAGTGGAAAGAATTTCACACAGCCTGGGTACTAGAATGTCGAATAATTAATATGTTCTATCTACGTTGCCAAAAGCACATACATGCACATGTAGCAGTAAATTTCAACTGTGATTCAGTTTTGCAATACTTTCACTCAAAATATTTACTGCATCTATTTCAGTTGTCACATTTGGTTTTTGGGCTAACAATCCCTTGACTGTTCTGGAAAGCAGCACTACTGTGCAAATATGCGCTCAAATAATGAATAATGTTGTTCTGGGAATCCCTGTTACTGTGGAGCTCAGAGTGACTGGTGTAACAGCCAAAAGTAAGAACGTGATGCAACCTTTACATTTTCAGACCTAGCATGCTGCAGATCCTTGCATTACATGAGTAAAAATATCCATTTGCAATCTTCCTTTAAACAACAGTGTGTTCATAATGGAATTTGCCATTTTCATTTATATCCATGATTTAGGCTACATGTATATTTATGCCTTCTATGTTAGATGGATCAGATTTCATCAGCCCATCTGCCATTAATATCACATTTTGGACTGGAGATGTGATGGGGAATATCAATTGCACTCCAATTATCATCTTACAAGATAATATTTTAGAAAACAACGAGGACATTTCTCTAAGTTTAAACAGCTATTTCAGCTATGTCAATATCTCAAAAACCAGTGGAAACACAATTCTGACAATAATAGAAGACACAGATGGTAAGTAATGGTTAAATATTCACTGTTATTGGTGAACATGGTGCCAATAGGTGTCACACTTGGATTCTCGAGCAGAACGTTCATTGCAAATGAAGGAACCGGAGCACCATGTCAAATATGCATACAATTATTAGCAGGCACTTTGGAAAAATCAATTCATGCATATGTAACGACAGGAGAACTTGGAACAGCAAAGTGTAAGTTTGTGTGCCCATATTTTACAAATTTTTACATTATCATTATTGCACAATTACATTAGGAGATTAGGTCTGATTTTTCTATACATGTAACTTGCTGGTTACAACTGTAACTGCATCAAAATGACATTGTTTTATTTATAACTATAATTCTTTTCAGGTGGCGAATATAGTAATCCTTACTTTATTTCCCTCAATAATTTTGTATTATATAATAATAAAATTAATATTGTTTAAACAGTATCTTTATTCATTCCTCCTGCAGCATATATTGACTACATTCCACTGAGTTCAGCAGACATAGTATTTCAGTCTGGAGCATCGGGACAACTGAACTCAACTAGTTGCATTAATTTCACTGTAATTGACGATTATGCTATTGAGAGCAACGAGACTGTCCCGTTGTCAGTAAGCTCTACAAGCCCTGTTAGTACACTTCAAGCAAGCAGCACAGCTACTGTGATTGTTTATGACCAAACAGACTGTAAGGTGCTTCCATATTGTAACTTGTCCAGCAGTTCATTTGCCTTATTCACTCCCATAACAGATGTTCAAATAGGAGTTATTAGTCCAGACTTTGTAACAGAAGGCGTGAATCTTACAGCAACCATATGTGCTGTCATACTAGACGGCATACTTGGAAGGAGTGTAGTAGTACGGGTCAATTTAATGAACATCACAGCTGATCGTAAGCAAAGTTAACTTATTTTATTCATGAGTGACAGCTCACTCACTCTCAACAGCTGGAATTGATTATGAAACCACATCAGCATCATTTGTCTTCACAAATGGACAAGCAACTGGTGACCGTCAATGCTTTATGGTTGCTATATACCACAACGTTATTGTAGAGGACCCTGAGTTCTTCTCAGTCAATCTTACGACATTAGATCCAGATGTGATCATTCCACAAGGACATGGCAGCGCTACAATTGCAATATATGATGACCCAGATGATAGTGAGCTCTTTAAAGTAAAGTACCAAAAGAACAACCATCAATAAGATATCAGGATCACATGCAAATCATTTGATAGGCTAATACTGATACAATAATCTGTTCTTTTTTGCTTGTTCTCTCTCATTTCTGTGCAATAACCACAACTTTTTGTTGACTTCTTCTATTTCAGAAATAACATTTGGAATGAGGAGTTCTTTGCTATATTTTAAAGAGACTGATGTCAGTATGCCTATATGTGTTGTACTGCTTTCAGGACTATTGGATAAAAACCTCCCTGTTGGTATTGTCTCTACAGATGTAACTGCTTTTGGTATGATCATAATCATTAACATACTAATAATTTGTTCTCATGTTTTAAATAAATTTAATCTTTTCAGCATACAGGGACTACAAACTAGTCAATACAACAATCGTCTTTAACTCATCCGTAGCACAAGGGCAGAGTCTTTGCACTGATATATATTTCATAGATGACAACATTGTGGAATACAGTGATGAATATTTCATACTAACCCTGATACCAATAGACACAGTACATACAATCATTCAGATACCTCAAGCAATTGTACACATTGAAGAAGACACTGATGATGGTAATGAGCTAATTTGTACTTGTCATATAGCAATGCACTTTTTTCTTTCTTTGCAGTTGTGAGCATTGGTGCTTTGTACACAAAATACAATGTGTACGAGAGTTTACCTGCAACACTGTGTGCTGTCATACTCAATGGAGCAGTGGAAAGACCCGTGTCTGTTTTTGCTACAACCACTTCAATTACTGCAATTGGTAAACACCAAGAAACCAATCATGTATATTTATTTATTTATCTTATTTAGAAAATGTGGACTATCAAGGAGTGAGAAGTTATGAATTAGTATTTCCACCTGGAAGCACTGAAAATAGCACAGTGTGCCTGAATATAAGCACTTTTAATGATACAGTTATTCAAGCGGACAGAACGTTTTATATTGGATTGCAGAAGTTTGATCCATCAGTGTTACTAACAGGAAGTGTGTCCACTCTAGTGACAGTAAAGCAGAATCCAATTGACAGTAAGGCAACTAGCAATTCAAGCTTCATTTGATACTTTATTCTATGCATGCACATCAAAGTCAAAACCATATATTTACATTGCAATGGTTGTGTGTACATCTAATTGCAATGATGCATGTTTAAAAAGGAACGATCAAGCTTGGAACCACTTTACCATTGCCTGCCAAATATAATTAATTGCTACTTGTTAGGCGAGTACTTCCCCAACAAGTAGCTTTTCATTATGAGTGTTTAAAGTGCATGTATTCAAGATGACTTTCTTCTATTGCTCTATCCCACACCAGGTGTTGTCCTTCGAATGCAAGACGCAACTATACATGTAACTGAGGGCATAAATACATCTGTAGCCGTGTGTGTTCTGTTTGAAGCTGCATCTGGCACCTTGAAAAGAATTGCATTGGGGACATTAGTCCCCATAAACAGTACAGCCAAAGGTTTGAAATATAGTAATGTGTACGCTAATTGCCATTATTGGATGTGCTGTGATTGTTGGACATGGGATATATATTGATCATGAATGTAGGAAGTCTGAATCATAGTTCATCTACTTACAGTTGTACTGAAAAGCACAAGTGTGTGTGTGTGTGGGGGGGGGGGAGGAATAGCAGCTGTTCAGGCTTGCAAGCACCTGTACATGTCAGTGCATATGTCTAGTCCCATTCACAATCCATTTCGTTTTTTCATGAATGGTCAATTGATCTTTCTGTGGTGTGTCACAGTCCAAAAAAGGAATCACTCTGCATGTACAATCATTAGACAATAAATACATGATACGTAGATAGGCTACATAGGATGCAACCAGTAATGTCGTACCTTTTTATTGCCCTAATATATTGAATCCAGTTACATTTCATAACTGTAAAATCAAGGAATTGGGAAATCAATCAGCTCAAAATATTGTGCATAGGCATAGGAACCGAGGGGGCAGAGGGGAGCTTGGCCCCCTCAAACATGGGTATTATTTGTATAAAGTATACTGAATTTATATCATACACACCCTTTGGGCCCCTCCCCCCCAATCCTGTTTACATTCCTACGCTTCTGCAATGTGTCCTTAAATGCAACCTTATTACATAGACTATCTCACTTCCCAGATATTCAAGACTATGTAATACCAACATACACTGTTTCCTTCCCTGCTTTGTCTGTTGTTGGAAGTCCACCATCCTGTATATCAATCAACATTATTGATGACAACTTAGTTGGAAAGACAGATGTGCTTCAACTTTTGCTGTTGTCAACCGATCCTGTTCATGTTGATTTGAACTTTGCAGTCACAACAATTACCATCTACGAAGATCCCAATGATTGTAGGTGAACAATGTCAATATAAATACACACCTCCGAGAAGCATACATGAGATAAAGAAAAATGCTGGAGTGTTCAAAAAATGTTTGATCCAATAGAATACTACTTTCTAAAAAGCGCTTTAAGTAGGGCTATGGGGTTGTTAATCCAAATGTGGTCATGTTTATATGAGGAAGCTCTAATATATTTCTCCTACAGATATAGAAGTTGGAATGGAGTATGCCTTGTTAAACGTCACTGAGGAAAATCTGATTGCAATGGTGTGTGTTCTGATAACAGCAGGTGTGTTGGAAGACAGTGTCACTGTCACACTACAAACCTATCCCATTACTGGTACGTTTTTCAGTTTTATTTGAAACATATTGTGAAACACATTAATTCTGCAGCTATTGATGGAAAAGACTATATTGGAGGGGAATTTAAACTTACCTTTTCACCTGGACAATCTATGTCTGGAAATAATTCACAGTGCATTGACTTGATCATTATCAATGATCATTTATTAGAGCATAATGAAACACTTCTGATTTTATTGAACTCAACAAAGGAAGATGCTAATATTGTAAAGGTATCTAGTGCAGGAGCAGAACTACTTCTGACAATTCTTGAAATCTCTCCTTCAGACAGTATGTTGTTCATAACCGATAAATTCACAATGTTACAATGTGCATGCATTGTTTAGCCATTCAAATTGGTATGACTCCACCACTGTATCGTCAAGTGGTGGAAGGCCAACAGCCAGTTGTAACTATTTGTGCTGGACTGTATGATGGAGAGCTGGGACGTAATCTGACAGTGGTGCTGACAATTATTAATAGCAGTCTTGGACATACAGGTATGCAGATCATTTTAGAAACATTGCATTACTGGGACTAATTTTATGCACAATAGCTCTCTTTGGACTCAATTACCTCTTGCAGTCTCAGACCCTTACATTTGCATATAATGAACTCAATAATATCAGCAACACACCGTGTACAAATGTGACCATAATCGACAACAACATTCCTGAAAATGAGCTGTATATTACAATTGGCTTATCTGTGGCCTCTGAAGATCGTAATATGGTTAATATTATTCAAGGAATGAATCAGACAACAATCTCCATTTTAGACGACGATCATGGTATGTGACCTATACAAACAATATTGCGCAACACATCAACAAGTTTATTCATTGCTTTTCATACATGATATGAGAATGGTCATTGTCAACACTTCTTTTTTCTGTTGCACAAATGTTAATTTTGACTTGTATCTTTTACTAAACAAGACATATTTCCAGCTATGATCTCTGTACATATCTCTTTAAAGAAAACATGGTAGATTTTTCGGCAGTGTTGCCATTGTCAATTAGCCTTATAACACTTTGCTATGTCCATGCATCATCTGCTTTTTAGTAATGTTTGGTTATAAATGATCAACCTTCACCCATGATAGATATTGTCATTGGTTTTGATGAACCAATGCTTCAAGTGACAGAGGGTATAAATATGTCCATCTTTGTGTGTGGCTTTGTAAGAAGTCAAACAGGAATATGGAAGATGAATCTGTCAGCTTCAATTATTCCAACAGATGGTACAGCTAAAGGTTGGTTGGAATGTATATTAATTGATATGGATATTTAATATATATTTTTTTGAACTGAATTATCATATACGCACTGGTTGGTTTACTTGCTAGCTAGGTATTGATTATTATATTGCAAGGCAACTAATGAGCAATATCAACATATAATTATGTATAAGTGTAAGACAGAGCTAATTCTAGAGCAATGTTGTCAAGTTCCCATTCTTGCTCATGTTTGTGAACATTGATATGTTTGATGTGCAATAATGATATAAATAGCACCTGCATGTGTTTATCCAGCTTTTGTTTTGATAATGATAGTAATATAATAGCTTTGATAGTCTATACAGGAAACAAGTCAAAGGGAGATATGATGTGTGCATGTGTGCAGTGTGAGTGAGCAGAGTGGGTTAGTTTATATATCGCAAGATGCATTACGCCTTCCTTGGTGGCAACATTGATGGATTTACACTGTAGGGTAGGATGTCCTTGCTTCTTATAGGCACATAATTGCAGAGTATAGGAGAAGCAGACATGGCATCACATCTGGGCACTTAAAATATTTTAGAACTCCTCTCTTTTGATAGAAAGCAAGTAGGACAGATTTTTATATATGATATTGCCATGAGCTCCCATCGAAGTTTAGAACACAAATCGAGAAACCATGTTCAATGTCACAGATTTTTAGATCTTAAACCCTCTGTTCTATGTATCATTTAGGTGATAGGCATTTGGTAACAAGAAATGGAAACAGGACCTGGCATTTACTTAATAGATGACAAACTGTGATGTCAAAAAAAGGTTCTATGATATTGGCCACCTATGCAGAATCCTGTGTGAACAGAGCAGACCAGCCATACATGGAGCCTTGTTGAATGAGCATGTCCCACCTAGTCTCTCCTATGCCAGGTTTCACACATGGAGCGGCTAGGTCCTTGTGATGGTTGCAACTGTTGTGACTGTTGAAGTGGGCTATTTGCACGTGGCAATTTATCGCTAGCCTCCTACATGTATTCATTTATTTATTTTCATGTAATGATACTATATTCATAGCAAAGGTACAAACAATAAACAAGCATGCTATACTGTGTGTGCTTGCATCAGAGTTTGATCACGATGGAAGCATTGTGAAAGAATGGCAGTTGAATTTATCATTCTTTAACAAGGTAATGTAATACACAATATACACCAGCTCAAACATGATGCCAATTGTCTGAAATATGGATATTAAATTGTGTTCCCCTTCAATACTGCATTTCTCATACTGCGATGCACATATGTTACTTTGTCATTTATTCTGCTGCAATACATAATTAATTGACTCATGTGCATTCAAATACCTTTGCAGATTTTGAAGACTATATTCTAGAAAATGACACAATAACATTCCCTTTATGGTCTCATGCTGGTGGTATGAAATGGTGTGCAGCAATAGTAGTACTTGATGATGGAATTGTTGAAAACATAGAGCAGGTGACACTTCAATTGATCTCAACTAATCCCTTGGTTGTAGTGGATGGAAATTCATCAACCTTGATAATCAACATAGAAGACGACAGCAATGACTGTAAGTTGATCAATCAAACATACATTTGTATTTCCATTTTTTGTCATTACTTTTTTCATCTTATTATTGACTCTTAAATACAATAAGCTAAGAACTATTGCATTATGTCACTATTGTACAGATATTGTGGTCGAAATGCAGTATTCATCGCTGGATGTTAGTGAGAGCAACTCAACAGCAATGTTGTGTACAATAATCACTTCAGGAATTCTGGAAAGAAATGCTACAGTGACCATGCAGACACACTCTATATCTGGTATGAAATGCACTGAAAGTAAATTACCAAACGTGTAACAAGTGTTTCTTCCTCAGCAATTAATGGCAAAGATTACAATGGTGGTCAATTTATACTTGTGTTTACATCTGGACAGTCAGCAGCCGGAAATAATTTGCAATGCATTGATCTAATCATAATTGATGATCACGTTTTGGAGAACAACGAAACCCTTATTGTTACCCTCAACTCAACAGTGCAAGATGCTGATATTGTTCAAATCTCTCCTACAAAGAGAGAACTTCTATTGACAATTATTGAAAGTGCAACAGTAGACTGTATGTTTTAAGTACTGTGTGAGCATTATGATGCACTTATCGTTGACTCCTGTTCAGACATTCAAATAGGAATGATGGAAACATACTATCAAGTTGTTGAGGGGGAGAAACCATTCATATCAATATGTGCTGTTCTATATGAGGGAAAGTTGGGACGCAACTTATCAATTATGTTGCAAATTGAAAATAGCAGTCTAGGAGAGACAGGTATGTTTTGTTGTTCAGACTCACTTATGCATGTATGGTTTCTATTTGTCTAGCAATACCAGGATATGACTTCATCCTTCAATCTCACGTCCTTACATTTGTGTATGATGAGTTGCATAACATTACCAGTACACCCTGTGTTAATGTGACCATAGTGGATGACAACATTCCTGAGAATGAACGTTATATTACTATTGGCCTCATGACAAC
Organism: Ephydatia muelleri; assembly: GCA_013339895.1. Taxonomy (NCBI): domain Eukaryota; kingdom Metazoa; phylum Porifera; class Demospongiae; order Spongillida; family Spongillidae; genus Ephydatia; species Ephydatia muelleri. The sequence continues at coordinate 11,301,178 of JABACO010000003.1, read as the reverse complement.
ATCAAATGAAATCAGCAATGTTGCAATAGTTACAGAAAAGAACCAGACATCAATTGCAATCCTAGATGATGATCATGGTATGTTGGGTAGTTTTTTTTACATATACATTTCAATACCATATTTGCAGACATGCACATCACTGCATTATTAAGATTGGTTTGTACTGTTCTGTTATTATATGCCCAGTATTCACTGTGCTATATAAGGACCCCCATTACAAAGCATTAGAATTATTGCATGATGAAATCAATCTGCATTGCATATGTGATTCCAGTTTATGTATCAAAATTGCATAAAACAAAAAAACAAATGACTTCGGGTTACATGAGACTGACCCCAAATTGAATGAGATCTGTGTATCGAACACATCACAGTATTCAAAAACATTAACATATTAATACTAGTAAACAGTATTGATTTTGTATTTTCTCAGTCCATTTTATAGGAGTTGCAACATGCAACAATGCAATAAAAGGACATCATTCATTATATTTATGCGGCTCTAAGTATGCTATCTAATCTATCACCCTCTTCATAATAGGAATTACTGTTGGATTCAGCATTCCTTTTCTTCAAGTGAAAAGTGTGAATGCATCAATACTTGTTTGTGGTTTTTTGATCAGTTCCACTGGTATATGGAAAAGTAACCTTACAGCAATGATTCAAGTAACAAACGCCACAGCTCAAGGTTTGAACTGAACTTAACAATACTTATAACAAAGCTAAAACACACCCATACAAATATGCAGGGCTATTATGTATTTAGTATGTACTTTTTGTGCCTTGCAACAGCATTATATAACAAGATTCTGCACATTTTACAGAACCACAAGACTATGTTCTACCAAATGGAACAATAATATTTCCATCATGGTCTTCTTCTGGAGGGTATGCATGGTGCACTCCAGTGCATATAATGAATAACTATCTGGTTGAAGATTCAAAGCAGTTCACTCTTCATCTGATCTCTACTAATCCATCTGTTATGGTGGATGGTAACTTTTCAACCACCACAGTTGAAATTTCAAACAATTGTAAGTGCATGCATAAATCTGTTTGTTTATTTTTCTCTTAACTGCAGTTTTCTGATGTTACACATCTTTTTTTCAATTTCAGATATTGAAGTACAAATGGAGTATACATCAATACATATCAGTGAGAAAAACTCCAGTGCAATAGTATGTGCAGTAATGATAGCCGGAAGTCTGGGGAAAAATGTTACAGTAACACTACAGACTCACCCAATCACTGGTAATGTGTAAATCCCAATATCAAAGATATAAATGACTCATACTCTATTCTCACATTAGCAATGGATGGCAAAGATTACATTGGTGGTCAATTCACACTCACATTTATGTCTGGACAGTCCGCGGCTGGAAATAATTTGCAGTGTATAAATTTAATCATAGTTGATGATGAAACATTGGAGAATGATGAGACGCTTGTTGTGTCACTCAATACCACACAACAAGACAGCGGGTTTGTCAGAATATCATTTATTCAAATTGCATCACTTTTAACAATAATGGAAGATCCAGAAGACCGTATGTTTTCTTTTTGTGTTTGATTTTTAATATTTTTATCTTACACTGCTATTTTGTTTCAGATGCTTATTTTGGAATGGTTGAACAATACTTCGAAGTGCGTGGTTCTGAAGAAATAGTCGTTCCAATTTGTGCAATACTACAAGAAGGAAAACTGGGTTACGATGTAAACCTGATGCTATCCATTCAGAATTCCACCCTAAAAACTATAGGTATGAATGCTGTTGCTACATGTTTATTGCTAGCATTCCAACCGTATTTAGCTACTCCTGGGCTTGACTACTATTTGACATCAAACACTCTTGTGTTCAAAAAAGGAGAATCTTCTGCGCAGAACAGCACACATTGTACTAATGTGACACTCATTGACAATAGTGTTGCAACTGATGAGAGATACATCATAATTCATCTCACAGCTCTCCCAAATGAAACTAATGCAGCCATAATCATTTCAGAAAGAAATGAAACCACAATCGATATTATATACAACAGCCATGGTAAGAGAAATATATGTAAGTATTAATTTGCATATTATGTATGTAAGGCTCATTACTATTATAAGCCTTGTAACTTGGTAGGGAGAGATGATTACTAGAGCCTTCATTTTACTTTCCATCCTGTAACTCGCAAGAATGATTTCAGTCACTATGGCTAATCTGTGAGTATGGTAATTGTAGCTCCCATTCCAGGCCCGTAGGCAGCATTAGAAAAGTGGTCAGGCTGGTAACAGGACCAAAAGAAATAGCAGCTAGGGGGTCTGGGGGAGCGCTGTAAGCTCCCCCAGCGGGGTCTGGGGCAGAGCCCCAGAAGCTAACGCATTTCCTCGAATCTGAGTGGCATTTTTGGCAGTAAAATTGCTATGTGGCAATAAAATCTTTCCCTGCATGATGTCAGATGTATTTAATCAAAGTTCCGAACAACATGCACTCTTTATATACTTAAACATATACTCCCTATAATGCCTCTTCGCCCAACACCAATTATATTGAAGTTTTACTAAATAATGCAACAATGTATCTCAAAGTCAAAACTTGCCAAACAGAGAAAGGCGATGTTCACTGCCACACACAAACTCATTTAGGCAATCCTCCAGCACTCGATCCTTATGGACATGGAGAACAAGTAGATTATTGAGCCTTGTATCAGTCATGGTAGTTCTAAGGTAAGACTTCACTCTCCTCAGAGCAGAAGCACTTCGCTCGCTGACAGCATTTGTTGCTGGCATGACCAGCAGCAGACGGACAAGGGAGCACACCTGCGTGATGCTCATACGCACACCCGGAGATAGAGTGCAAACATGTTGCACAATATCTCGTACACCAACGTTAGCAGTGGTAGGAAAAGCTGACAAGATTATTGATCGGAACAGTTCCATTTGGTTTTGAAGCAGCACCTTGTCAATATCATCACCATAAAACTCAGCAATGAAATTTAAATCTTGTTGGTAATCTGTTCCATTTGCTGCTGATGTCAGTAGATTCTCCAAACGGCGATAAGTCTGGTAACCAGGTTGGTCGAACCGCTGTCTAATACATGCCAGGGCTGCATCAATAACTACATAATACTTGGCCCGAAAGTAGTCTTGGACAGTCTCCAGAAATGTTCCTTGGCCATCTCCCACCTCATACCGTCGTGGAGCCTTGTGCTTTCTTGGTAGCATTGGTTCATCAATCTGCAATTTTTCTTGCATGCTAGAAACCTTGCTCCACAGTAAAGAAAAACACTCCTGATTTCGCAAGTGCTCAAGAGTATTGCAGGTTAGCTGGGCTAATTGTTGGCTATCAGCTGACGATTGCTGAAAGTTAGCGTCGATTGAACAGCCAGCCATGAGGTGCTCACGTACGCACGTTGACTACAATAATTTTTATAAATCATTTATCATTACTGGTTTTCAAGATGGAAACAAAAATAGCAGCGGATTGCAAGTACATGTACGCACACAACTATTCATTGGTCCAGAACTAAACAACCATGAAAACCTTTCTGCGGGTAAACTGTGAATATAATTATTATAGAATTATCCATACCGGGTATGCACACAATTTTATATCGTTTTCAGCCGTTTCGTGAGGTGGACCTTGGGCAAAAAGTGGTCAAGCTATAGCCCGAATGCCTGACCGGCTGCTGCGGCCCTGCATTCCAAGGACCCATGTGGTATATATTGAAAGGGCTTATATCCTGTTTATACATAATTATGCTTAAAGGGTGGTTAAAGTGTGTCTCACAATAAAGTAAAATATGATACAAATTAATCACAAGTAGATATATTAGTGGGTGTTGGTCATTTAGATTAGGAAGAAATTCATAAATAATTGAAAAAAAATGCAACGCTACAAATGATCAGGTGCCTGAAAATCAACTGTTTGACCATTAATAACTCTGCATTGGATTAGAATTTTACTTCACAATTTTAGCCAACCAATAAGTATAACTTGAATATTGGTGGTCACTAAACGTTTAATTATTAGTTAGTTTTATTAACGAATTAACTGACTGAAATTAAATATAACTTAACAAGTAGGATTTTTATGTTGCATTATGTGCTAATTGATTATGAATTACCAACTTCATTTTAGTTATATTATCTCTTTATTTTACTATTATATAATATAGTCATGGAAAGATAATTAGCAAACTGCATTAATTTTCCTTGATTTCAGGACACCCTGTAAGTGTGCAGCTTTGAACTAAAACTGGGGCATCATCAATCTTTAAACATTGCGTTCTATATACCAAATCAGCAACTTTACCTGCGGCAACTTTTGAGCATATAGAGATGAATTTGAAAATGTGCAAACATATGGACATGTAATGCAATTCAATTCTGACAACCTGGAAGCAATTATGCTTCCAGGTTGTCAGAATTGAACATGAATCTGAATACCGTTACCTAAAAGATGGGCAATATATGAGGTCAGGCAGTAATTCAATTGCATATCCGCAGTAAATTAAAAGAACATGACCAACAAAAGACCGAACTATCTCAAACATTTATTAGGCAGAGCTCCTTCGAGTTATTCATTCACATCAGTAGATTCTTACTCTCCTGCTGCATTATAAAGCATATTTTCTATTTGTACATGTAAACATATCCCACAACACTTGCATGATGGTTAGTAATTAAGGCACAAGATCTGCAAGAAATGAAAGGTACCACGTTTGGTTATAAAACTGACTTAAAATGGAACATTGCGTCTTGAACTACAAATCACAACTCGCATTTCACTTGGTATCCCAATTGTATGCCTCATATGATTGTAATAACTAGATGACCAAATCACTTCTATACATTTTCATACTGCAAAAATTGATTTATTTGCATTATTGAATACATCATTTAAAAATTATATTGTGTACCAGCTATGCAAGCACACTGTGCAACAAGTTGCAGATGTTAGGCAAAGACAACAATGATGCTAAACACCTCATTTTTCTCAAACAGCATTCATTGTAGGAATGCAGTACAATCATTATACAGTGAATGAGATGGCAGATCATATCCAAATATGCCTTGTTGTTATGGACACAACCCCCAGAGTGGAAAGCAGTGTGAATATAAATATCGCATCAACTGGGACAGCCAGAGGTAAATCAATGCTGTATGATTTGCTTATTGTAAATTGACTCTTTCCTTATTTCTAGTTGGATCAGAATACATCATGCCAGATGTATTAACAATCAACACCACTAATTCCATGATTGGCGATGTATTTTGCCTAAATGTTACTATACTTGATGACCATGCTGTCGACAGTGATAAGTACTTTATTGTATCACTAACACCACAAGTTTCTAAACATTTTGGGATCATGCCAAATTCTTCAACGTCAATTGTGACAATAACCGAAGATACTTCAGACTGTAAGCATTACAACATGCAATGTAATTCCATGTCAAAGCATCATCATTATTGGCATCTGTCAATAAATATTTATTAATTTTGGCTTTTATACAAAAGCCGTGGGAACAGAATGCATTCTGAAAGCAATACCAAATCAAATCATTTTTCAATGCATTATCAAAAATAGCCTTTATCGTATATGGCTAAATATTTATAAATGTATGCATACTTGTTCTTAAATACTCACTTAATTCTTTTCATAATGGGGATTCTAACTATGCTCATGCATTACATCTGTAGCAATGGGGAGAAGAAAGTAAAAAGAAAAATGTAATTTTCTTTTTTTTTTCTTGGACGTTACCTTTTCCAGATGTGGACATTGCTTTTGAACAGGCAGAATACATCATAAGCAATTCGATTAGCACTGTAACAAAAGTATGCATCCAGATAACTAATGGAACTCTGGAAAGAAATGTTACTGTGACAATAAGTACAGGCTTCAATGACATTATATCTGGTACGTTACATTCAATTCATTAACTCTACTAATAATTCCTGTCTATCAATTTGTTCTAGCGATAAATTCCATACCTTTATTGGAAGAAATAACATTCATGCCAAATGGAGCCACTATTATGTGCATTAATTTGACAGTGCTGGTTGACCTCAAATCTTCAGGAAAAACGCTCTCCTTGTTTATTACTACAAAAGATAAAGCTGTGCATGTGACGCAAAATACAACGATAATCAAGATTCAATCCCAATGTATGTTTAAGTAAGAATCTAGTCTATTTGTTTCATATGAGGTATTTTTCATGTCCCGTATGAGGCATTTTTCATTGTCCCATGTCAGTTATTCACTATTCATATAGAATGATTCCAATTTTTAACTGCAATATGTTATTTCTTTTCCACAGTAAGTACATCTATTTTTCTAACACCACAAGGCACGGTCGCTGTGATAACAGTTTGCATACTGCTATCTCTATGCATACTGTGTTGTATAATGTCTTGTCTGGCTTTATGGTGGAAAAAAAATAAAAATAAAAATAAAAAGAAGAATCAAATTCAACCTGGTGTGTTCTTCAAATTGTTCTAGTAATGTCACTTACAGCTGTTTTGTCTCAACAGAGCAATTGAACGACATCAAGGTATTAACCAAAATCCAATTCACATCAATGACTGAATGGGAACCAAATGCTCGTATTTCGAAGAATATGAATTATGAAACTAGTAATGGTACGACAGATCCTCCAACAAATCTACTGGATAAGGATAATGATAAGTAAGCAGTCGTTTTTCAACAAAGGAACAGCAATTGTATAAATTATTTTTGTTCACAGCCTTCTGACTAGAAAAGAAGCCTGGATTTGATACATCAGCTCAATTGCACACATTAGATTCTGTATTTCAATTTATTTATTAATTTTTATTTCAACACAAATACTTTTTGTCATGACAATAATCGTATTTACGAAAACAATAAAGCAGAAATGTAGATATGCATGCAATACATACATTGATTGTAAAATGCGAGAGGTATGATTGACATCGGAAAACATCACAAACAGCTAGATGATTGGACTAAGCTCTATACACTTGGGTCACACCCACTTTACAATTCATAAAATATATTATAGCGAATGCCTTGGCTAGTGGTCAGCAGTGCTATGTGCACTAGGTTGATGTGAACGTGAGCTTCAGAGGAATGCAAATAGGTTCCTTCAACCATATTTCAACCGTGGGTTCACTTCCCTTCACCAATGAGTTCTGCAGTGGCATCCTTCTCTCATACTTTGTTTGCTGCCCCTCTCTCAACCAGTCGCATTTAAAGTATACATTCTCAGTTGTGAAATGAAATTCTCTATGTGATTCATATGTGATTAAAAACAGGCAAGTATATTAAATCAAGTTTGATTTATTATTAAGTTTTGTATCTTTCCAGATAAGGCCAACACATTCATGTACCCGAAATTGTCAACTTTGAAACACATTTTCCAATCGCAAATACCATAAGAAAGTTTCCAAAATTTTATTATGACTGAATTTTCAAATGTTCATGTGAGAAGACAACAACAAAAAAAGTGAACTGCACCAGATCTACCTGCACCATGAGATATGAGGATACAGCAAACAGTGGTACATCAGCAACCTGTTGAGCAGAACTATATTCAATACTTACATAGCCCAACATTCAACACTTAATTTTGCCTTTTCTATTATTCTAATTGCTATACTTTCACTGTAGCATTGCAACATACACAAGACTATGCACAGTTAGGTTTACCACGTAAGCTATAATTATCATCACTCTGTAACAAATAAATTACAAATCAATGTGCATCTAATTGTTTAGTTTTTTTTCCTAGCAGTTAACATGATCGCAAGGAGAGTGGCAGTCAGCTAAAATTGGTTTGAACATTGCTTAAACTTGTATGTGGCCCATTGTGGTCCAAGTATAGAACTACATGGAGCATTTGATCAACTGAATTCAATGATAGGCAGTAATGTTGTGCCAAAACAACATGCTGCTGAACAATTTGATTGGGTGCCACAATGCACAATTGCTGAACAGAATGCTGGGCAGCTACAATATTACAATATATTACATGTGTGTCAAAAATGATGCCATCTATTCACTAACCTATCAAGGCCATGAAACTTCGCACTAGAGAGATGAATTTTCCAAGATATAACAGTGACCTAAGGAAAATGATGTGCTGAAACAAAGTACAATTGCACATGTTATCACTGATCCACCTGTCTCTTGTACCATGCAGGATCATCGACTGGTGGGTTGTAGAAGTTATCTGATAGTTCAGGAATGTGAGTAATTTGAACCCCTAGCACTCCTTCAATGATAAGTCCAGGTAGGATGTCATCCATGTCTACATCAGCTTTGACACAGTTCTCTTCAAAGTTCCTTCCTCTTTGTGCATTAGTTGTAGAAAAGAAACAGTGTGATTGAAGAGAAGAAATAACTGCCACTATTGTTATTTAAGCTTAAAGAACGAGGGCAGAGTAAATACAACGCATTGCGTCACGGTGTGGCAGGGGAAAAACCTACTCCGTGACGAGCTGGGAGACAGACGCTGACTGTGGTGAAGAACACACTACTTATAGATTTTAAGGGCTGTGAACGCTTGGCATTCGTTGCAAGCTAACTGGAAAAATAGGCGTGCATCGTGCGTGGTATAAGTAGTGTGCTCTCTCTCTCTCTCTCCCTCCCTCCCTCTCTCTCCCTCTCCCCCCCTCTCCCTCTCCCTCTCCCTCTCCCTCCCCCTCTCTCTCCTAAAAGACCTTTGCTTGGAGGGTAAGCCTACACTCCCCGTGTACGTTAGCACGCGATAAAAAAAGGGGGGGGGGGGGGGGGGGGCCATCGATCTTTCAGGAGACAAATAAGGGAAAGGGAGCTACTCAAGCTAACTTGTAGTCGCCATCTTTGGCCGTTCAAACAATTTACGGCCTGCCATCTGCAACTCGTTCATTTAAATGATCACGCGTTACCCTTGGGAACGAGCGTTCCCCAAGGGTCAGTAACGCACATTTGCTGGCTCTCACTAGATATAATGGCTACGCACAAATCCTTCACTATACGGCTTCCACCTTCGCCTTTTTGTTTTCCACTGTTCTTCGTACGCTACGATAAGGCCACTCCAAACTGGACTCTAGTTTCCCGTCCCCGCCCGCATGCTAAATAGCCGACCGCCTAAAACTTGTATTATTTGAATAATTAATAAATGTCAACTTCAATAAATGGTCTGCTTATTAATAATCCTGCACCATTTTGGCTAGGCTATTGTAATCCTGTTCTGTTTATTTATTCTGATGGCTAGTTAAGTTTTCTTTCTTTTAAGAAAAGAAAGAAAACTTAACTTGGTAGTTTGTGTTTGCCTTTCTAACCTTTTGTACTAATCTTAGATACAATCATAATTGTGGCATTAAGGAATGAAATTATTGGCATGCATTTCGATTGAGCTACAACATTTTGGAGCGTTCGGAACGACTTCTTTCCAGTACTGTGATGTAAGGTCTGGGCACCGAAATTAATCATATTCACAATAATACAATAATACAAATACACCGCCCGCCCGCATCATATTTTCGAGGAAGGGTGGACGGGAAACTAAAGTCCAGTTTGGAGTGGCCTAATGGCTAAGGGCGTGAGTGTTGGTGATAGGGTGTGTGTAAAACAAATTCTTGGCGCCAAAAGAGCTACAGCCAAGTTAGGGAAGCAGGCATCCAAGGTTGAATTACGGGGAAGGGTAACTGAACAGGTCGTCCTGAGCAGGACCGACGGCAAAGTGGCGAGTACGGAAAAACCTGTGATCGATACTTGCTGAACGCGCGCAGCCTCCGAAGTATTGAGGATATGAGTAGGCCTGGTGTAATTTTTGCATTGCTTGCTACACTTTAATGTATCATGACATATACGTTACCCCTGGGGAACGTGATACTTTGCGTAGAGACAAATTTACAATGAAATGATTTATTTATTTTTTTGCACAATGTTCAGAGGCCACGGTATTCCTATCCTTCCAAAGCACATAAATATGATGCAATACTGAAAAGCAAACTTCTATCATTTGATACATTACAACAATATTTATCTAAATCCACATATTTCTATAGAGGACTAGACACCATGTAGCCCAGGTATGGCCAACCATTTAGACAACAATTATGCACAGATTGCTATACTATAGAGTCCAACTGTGCCCTTCCCCTAAACTCTTCAACGGCGACTATAGTTTTACTCACCTGAGATACTTTTCTAACCGCACCATCAATGACGCACTGATGCAGTATGCAGGACCATTTGCATACCGATAATCATCCCGTTTCTTGAAAGTAGTTGAGAGAGGGGGAGAGGGGGGGGGGGGGGGGGCAATTAATGCATAACGCATGTAAACTTAAATGTATGCAAATTATAGTACATCATTGATTGATGTAAGGTCAACATGACCCCTACTGTACAACATATACTAATCCATTAACTATGTATTGTTATTAACTATCTACTTCAAGAACCACGTTGCTATTCATTGTTTGTCGTTTCTTATTTTATCAATGCACTTTTTTTTGATATTATTATTCTGAGAGAAGCTAATTCAAAACTGTCCAACTTTTCATTATACATATTTCAAACCACTTACCCTTTCAGAGTATCTGTGAAGTCCTGACGCCCTCTACAATCAATTGCCATGGAAAGGAAAGGATTTTTAACAGTCCTCAGTTCATTCGTAATCAAGCACTATCACCTCTAGAGATATTCTATCCTTGTTGTGATATGCGCGGGCTGACATTTGTTTCCAGTTGCCAAGATAATGGTCTTCTTCAGGGTTGTACTTCTGGGTAAGTTGAAATAGTGCTCCGGTATTCACATAGACATCATCATCAAAGTGGCAATACCACCTACAGTAATGGAAAACAAACAAGGATGAGAATTTCTTTAAATGTTTAATGCAAAGAATTGAACATTATGTAATGTTATCGTTTTCTTTCAAAGAGTCTTAATGGCTTAGTTGAAGCTTCGGCTGCCAACTCTGAGTGAGCCAAGCGTGTTAAGCTATTATTCTGAGATCAAACAGCATCATGATCCATGAGGTCACAGTAGTAAGGCTCACTTGTACACTTCTCCAGCCTCCTGTGCTCTGTACCATTGCTCAAACTGGGTTCCTCCTTTGCAACACATCATACTCCTGTGTTACAAGGAAATGGAATGGTGGTTAGTACTTAAAACACTTTCAGATCCAGGGAAGTTTCATCAGCTGTCGTCAAATCATACACAATTCACCCAAAGTAGTGGGTGCTGATGCATGTCTGTAGGATGAGCTCTGTGGGCAAGTTAATATTTCATTAAACACACTGCAGAATGTCCAAGCGGACACATGAATCTTCTTTATCTCTCATCCTCTCCCACTTTCCCCCACCAAAGACACTATATACTGCTCATACTATGTCCACTCCATATTGAAATAAGTATTTTTGGACTCATTCAAAAGAGAAAACGGATAACATTTATTTGCCAAACTGTCGATTTTTCAATCGGCGCTTTAAAGTATTTTAGCATGGTTTCAGAGTTTCCATAATAAGGAAGTTCAAGGGCGAGGATAGGGTGGTCAAGAGATTCAGAAGATATGGCATCTCACACAATGACTTCGAAACATTTAACCCATGCATGAGCAAAGAAGTGTCACATAAGAGATATAATAGATTGTTTTTAGTCCACTGATCCCAGTTATAAAACTTGGGGGGGAGGGGGAGGGGGGGTGGTTTATTCATCAGTGCGTCATTTATGGTGTGGTTGGAAAAGTATCTCAGGTGAGTAAAACTGGAGTGGCTATTGACGAGTTTAGGGGAAGAGCACAGTTGCAAATTATAGTGCATCATTGATTGATTGATAAAAGGTAAACAAGACCCCTACTGTTAAACAATTGTGCAATACTAAACAGAAATGGTCGAACTATGTCTATTAATACATATATCTACTTCAAGAACCACATTGCTATTCATTGTTTACTCCCTAGGCTGAGGGTCATTTCTGAAACATCATCCTCTTAAATAAATACACATACATGTAATTGGGAAAGTGAATGTCAACCTCAATGCACATAAACCTGACAATAAACTAAACTGTGGAGGTATAAACAGAGAAACATAATAATTGAACATTCCAATCCCTCTGAATGTCTCATTTTACACCTCACACATAATTGATCTATTGTTCATTCATGTGACCATAAATGAAATGCCCACCGCAATGCTCGGGACTGGAATGGAGTGTATAGTATGCATGAAATAAACCCTCTTTTTATGCACACATACCTCGTTTTCTTTTTATGCCTTGGGCAGTTGCTAAATACGACTGTGCTTCCTACACTCCAATGTTCATCATTGATTTCATCACAGTATGCATCAAAGAAATAAATAAATGACATACAAAACAAAGAGTGCTGAATTTGCAGCAACATACCATACAATACAGACCATTATAAAATATTACACCATACAGCTCATTTAAGTGCAAAATACATAGTTTTATAACACAGATTTATAGTCAACCACCAAAATGATTCACTGAATTATTGACGCATGCCAGTATAATGCATCAGCATTACCATTAAGATCACGTAACAGCATATTGCAAATCATAGTAGCTTACCTGCATCCATGAGTGCTTTTGTCCACATATCATGCTGGCCATCAGTTACTACATGAAGCTAATCGAACATAATGATAGAGAAAAGCAAGGATGTGAGACACAGAAAAAGAAATATTATATACACATGCAATTCAAGTCAAGTTTTGGTCCTGAGTATCATATCATGACAAGATAAATAACTTGCAGTAAATTAAGGAATTCAATAAAAAACAGTTTGGCAGTCTGACTCGGCCTATGAAAATACATTGCAAGAGAAGCATGGATGAGCTACTTGAAGGGTACTGCTCTCTCTATTCAAGGGTACCATATATTAGGTCTGAGAGACCCATCTTTCAAGTGGAAATAATCAATAATAGACCCCGCCTTCAATAGATTGCAAAACATAAATACCAGTAGTCACCTTGCATTTCATTTCTATGCAGACCAACCACAAACATTACGGCTTCAATATTTCACACAAGTATTTTTGTTCTGCTATTATTTTTATTTGTAGTTAACTATGTTTTGCAAGGCATATTTTGTAGCCTTAGGTGGTTACCAAAATATTTAACTGCAAAAATCTCCCGTCTTGCAGTAATTTATATCCCTCCCATATTGAAAACAGAGGCACAGCTTGGATAGAAAAGCAATAATCAAGGACATGCATGCAAAAAATTTATATGTGTGTATCTAAAAAAACAAAACCTTGGCCCTCGGTGTTTTGGGCGCATGTGTGCATGTGCAGCAAACATGATCGATCATGCCGCAATTTATGCGCCACAATATGCCCGACCAATGAGACACATCTCAATTTAAGTTAGTGCTAAGGTCATCTTTTACCATCCAATGACATATTCATGTGCAGTGTAAGCATCAATGATCGCATGGGAAAGTGCAAGGGACAAAAGCTGATGAATGTGTCTCAATGTCACAAACCAACACCACCTGTAGTCTAGGAAAGGCAAGCCATAGCAAAACTATTCAAAGAGCCTTTGAATCACAATATTGACCATTCTTTGATGTACGTTGATCTTGGAGATGACAGATGGGGGAAGGGATGACTTCACCTTGTAGTGGACATGCCTGCATTCTGGACTAGCCAACATTGCTGCTTATTCAACTACATCCATAGGAAGTGTGCATCTTTTGTTAAATTCTCCCCAGCTAGTTCTAGCCAGGTGTTATAGAGGCGCCTTTCCACTTTTTGTGAGCACCTTTGCTTTCAGCATTAGTGGGTTGGTCATTAGTGTAAATAATTGTGGGGGGACAAAGGTTAATGCATATCAGAATAGGCCTAATGTATTGTAGTGGTGTTGCAGTGCATGAGGGAAGCATGTACATGGATAAAGATAATGGTGTGGGAACTTGCAGTGTATGTGAAGGGTGCAGCTGCATCTCAGGTGATGGAAGAGCACATATGATCTGTGGAATGAGTCTTCAATTGTGGAATCCTTTGTCCCACATATAGGTTTGCCCACAGTCTTTTCAACATATAAATAAATTCATAGGTACTACTATGTTGACATGCAGTCAAACACATGTTTAAGTTGCATGTGTTTTATTGAATTGGTGGAACCCAATTCCTGGATCAGCCACATTTACGCCCATTGCTCTGCATGGCATTCCCGAGGAAACACTGGTTCTGGACCTATATTTGGATATTAAAACAGGTAATTGAATAAGTCTTGGGGTTCCTTGTCTGACATGTTCTGTATATCTGCACGCTTCATCTCCCACACTCTCCCTACCTGAATTTCAACTGCAAACAGTCCCAGTACTAGATCTACCACTCGTAGTGCACCCTGAGCTTCCTACGGCTTCACTGTTTGAAGCCAAATACATGTCTTGTCAAGTGCTTCTTAGATAAGTGACTTACGCAGTTACGAAGTGGTCTCTACAAACGCGTCTATATTTCTGTTGGGGACCAACCTGGTCTGGCAAACCATATCTAACAACTGTCTTTATCTGCTGGAAAACTCTTTTTTGCCCCCCTTGCTGTATTTATTCTATCAATCGACTATTACACAGTTAGATTTCCAACAGTTTTCTAACAGTGCGCACTTTGCCTCTTTACGACCCCCAAAATTTTGTCATAGCAATCACCACACATACCTGCTTAGGTTCAACCGTTTGCATCCATGAGACAAAGAGGCGGGACAGCCTTGCGTCGTGAAACTTCGGCGCTGTCAGCACAGAAATGAATACGTCAGATCCATTTTGCGGCAGATAAACCTCCTTCGCTAGCGCCAGCCTCCCGTGGGGGGTAGAGAACGTGTCTCCGTGTATGAAATCATTCAGTACAATAGGCAGTACGTTGTATCCGTCTTGTAGGTATAAACGAATCAGCACCACTACAAAGATTAGTCCCGCGCAAAGCCCTGACAAGATCACTATTAGTCTTGCTCGCAACTGTGTCATCGTTAATCCACGATTGAATGCAATTAGAATATTACAGCTATATATTTTAAAAAATTCCTAATTTAATTAAAAACTGCCTATATCAAAGCAGTGGCTTATCCAGGCAAAGGAAGTCAACAATACGCATGCATGGTGTCCGTTGTTGTGTGACCCGAACATACAAAGGAATCGATGAATTTATTTACCGGAAACTGTTTGTGGCCCGTTCTAAACATGTGTTCCGTGAATGCTCGAACAAAAGCCATAGATGTCAACCGCATTGACTTGTCTATTGATGATCAAGTTCACATGTCGTACATTTATTCACGTGTATAGAAATCTGCTTTGAAACGGTGTCGCGACCCGAATACAAAGAGAAGCGTTATAATTGTCAAGAGGCAAGTTTTAAAAACTTACTGAACCCTTTAGTATTAGCTATTCTTTTATCGTACCCCTAGGGGGCCAGCATTTAATTTATTTATTTATTATGGTAACGACTAACGACATGTGTCAACAAAATGTAGGTCGCGACAGTTACTACTCAGGGTGTTAAGGCAGGTTTCTCCTCAATAAACCCACTGAGTATAATAGAATAAATGCATACTTCAGTGTCATATTTTACAACTACTACCCATGTTCTGGCCAAAGTTATGATATTTCTAAGTTTCGTGATCATTTCGAGATGAATTTAGTAATTCGTTACCACGGAAACACAATGGCGGTGTACAGTGTTTTTTTGCATTCTTTCAAAAATCCGGATCGTGCATATCCAGAAATGAGCGGTCAAAAGTCAGAATAATTTACTCGCGGTTTGCGAATCACCGAATATTCCCGTATACCTTCCCATACCAATGTATGGGTTAGTTGTATACCAAGGACGCCAGATTTTTCCCAGGATTTGAAATTTGAAAATGTTAGTACACTACATTTGTTATGTTTTTAGTGGTGTCGCCGTATTTTTCCTATTTAAGCTGGGGCTTCCCTAAGATTGTCATAACATTGTCCCCAAATGTACAGGTAGTCAATGAGAAGGTTTCTCATTACAATTTCCACGGTCATTTGTGTCAATACCTTTACGATTTACGATTTTGATATTTGAAAATAATATAGCTAGTACATCGAAGAACTATAAAATTTACTAAAAACTAGGCCTTCCTATTGAAAAATCGGCTTCCATACCCGGGAGAAGCATTTCATGTTGAATCTGTACGTTCCTCCATCTCGTGCCCTCAAAATTGACTCACGTGCGGATAGTACCATGCAGATAATGCTGTGTAGTTGAAGTGTGGCCCTCCTTCAGTTTTTTTGATGGCATGAAATCGGTCCCAGACCTCTCATCGCGCTGCCCAAAAAGGTTTTCTACCAGTTGAGTTACTATGCGATCTTACCCGATGCGATCGGGATCGTTTGTATAAATCGCGCATACAGTACCATCCAGACGTAGCTTCTTGACACACGCGTGCGCGCGCCACGAGTGATACCCGTGCGTGACTCGAGCATACTTGTCTTTCACATGCATCAGGTTAGTCGTGGCGCGAAGCGACATTTTCGAGACACGAACTCGCGTGATGGCACCCACTCCCTCAGTTGTAAAATACTATGGACAAAATTTCTACAATTCAAGAGCCCTTTGCTTGAATGCAAAACTAAGTTGTTTGTGAAGCCAGAACAGAGTAAGACTATGAGCTGTGTGTGTTGTTAGTGTGTGTGTGTGTGTGTGTGTGTGTTTGTACTGTGTGTGCGTGTGCGTGCGTGTGTTTGTGTGTGTGTGTGTGTGTGTGTGTGTGTGTGTGTGTGTGTGTGTGTGTGTGTGTGTGTGTGTGTGTGTGTGTGTGTGTGTGTGTGTGTGTGTGTGTGTGTGTGTTGCGTACAAGTGTGTACTAGTATAGACCTAGCTTGACCTTACAATTGTGTGCTATGTAAACTGTGATTAGCCTAATCTGATGTTAGACTGCCTGGGGTACAAGTACATGTAGCAGTTTTTCTCTGAGAACAGTAGGTCCAGGGTAGGCTATGTAGGTACGTAGGTCCAGGGTAGGCCTATGTAGGTACATGTAGGTCCAGAGTAGGCCTATGTAGGTACATGTACATGTAGGTCCAGGATATAGGCCTACATAGGTCCAGGGTACTAGTATAGGCCTATGTACAGTTAGGTACATTGTAGGTCCAGGGTGGTACAGGTGGTGATGAACACGTAGGCAAAGATGAGGAGAGTGAAGATGAGGATAACTATTTAGATGGAATTGAAGTTGACTAAAAACCTACAAACACCTGGACCCTTGCACAAGTACGTATACATGCATGTACTGAATTACAATTGTATGGCCCTTGAAGATAATTTCATTATGTGGTAGGTCCATTGTATGCTATGTAAACTGTGGTTAGCTAATCTGATGTTAGGCTGCCTGGTAACTTCCAGTGTGTACCTATGTCTTAAAAGCACACACTTTATATGTGTAGCACCTATATACAAACCACACATTGTGTGCAGCGATGGTGATGGCATGCATGGGAGCATTAGTCCTGATGCCATTAACTTCACAATCAAGTACATGATGGGAGGGGGGGTGAGTGGCCTGATGCAAAGCCTTTGGCCTAGTGGTAGAGGTTAGTCTGTTGCATAATGTCCTGGTACTTTGTTGTTCTAGGGTTCAATAAGAGAGCTCTGTTTTAAAAGTCTGTTTGGGACTGTTTCTATGGAGATGACAATCCTGTATCTATTTTTTTGTACTGGTGAAGAACAGCAGGGTCCAGGAACCCAATGTTGAGACTGACCATCTGGAGTCATCCACCTCAGGCTCAGTGAATTTACTCAATCAGAGTTTTGACACTAGGTTCCAACCTACCAGGCAAGATGTCTGCTCGTCCGGAGGGCATGCACTTCTTCATCAAGTGGTCCAAAACCAACCAGATGGGCAGGTGTGTTCAGCGTACCAAAGGCAGGCACATGTGTCCAGTTCCAGCAATGGAGGCCTACAGAGAATGTTGTCACTGTTCCACTCACTCCTCACCCCTCTTCCACTTCAAAGATGGGAGAACACTCACATCTAAGAGCTTCCGCTCCACCTTTCTACCCCTGGTATGGTGGAGCTATGTGGCTACAATCCAGCCAAATATAACACCCACATTGGTGCAGCCATGTACAGTAGCTGCCAGAACAGGCCTTCCCACTGACACCATTTGGAACCTCGGAAGAGGTGAAGCAAAGCATACCAGACATACATATTGGTGCAGCCACAGTACATGTAAACTCTAATTGCTAACTAGCAATAGCACAAATTGTGCATGTTTTAACTGCACATTACATGTATCTATGTTCACACAAACCACACACTGTGTGCAGAGACAGGGGTTGGGCCTGATGCCATAACATGGGAGGGGGGTGGAGTGTGCTTTGACCCTGATGCAGGGCTTTGGCCTAGTGGTAGACTGAGCAGCGCCCCGATGTGTAGACAAAGCTTTCCTTAATGTAAGTATATATTGTGATAGCGCTCTTCCATTGGCGAAGTCCCAGAGAGTGCTTCGCAGTTAAGCGCTTTACGTGTATTGATCGACGCACACATGCAGACAAATATTGAAAATGCGGCACATTCAGACTTGATGTTAATCGATCTAGGTAAGATTGAGAAGCCTACGTAGGTCGTAGCTGTACTGGAAAGTGCTAACGAATCATTTTTTTCCCTGCGTGTAAGCGTATCAGTGCACGTGCCTAGCCTACGCGCTTCATTCATCGAGCTACATGCAGGCTAAACGAACACTGTTTACAATAAACTTCAAGTGAAAACAACCCACTATATAGGTCAAAAGTGTTCATGACGACGTCTTGTATACAATAAATATAATAGCTTCACCATAATGCATTAGCAGTGAGCTAGGTGGTGGGTGTCCCTCTAGCTGGCAGTCTAGACCTATGGGAATTGGGGGGAGGAGGCTAGGGAAAAGATTTCCACTTAGCTACCTGGCTTGCTATTAGTTGGGCGTAGCCCGACCTTCGCGTATTGGCGGAAAGTCGGGTATCAAGCCTATACCTGGATTTGTACCCATCTGATAGTGCTGTGGGCTATTAACACCTGACCGTTGATTGAGTGACAATTACGCGTTGGTCGCGTGGCAGGCTATGAATCTGTTTTTAAATGATTTGTGAGACTACGTGTCCTGCTGGATCTCTTAGACTATTATCTGTCGGTGAACATTCGTCCCATGAGAATGACTACACCTGAAGTAGCGGTATGTGACTAGTATAGTACGTAGTAAAAGAAAGTTATGGTTGTCATTATAGATCCGTACAATCTCAGGTGTGAAAAACACCAACTGGTATTTTCCTAGAGACACGTCATTTAGAATTGCGCTGCCAGACGTGTCCCCTGAGACACAGATGCTCGTGAGGCCTTTTGAGCAATACGTTGCTACCTGTAATTGTGAGTAGTAAATTATTGATGTAACACGATGTAGAAGTTGCACAAGCTGGCATATATCGCTTTACCTGATCTTCCATTATTGACACAAGAGGGGTCACGACGATGACTAAAGAATAGCCTCGCTCTTTTTTCATAAATTGATCAAACGCTAGTGGCAAGCAAGCGTAACATAAACTCTTGCCAAAGCCAGTAGGCAAAACTGAAAAAACATCTCTGCCCTCAATGAAAGAAGCAGCTACTTCAAGTTGCTCTGGTTTCATCTCTGGGTAGCCCAACTTCTTAGCTGCGTCGGTAACGCACTCTTTAACTCTCTCCATTGTCCAAGCATATCGCATGCACGCGTAATTGTCACTCAATCAACGGTCAGGTGTTAATAGCCCACAGCACTATCAGATGGGTACAAATCCAGGTATAGGCTTGACCTTCCGCCAATACGCGAAGGTCGGGCTACGCCCAACTAGCTTGCTATTGGCTCAGATCATCGCCAGCAGCCTTGTTAATCTTCAGCTGAATTAACTTATTGTGCACATTTATTCACCATTAGACAATTATTGCCAATATTTATTAAATGATTTTGGCAGCTGCGATGACGCAATGTAAAATTATGCGCGGTAGAATTTAATTTTTTGTCTTGATTTTAGTTAAAGAATGGTTAATGGAATAATTTTTCGAAGTACATATATCATAATCAGACCGATTTATAGTACATTATAAACTTGTTTAAAATTCAATTTGAAATAAAAAGCAAGATGACCGCCTGTGTATGGGCCATTTCTGGATATGGAAAGTCCGTCTGAAACTTTATATAATGTAGATTTCAGATATGTCTAATTGTTGTTGGTATTTTTTTTTTTTGCTACTACTGCAATTTAGGCATAAATAAGCAGTAATTTTGTAGCGTTGCTTGTACTTCTTGTGTTTGAGATTGCCCCATCGCGCTATGTTGAATGAAAGTAAACGTTACGGAAGTTCAGGCATTTAGCTATTATAAATGATAATGATATCCATGATAAATTGAAAGTCTCACGGTCCGGAAAAGTGTCTCAAAAATTTTGTTCGTACCCGTATCAATTCATGCGGCCGTATATTACGTCATTTCATTCCATCCAATCGTTCCAATCGTTGCATCGCGCGGGACAACTACAGAAGCTTCCATATCAGTGTAAACAGTCATCAAAGGTATATACACGAATAGTGCATATGGAGAAATGGCCCATACATAGGCGGTCATCTTGCTTTTTTTTTTTAATTGAATTTTAAACACGTTTATAATTTACGATAAATCGGACTGATTGTGAATCTGTGCTTTAAAGGATTATACCATGAACCATTCATAAACTAAAATCAAGACAACAATTTAATTTCTCCCGCGCATAATTTATTCATAAACGAAGTAGTCATTACGTAATACCTTGCGTCATCTTAGTAAAGTTACAAAATTATGTCGGCTAGGTAGGTTTAGCTGTGACGTAACTATCAAGACAATTTATAATTGTACCGATACAATTAACTTATCAGCTGTGCGTCACTTGCACTGGAGAAGTGGAGCGCATCAATTAGGCACAATGATCCATGCAGGGATCGAACTACGTATGCCTTTCATGCTTTCATCTTCTGAGACGCAGGTGTTTTGGTGAGTATACTGTGTGAATTTAGTTGCGTACCTCCCCAAGTGGGCTACATGTACATGTCCATAGCTGTGTCCAGCGGCGAAGTCAGTTACATCGTATACATGAATATCACAACAGGAGAAGCAGGCATGTTGGGCATGTGTGTGTGTGTGCATGTGTGTGTGTGCATGTGTGTGTGTGTGCATGTGTGTGTGTGCGTGTGTGTGTATGTGTGTGTGATTGTGTGTGCGTGTGTATGTGTGTGTCACTGACTGTATATACATGCATAGATAATCTATGATACATGTACATGTATGTGTGATGTGATTGTGTGCAATCTCGTTATGTGATGTCATCCTCTTCCCCCTCCTTCCCCCAGCACCGGATGGATTTGATGCTGTGTCGGTGCAGAATGTGGGCTCCACCTACATCATTGTGTCTTGGGACTTGCCAACTCACAGTAATGGCATCCTCATCAACTTCAGTTTGTATTGCAATGGTGCTCTGGCGGGTGTCCTGCCCCTTACTGTTATCAGCTACAACACCACCGGCCTCCTCCCCTTCACTTTGTACATGTACATGTATGTCTTCTCTGCTACTGTGTGCAACATGCGCAAATAACAGTGTGCATGGTACATGTATATGATCTGTGCTCAGTACGTTATCTGTTGGACAGGTCCTCCAGTCACGCCCACAGGCACTGCACTCCAGTTGGAACATGGTGTTGGGCGTCATCAGTGCTGCAGTCAGCCTGCCCAGGTACATTGTGTACACTTCAATCACTTAGTTTGTGTTCCATCTTTCTTTGCTCTTATCCCTCTCTCCTCCTTCCTTTCTTTCTCTCCTGTCTCACCTACTCCCTCACTTCCTCCTGAAGTCCTTTCTTTCTCTCCTGTCTCACCTACTCCCTCACTTCCTCCTTCCTTTTTTTCTCTCCTGTCTCACCTACTCCCTCACTTCCTCCCTCCCTTCCTCCTTCCTTCCTCCCCCTCCTCCCTCCTCCCTCCCTTCCTCCTTCCTTCCTCCCCCCTCCCTCCCTCCCCCCTCCCTCCCTCCCCCCTCCATCCCTCCCTCGCTCCCTCTCTCCTGTCCTCCTGTAGTCATGTACATGTACACCAGCAGGTCTGGCAAAATTACACATACCATTTATCCCTCCCTCCCTCCCTCCCTCCCTCCCTCCCTCCCTCCCTCCCTCCCTCCCTCCCTCCCTCCCTCCCTCCCTCCCTCCCTCCCTCCCTCCCTCCCTCCCTCCCTCCCTCCCTCCCTCCCTCCCTCCCTCCCTCCCTCCCTCCCTCCCTCCCTCCCTCCCTCCCTCCCTCCCTCCCTCCTGTAGTCATGTGCATGTACACCAGCAGGGACATCTCTGGCAAAGTTACACATACCATTTATCCTCCCTCCCTCCCTCTAACCTCCCTTCACCTTCACCTCCTCACTTTCCCTTGCTCCATCAGATCCTCCAGTACATTGTGATTTCAACCTTCTCAGCATGAGAAGGACAGCCCTCCTGGGGGACCCCCTGATCCTGAGTCGGACACTAATGACATTGTCATCAGCGTATTAATAAGATCATTAACCCTGACAAGTCCTTTGGCTCCTCAGTGAGTACTCCACTCAATATGCCTAGACCTTATGCAGTCATACCTTGGCACTCTTCCCCAAGACCCCATGTGCATCCTTCTACAACTCTCCTCTCTGCTAGTGGAGCATACTGCCCCAAACATTCATGACTCCAACAAGTCAGTACAGATACAGATGTGTAGTGTATTAGCGTTGATATAGTGTACTGTTGGCCTTCTATCTCCCTAGGTACTGTTGTTTATGTTGGCCTTGGGGCCTGACTGCTACCACAAAACCTACAAGGGCAGTCCAAGGTGTACCATTGTCCTGGCTAAAATGAATACAATCAAAGCATCTTGTGAGCAGACCTTCTCTTGATTGGCAGATAGTGTGGCAGATACATGTATGTACATGAAGATTGGACTACTTGTGAGGGAGGGTGTGTGTGTGTAAGTGGTAATGCCTGTGGTTATTTTATCTCACATCCATGGGAGGAGCTACACCTCTATGTAATGGGCTTTATCTGTGTACATGTACTGTAGGCACAAGCGCTTCCATACACTCTTTGACTTGTTGAAATATGGGTTGATGTCGAAGTACAATGTAATGTGCTCTTCCCTAGACCCTATGGAGGAGCTTACAGCCACTCCCCCGTACCCCAGCTGGAGCAGGACGTGGGCATGGGTCATTTGTCCCCCCTCCCACAAACTGGAAATCCTGGATCCATCACTGAAATTGAATGTACTCTCTTGTCAGGATCAGCTGAACAGGATGCCCTTACAATGAAAGAGTCACCCCTCAAAAACTTGATACTGTTCTTCCTAAGGCCACACCCATCATGGGAGTGGTTGCAAAATGACTAACAGTTTTTGCTGCCTCTATCTGTGCACCATCATCTTTTATTAAAATGCTTGACCCTTGCACCCACAAATACCATGTGCATGAAGTTGTTCACTTTATGGAGGTATCATACAAATACATGTATGTACATGTATGTATATTGCATGCATAGGGCAAAGGTCTTGCCACCCAACAAAATTCATGACATTGTGCCTTTGTTCCTTGTATAAACATCCAAATTAAGATAGGATCAGAGGAGGGTTATGTGCACATACACACACACACACACACACACACACACACACAGCATGTCTCAGCTTACGAAGTGGGAAGCTGAAATCCCATTGCAAGCATTGTTTTGTTCAGATTACACAGTGACTGACAGAAACAAAGAATAATGAGTTCAATGATACCAAGTTCTATGAGCTTGGAGGTGATGGAAGCAACGGCTGCATTCTACCAACTGGCATCATGATTCGCTGCTTCTTCATCCTGTCCAGTTCTCGCCATCCTTTATATGTGTAGCCTGTATGTTTTTAAATTACTAATGACATAATGTAATCAGTAGAAGCCTGGGGGGGGGGGGGGGAGAGAGAGAGAGACAGGAAGGATTGAGTAGGCAACACGCAACATCTATCAGTAACACTCATAGTTTCAAGACATTCAGTTGCTACAGATGTTACATTTACAAGATGCACACCATTACAAGGGATTTACTGACCCCCTGATTTACACATGCCATGTAACTTGCCATTCAGCCAATTAATCGGGCTGGTCTGCACCATTTACTATAACTGCATGGCATGCCATGTAATGGTACGAAGGGAAAACTTATTTTTGCCCCATCACCAATTATATTCCGAAACACCACCCCCTGTTGCTTTCAACACAGATCCTCGTAACTAAATATCCATTCCTGGACCAATGGGACTGAATATATACATGTATGATCAGTCACATTGGTCCTTCCTATGCATGGGTAAAATGCAACAAAGATGGGTTCAAAAGTAGTTCTGGAAGAGTTCAAACTCTGTACATGTATGTGATTGCCCGCAGAAACATACTACACACACACACACACACACACACACACACACACACTTGCATTGTAGCTTTTTCCTCCTTACTTACACACCTAGATCAGTTATAAGGGCATACACTTACACTGGTACATGCATTACGTCACAAGCACCATACGTATATATGTACCATACAGTAAAAGCATACACATGTGTTGGAGGCAAAATATACAGTTCTTACAATTTATTCGCAATACATAATCGATATGCTACTGCTAAACTATACTACAACAGCGTAATACATTATTTCTAATAAATGCTCCCTTTGTGAAGGGCACATCCGATTCGAACCTAACTAATCACAGAATCACACTGTCAACACATCGATATCGAGTACGTGGATGGAACCACACAACTACGCTTAAAGTTTCTCACCTCGGATCTGCAAAATATTAGCGTTGCTGTTGTGTTAATTTGATAACTGGAGGTGTCGCAAATACATGTACATGTGATCACGTTTGGCTGCTGGTTTGTTTCTCAGACACTCGATTCAGCTACGTGTAGGCCTATAGGATCCGCTAACATAAAAAATACGAAGTGTTGCCAGCGTACGTAGATATCTGAGCAGCCGGTCGAGGTATATGCAGCCTACACTATCATTCTAATTTCAAGACAACGATCAGTCTACTCGGTGTAGAAAACACAGACTCGAAGCTTTTAGTATTCCATGTAGTTAATGTTTATACGCTCATTTCCCCCTGTCTACCCCGCCCCCTGGCCCACCTCGCCCTCTGCCTCGACTCCACCCTCGCAGAATTGCCCTAGATGGGCGTGTCCAAGTTAGAGGTCTCACGTTAGCTAAATATCTATGGCAACCCATAGAAACGCCATTTAAAAATGGCGCCTTTTTGCACCAAAACTGGTTTACTATTTTTAAAAATGGTCCCCAAATTCTTCACGACAACATTCACTTTTTTTCATATATTACATTATTTGGATAGTTGTAGAATAGTTTTAGAGGGTGGCAAAAGTTCTAACACCCTCTGTTCATTTGTTATAACTAATGGAATATCTTAATTAGCATGATTTTTTTTCCATTTTGTGTACAAGTCTATGGAATATCATATTTTCAGAAATGGTCCCAGAATTTTGGACGGTATGAGATACAAAAATTGAAATTGCCTACATTTGAACATCATTTAGAGTAGTATGTGGGTAGCAAAAGTTGCAGGTCCGTTATTTAGTTAAATAATAATCAAGTTTGTAAAAACGCCATACATTCTCTATGGAACGTACCGCGGAATGAAATCCAAAAATTTACAAACCGCAACTTTCGTGACCGTTCATTTCTCCATATGGTTTATTAGCCGTGTAGATATTCAGTAGAACAGGCATGGCTTCACGTAAGGCTTCTCTGGACTGTATAAGTACCGACGGACAAGTGATTGTTTTCTTAAGGCCGGCATACACGGGTCAACTTTTGTTGATTTGTTGCTTGCAACAAGTTGATTGTGCGATTATGTGGTTATAGTTGACTGACGAATAGAGTTACGAACGTGATATATCATAACTGTGAAAATCGCGCGACACATCGTTTCAACAAATATGGATGTCGTTTCAACAAATATGGATATTGATGTCACCATGGGTAGAGCTGCTTGCGCTGCTGTTATTATAGCCCTGATCATAAGGAAGCGACAGCGAAGAAGAAGGAAGCGAAGTATATGGGTAAGGGAGTGGATAAGACGTAGACATAAATATGGGGCCTACCACCACCTCATGCGAGAGTTGCAAGCTATGGACGTGTCCAGCTACCTAAACTTTGTCAGAATGAATGCCAGTACATTTGAGACGCTTCTGACAAAGGTAGCACCCTTAATTGCTCGAAAAGACACAAACATGCGCGATGCTATTCCTCCTGGTGAACGTTTAGCGGTAATATAACCCTGCGTTTCCTTGCTACAGGTGAGAATAAAAGGCCTGCATGCATGTAATTTCATGGTTAAATTATACTTCACTGTTGTTTTCTCTTTGTTGCACCTCGCCTTACTTCCTTTAAGTGAAAGTTACAGAAGTCTGAGCTACTTATATCGCATCCCGGCTCAGACCATTGGACAGATAGTACCTGATGTGTGTGATGCCATTGTGCAGGTGCTGCAAGAATTTTTGAAGGTAAATATGCTTTAGCAGAAACAGGCTGAATAATGGATATATAATGTTTACATGCATGCATGTCTTAATAAAAGTCTTTTAAATACAAAAACAACAAGTTTGCATAGATAAAATTACACAAGTTTTCAATGAGACAACATATTCATTGTGAGCAAAATAATAGTTTGGCATGCTTGCACCGGCAGTGTCCTGCGCAGGAGGTTGTGATGCACTTTGAGTGCGAGCAGAAAGAATTATGCTTTGGATTTGAATTTTTACCCAATCGAGAGCATGCTGGCTTGGTATGTTTCTCATTTCGGACACAATGTACTCCCCAAATAAGTCGAGACCATCTTTTTGTTTGTCATTCATGGAGGCCGCATTTTTACACTGTGATATGCTTTGGAAAGAATCCAAACATCGTACAGCCTTTTTCATTAGAAAATTTTCTTCTTCAATTGCAATAGTTTTCTTGGACTTGCCGACACAACGTCCAGTACCCGTGGTAACACATTTTTTCTCTTTCCGAACTTGTGCAGATGACGTTGTAGGGTCATCTGTTGATGACTGTTGTGATGACTCTTGTTCCACATCAATTGATGTGGAAGGCTCACTGGGTGTACTAGACAGTAAATCATCATCATCATCATCATCTAGTTGAGCTACATTCTCGTCTACAGGCGGGGTGGCATGTTCCTTTAAAGAAATGAGGGGAATACAACAAAATAAAACATGATAGTTTTTACATATTATACCTGTGCATGCATGTTGTTTAACAATGCATGCATGCCATTTAAGTTTGCTTTTCTCGCATGCATGTAGATTCCGAGAACTCAAGAAGAATGGATGGATGTATCAAAGCAATTTAAAGACAAGTGGAATTTTCACAATTGTTTAGGGGCTCTGGATGGAAAACACATCAAAGTTCGACAACCTATCAACAATGGTTCTTATTATTTCAATTAAAAAAATTTTCCTAGTGTTGTTCTTATGGGTCTGGTGGACACAAACAACAAATTTCTGTATGTCGACATAGGGTGCAATGGAAGAGTATCAGATGGAGGAGTATTTAAGAACTGCTCATTATGGAAAGCACTTGAAAACAAGGAACTGAATATTCCGAATCCAAGACCATTTATTACCTGGTGGCCGTGCAACCACACCTATACCTTTTATGATTGTTGCTGATGATGCTTTCCCTCTCAAGTCAAACATAATGAAACCATATGGGCAAGCAAATTTGGGTGTTAAAAACAGGATTTTCAACTATCGTTTGAGTCGTGCCAGAAGAGTGGTAGAAAATGCTTTTGGCATTCTTGCCAATCGGTTCAGGGTGTTCATGACAGGTATTTGTCTAGATCCGCAAAAAGTACAAGTTATTGCAATGGCATGCTGCAGCCTGCATAACTTGTTAATGAAGGATCTGAATGGAGCACCACATATCTATGTACCTCCTGGAAGCTATGACACAGAAGATCCCATTACTCATGAAATCATTAATGGTGAATGGAGAGACACACACCAAGTATGGCAACCCATACCAAGGCAAGGCAGCAACAGACCCCCACAAGATGCAAAAGCTATTCGTGAATATCTAGTGGAGTATTACATTTCAAAAGAGGGTGAAGTACCGTGGCAGTACAGTTTTATTTAAAGAGAAACTCACCTCCATGTTTGATACACCCTTTCGGGGCGTAGCAAAATCATCCAAAAACAGCAACTTTTCCAAAAAAGCTCCATTTGCATTTGTGCACCTCATCCGCCCCCTGTCCTGTTTTTCTCTTCTTCACTTTTTGCTTCTCCCTAGTGTACTGTGTTCTTATAGTTTTCAATTTCTTTCTTCTATTATCACACAATTGTATAACAGAAAATAGCGTGCTATATATTACTGAATTTTTATTTTTCTATTACAGTGTAAGTACAAAGGGGACCATGCGACATTATGGAATATGGCAAAGAGTCGCAGGGTCACAGGACCTTTGGCGCGCACTAACTCAGATGACTCTGTCCCACGTAATCTCATTGATTTTGCTGTCTCATGAGGGCATGTTTGCTAAAGCTTGTAGAATTTTAGTATCCTCTGGCCTGGCACCCAATAATGAGGATACGTGGAAGCTGATAAGGGTAAAACACCCAGAGGGGCCACGCCCTATAATCCCCAAAACAACCTCTGCACAATCCATATCCCTGAATGACAATTTTGATGTTTACAACATCCTTAAATCCTTCCCGAAGGGTACTGCAGCAGGTCCTTCTGGCCTAAGAGTGCAACACTTGTTAGATGCGGCTTCCATTCCACTTCCCACGACTATTGGTTCCCTGCTAAGAAGGGTTGTTAATCTCTTGGTGTCTAGGAAAGTTCCCCAGGAGGTTTCTCTTTTCATGGCAGGTGGGTCCTTGACAGCGCTCAGCAAGTTAAAGCCTGGTTGTGCCCCGGACATAAGACCAATTGCTGTGGGCGAGGTTCTGAGGAGGTTGACAGGAAAATGCTTATGCGCTGTCCTTAAACAAAGGGTTATTGATTTTTTTGAGCCCATACAGTTTGGTGTGGCTTGCCCTATGGGTTCAGAAAAGGTCATTCATGGAATTAGAGCCTGTGTGGAAAAGTTTTGGAATGACAGGGATTTCTCAGTTATGAAGGTGGATTTCAAGAACGCTTTTAATTTAGTCTCCAGAGATGCTGTTCTACAGGAATGTTGCAAAGCATTTCCCAGATTTGCTTCCATGGGTTGCCTGGTGTTACGGCTCTCACCCTTTTTTGTGGCACACTATGGGTCAGCTAACATCACAATCAGGTGTGCAGCAGGGAGACCCACTGGGTCCTTTTCTGTTTGCATTGGTTTTGCACCACAAGGTTGCTGGAGCAATTAAAGAGGATACTGAGTGCAGCCAACTTTTGTATCAAGCTTGGTATCTTGACGATGGCATCCTAGCGGGCAAGAAATCTTCAATTCGTCGATCCTTGTCCCTTATACAGGAGTTAGGACCCCCTCTTGGTCTTTACGTCAATATCTCTAAATGTGAGCTCTATTGCCCAGGCGATACCCCCACTTTCCCATCAGAGCTTAAAGTATCCAATTTGCCTCATTTTGAGATCTTAGGGTGCCCAATAGGTGATTACATATACTGTGCAAACTTTATTGCCTCAAAACGTCTCCAAGCACGCAAGCTGTTGCTCCAGTTGAAAGATGTTGCTGCCACAGACCCACAAGTGGCGTTAACTTTACTTCGTTTGTGTGGTAGCTTTTGCAGGTTAAGTTACTTGGCTCGTTCAACTCCAACTGATTTGGTATTGGAAGCTTTCAAGCTTTTTGATGATGATATCCACCACTGTTTCATGGACTGTATAGGTTTCGCAACTTCTGATGAGGCATGGTGTCAGGTCCAGCTTGGCCTCAACAGTGGTGGTCTAGGTTTGCGCTCACTGTCCCTTCACTCAAGCGCAGCGTATATCGCTTCTGTCTGTTCCTCCGGTGTTGTTGATTCTGAAGACATACATCTCACAAATGCCATTGACCACTTTAATTCTCATGTTTCTCCAATCGAGAAACTTTCTGTCAATTCCATTATCTCCTCACCTGTCAGTCAGAAGCTTCTGTCTTCTAAAGTGAATGACCATTGTTTTCAAGACCTTTTTGATCGATCCTCTCCTGCTAACAAGGCTAGGCTGCTATCAGTTTCAGCTCCTCATGCCACATCCTGGCTATCAGTTATTCCTTCCACATCCCAAGGTCTACATCTTGACCCCATTGAATTCAGGGTAGCTGTCAAGTGGTGGCTGGGCCTAGATACCTCCCAGGGCTCTCAGTGTGCCTTCTGCCCTGCCCACAGTCTGGACCCTCTCGGATACCACGCTTTAACATGCAAATGTGGGGGTGATGTTGTATTACGCCATAATGCACTCAGGGACACTTTAGTGCACTTCCTTCACCGTGCGCATGCTTCTGTCCAAGTTGAAGTTGGCGCTGGGCTCTTTCCCGACCATTCGCAGTCAAGACCTGCCGATATTCTGTTACAGAATTGGAACCTTGGGAGGCCCGTTGCCCTGGACATCACCGTTGTCTCACCGCTAAACCCTTCAACTTTTGCTGAAGCGGGAGCAACGTTTGGTGCAGTCCTTGAGGCAACGGAGAGCAGGAAACACCAGGCCAACGATGAAAAGTGTTCAGCTCTAGGGTGGGTCTCAACCCCTCTAGCAGTTGATTCCTATGGGGCTTGGGGTAAAGAGGCTACATTGTTTTTAGCACAAGTTGCTGCTCGGCTTGCAATCCACAAGTCCCTTCCAAAGTCACAGGCTTCTTTCGACCTGTTCTCCAACTTAAGCATTTGCTTAATTAGAGCAAATGCCAGAGCCATTCTCCGAAGAGTGTAGAACCGTACCTGTCTACTTTGTATTAAAATATTATTATTTATAATTATGGTAACTCGTTATTGATATGTAATTGTATTATTATTGCGGTGTAATATAAGTACAAATAAGAATCGCAGTAACAAGTCTACATCTCTATTTCACCCAATAGTGCATGTAGTCTGTACATGTATGAGTCCTACACCGTACACGTTCAAGAATAATGTGCAGTGTACTACCGGTACCTGTCGCTGTTAATGCCGTAGCAATCTCCTGCATTGCACTCCTCCTTTTATCCCGGTTGTGGTTGTCTTTACTTTTCGTGTTGTAGAGGCATTCCCTATTCTCTAACATATCAATCAACTGTTCTACTTTAGCATTACTCCATTGGAAGGAAGCCATTTTTGTTTCATAAGAGCTAATAACAGCAAATAACAGTGCGGTACGCGGTACATCTCTCTGATGTAGCAGCAACTTGTTGGGAAGGCTTTCTAATTTTCGGGCAACTTTCGACTTGTTGCTATCAACAAATCAACTCGTATCATACACGAGTCAACTCAAGTCGACCAAACCACATAATCGCACAATCAACTTGTTGCAAGCAAAAAATCAACCGGAAGTTGACCCGTGTATGCCGGCCTTTTAATAGTCTCTGGCCTATCGATTGTTATCTCGCCCAACACAAAAGTTTATGGCAACTTCCTTTACATCTACATGAATGTAGTTATACGCCAGCTATTAAGATTTCAATACCGCAAGAGCCTTGCCGTCTGGCTTCTGTAAAACAAACATTTATTTCTAACGGATGGCAGACAACTTTGGAACAACAGCCATTGCTCAAAATCGATATATATGCAAAAGGGTGCGTGAAAACATTTTCTCCAAAAGCAATGGCAAAGCTGATGCAGGAATATCAATCAATTTTCAAGGATACACCTTCGATGCAACTGAGTACGACATTGACATAAAGTTGCTAGCAACATTCAACTCCCACTGGCATCTGCAGGAGAAAAAAGAACGACTTTATGAAGACATTTTCAATTGCTGAGTGGATGAATCCAAAACCAGTACAACAAGCAGGACACACCATAAAGCAATGCCATACATGTCAGACATACTTACTTCAGCATTTCCTAAACCAGTGAGAAGGAAACAACCATCACCTTTACATGTGATGACCTCACATCACCTTCTTCAATTGGACAGGCAGTAATTAGTCAGTTGGATCCGATAGCACACCAGCACACTGGACAAAGTGCAGAGCAAGTCTTTTCAATGACTTATGACTTGTGGGGAGTGTCTCTTGTGTGTACAGGGGAGTGTCTCTTGTGTACACAGGAGAAGTGTCTTGTGTGTACAGGGGAGTGTCTCTTGTGTGCACGGATGGGGGGGGGGGGGGGAGTGTCTCTTGTGTACACAGGAGAAGTGTCTTGTGTGTACAGGGGAGTGTCTATTGTGCACAGGGGGAGTGTCTCTTGTGTACACAGGAGAAGTGTCTTGTGTGTACAGGGGAGTGTCTCTTGTGCGCAAAGGGGGAGTGTTTCTTGTGTGTACAGGGGAGTGTCTCTTGTGCATATAGGGGGAGTGTCTCCTGTGCACACAGGGGAGTGTCACTTGTGCATATAGGGGGAGTGTCTCTTGTGCACACAGGGGGAGTGTCACTTGTGCGTACAGGGGGAGTGTCACTTGTGCGTACAGGGGGAGTGTCTCTTGTGCATATAGGGGGAGTGTCTCTTGTGCGCACAGGGGGAGTGTCACTTGTGCGTACAGGGGGAGTGTCTCTTGTGAAGTGTCTTGTGTGTACAGGGGAGTGTCTCTTGTACGCAAAGGGGAGTGTTTCTTGTGCGTACCAGGGGGAGTGTCACTTGTGTGTACAGGGGGAGTGTCACTTGTGTACATGGTATGAACCCGTCATAACATTCGGCAGGAGTAATCAAATCGCTTCAAATTCTGTTTGTAAGTAGAGGAATCCTACAGCTATTGATTTTTGTTCTGTTCGTTAATTTTGACTCTATCCGTTGCGGAGATACAGGTGTGCCAAGTTAATGCACACTTCTGCTCGATTTGCCTAGTTCCATTCTCCGCATGAATATTAATATTATTCCCTTCCTTGTTCCGCCCATTCTCCGCCTTAAACTAAACTATAGCCGTTCGCAAGTCAGTGTCTGTTTGTTTTTAGTTGTTTTCTGAGTCTATACGGGTCAATGAACATGAGTTATCACTTCGTATGACGATCATACCGAATTAACGGATCCAAGTGGATGGTTGTCAGCTAGCGCCTGATGGCCTCCCACGTCGCGGACGCATCACGACGCGGTGTAAGGATTTTTTTTCCTATTCCCTCGCATCACCCATCGGTACCTAGTAGTGTATTATAAAGCTTTCCCACATTTCCCACTCGGCTACACTGCAGGGATGCTATAACTTAGCTCACATAGCACGTGAACATGCACTACGCACTTGCATTGTTACCTGCCACCTACTGTATCTTTGCACACACACACGCCCATGCCACACACACACACACAGATTGGGCTTGTACCACTTGCAGAGGGACTTTGGGTTCTTATTTCTCACACTGTTTTCACGAAGTGTACATGTGCATGAATGTACACACCTGTGCACACACACATGCACACACGCATACATGCACACATGCACACACACACACACACATACACACACACAGACTGGGCTTGTACCACTTGCAGTGACTTTGGGTTCTCATTTCTCACACTGTATTCACAAAGCACATTCACACCTGTGCACACACACATACAGAGAGAGAGAGAGAGAGAGAGAGAGAGAGAGAGAGAGAGAGAGAGAGAGAGAGAGAGAGACTGGGCTTGTATCACTTGCAGAGGTTTTACAAAGCGTACATGTGCATGACTGAACACACACACGCACACACACACAGACTGGGCTTGTACCACTTGCAGTGACTTTGGGTTCTTATTT
>JABACO010000003.1:11224848-11264848 GCA_013339895.1 Ephydatia muelleri | reverse complement strand
TACAAGCCCAGTCTGTGTGTGTGTATGTGTGTGCGTGTGTGTGTGTGCGTGTGTGTGTGTGTGTGGCGTGGGCGTGTTTGTGTGTGCAAAGGTACAATAGGTAAGGTGTGTGGCAGGTAACAATGCAAGTGCGTAGTGCATGTTCACGTGCTATGTCATTGTGAGCTAAGTTATAGCATACCTGCAGTGTAGCCGAGTGGGCGCGACAGGAATAAAGTTCAGCAAGCGAATGTGGGAAAGCTGTATAATACACTACTAGGTACCAAAGGGTGATGTGA
This sequence comes from Ephydatia muelleri, assembly GCA_013339895.1. Classification (NCBI taxonomy): domain Eukaryota; kingdom Metazoa; phylum Porifera; class Demospongiae; order Spongillida; family Spongillidae; genus Ephydatia; species Ephydatia muelleri. The sequence goes on along the minus strand of JABACO010000003.1, from coordinate 11,264,570 downwards.
GTGAGTAGGGGGAAAAAAATCCTTACGCGCGTCGTGACGTGGAAGGCGGCGACAACCATCAGGCGCTATCCACTTGGATCCGTTAATTCGGTATGATCGTCATACGGAAGTGATAACTCATCTTCTTTGACCCGTATAGACTCAGAAACAAAAAACAAACAGGCACTGAATTGCAAACGGCTATAGTTTAGTTTAAGGCGGAGAATGGGCGGAACAAGGAAGTGATTAATATTCATGTGAATGGAACTAGGGGGGCAAATCGAGCAGGAAATGTGCATTAACTTTGCACACCTGTATCTCCGTAACGGATAGAGTCAAAAATAACGAACAGAACAGATCAATAGGTATAGGACCCCTCTACTTACAAAACCGAATTTGAAGCGATTTGATTACTCCTGCCGAAAGTTATGACGGGTTCATACCCCGTGGGGTATCGGACGTTGCAATACTGGCACGGATTAAGTGCAAGACCCCCAAACGTATCTTACCGTAGAGGAATGGTGTAGTATGAAGTGTAGAAAATAGGAAGTTGATAGCGATTACCGTTCGGAAGTTATATCGATGTAAACGCAAAGGATTTGTACGACAGTTTCCGCGAAAATTGCCCCACGGTTAAAATGTTATAAAAATGCATCGCGTTTGAATCGCTATAACTTCCCAACGGATAACGCTATCGAATTCCTATTTTCAATACTTCATACTACACCATTTCACTATGAAGGGTTGAATATAGGAAGTCGATAGCATTATCCGTTGGGAAGTTATAGCAATTCAAACGCGATGCATTTTTATAACTTTTTAACCGTGGGGCAATTTTCGCGGAAACTGTCCCATTTATAATATTTGGGACAGTTTCCGCGAAAATTGCCCCACGGTTAAAATGTTATAAAAATGCATCGCGTTTGAATCGCTATAACTTCCCAACGGATAACGCCATCGACTTCCGATTTTCAACACTTCATAGTGAAATGGTGTAGTATGAAGTGTTGAAAATAGGAAGCCGATAGCATTATCCGTTGGGAAGTTATAGCGATTCAAACGCGATGCATTTTTATAACATTTTAACCGTGGGGCAATTTTCGCGGAAACTGTCCCATTTGGATCACGACATTTTAACTGTTCCATTTACTCATATAAAATGTGGATATATAAATATATGCATATTCATATTCTATATCACTTTAGGTATCAAATTGCGATGTGTGCCAAAGGATGAATCACAAGCTAACAACTGGAGTCCCTGAATTACATCCCATTTCAGTCAAAGCCCCTTGGTACGTCTTGGCCCTATAAGCTCCGAAGCTGAGGATGGCAGTAAGTACATCTTAACTGTTAGTGACTACTTCACTAAGGCTATTCCAACTATCAACAACAACACTGTCACTGTTTCAACTGGCAATTTTTTAAAAGGCAAGTGCATTATGTAAATTGACACATTAATTACACTATTGCATACATTTCAGTTTTTCATGCGCATGGGTCTTCCACGTGTTGGGGTGTCAGACAATGATAGAGTGTTTGACAACAAACTAAATGATGAGATATGCAAAAGAAGGGATAAAAAGACAGTTCATCACACCCTATCATCCCCAGGTTAGTACACAAGATTTAACATGATTATTATGATAGCCGCACAAGTTTTCTTTTCTTTCCCTGTAGGCTATTTGTATGTACTCTTTAAATCACATTTTGCATTAGATGATATGCATGCATGAAAATAGCATCTATGTGCTTAACAATTTGTGCTACATTATTTTGATCTAACTGTTAAATGATGGCACTAGATATATTTGTGATGATGTTTTATTGCATACATATTGTGTTCATGCCGATACCACAATGTACGTGTACTGAACCAGGAAACTTATCAAACATCACTAGTACTGAAGCGTGTGGTAGCAAAGCAACACCAGAGCATATTTTAGTAAAGAAATTGTTGCATGACTTGAGTTTGAAAAAGGAAAGTATCAGCTTGTACATGTATATGGTTCTGAAGATACATGTATAGTCATTTTATAAAGTTGCCATGATGTTCATAGGGGGCTTAGTACACACGTACTTTATGATGTAAACCCACCTTGTTCATGTGTCAAACTTTTATGTGTAGGAAACAGCCTCGATGAATGCTAAAATCAAACATTGCAAAAGAAGTTGGCTAAATATGTTTCATCAAAAAAATAAACCATGGAGTTATTACATTGATACATGTGTGTTTGCCTATAACACATCAAGGAAAGAGGCAGCAAAGCATACTCACTCCTTTTTTTTCTTATGTTTGGTCGACAGCCAAACCTTCCAATTGGTATAGAAATTCAGTCTGAATCAATTGAGAACCTCCATTACCTTGAAATACAAGAGTCAGATAATGAAGCAAAATTGGAAGAGCATGCACATTACAGCAAGTAGCAATCAACACCAAAGTTGCTCAAAATAAGTATAAAAAGCAGTATGATAAGAAACATGCCAAGGCATCCGATTTTTGTATTGGACAGCTTGTTTTGAAGAAGGATGTCACTCGTAAAAAGACAAAAGGAGGGAAGCTGAGTTTTAGATATGTGGGACCCTTCACAATAACTTGAGTTAGGTCACGAGGGATTATGATTTAAGTTGTCATAATGGTACAGTTATCAGTGCAACGGTAGTCATTTAAGTGTTTACAGGCCACAAGTAACTTCAGATATAGATAATGGTTCAGATTCTCCTGCGTCCAAAGATGCTAATCCTGCGTGCACATATCCTGATGATAGCAGACCTTCATCATGAAATGATGGCAGTATCTCAACAGATTCCACTGCAGATGGTCAATTTTTCCATACATGGTAAGTACATTGTTCTATATTTGAAAGTGATTGTGATTTGGTTTTTACACTTTCTGTACATCTAACCATCCTAAATCCCTGTAGGAGTGAATTTCCTTCTCAATGAACATCTGAAAAGTATGCAATGGTGTAATTAATGTGTCAATTTACATAATGCACTAGCCTTTTAAAAAATTGCAGTTGAAACAGTGACAGCGTTGTTGCTGATAGTTGGAAAGGCCTTAATCCATTTAGTAAAGTAGTCACTAACAGTTAAGATGTACTTACTGCCATCCTCAGCTTCGGAGCTTATAGGGCCAATAAAGTCTATGCCAAGCATGTGCCAAGGGGCTTTGACTGAAATGGGATGTAATTCAGGGACTCCAGTTGTTAGCTTGGTTACTTCTTCTACATGAAAAAGATGAGCTTGATGAAGACATGTGCAACCTTGAAAGACATGTCACCAACAGCATTTTTTATCATTGCTATGAATCATTCATAAGTTGTAGTGTTTAATCACGGCGTTTTGAAGCTTCTACGTTACACATACTGAGTGCGATGAGGATAGTAGCAAAGTTCTGATAGACGATAATAAATGTTCATTCATCACAGAGGTCATGTGTTGCAGTCTGTCGTGCACTGAAGCAAAAGTTCTGTGTACGTGCAGCACAGTGAATCCGGCATGTACAGATTTTGAGGGTCTTGTGCCACATGATATTCCCAACAAATACACCTCAAAAAAAGTATCACTGCCGCTGGATACTGAAGGACTGAAGTGCATCATCCAGACCATGCAGTGAATGTGACTTTGTCCTTTAACCTACCTCTAGTCTCATGAGAACTTGTGTCCTTTAATCCATGAAGGTCTGGATGATGTACTGCAGTTCTTCGATGTCTGGCGACAGCAATAAGTTGGAGGTGCATATTATGAGAATCATGTGCAAAAAACTCTGAATGTATATACATCTGGATAAACAGGTGCGGGAAAGGGATATTATTACATTTCTCTTGAACACAGGAATCAAATATGACAAAGGGTCACTCCCATTGTATAGAAATCTGGTCTGTCCCTAAGTAAACTATAACCCTTGTATATTTTTATCCTAAAAAGATGTTATTCACCATTTAAAAAGATTATAACAGCTGCCTAGCTACCTCTTTTCGAGCACTACTTCATGAAGTTTCATGTCAGGTGTTAGCTCACCAAAGTTTACAACTGTATATGTAGTTATGTGTTCAATGGTTATCAATGAATGACTCCTGCCCATTGGTTACATGTCAGGGGCTGTGTTGAAAGAATAAGCAAGGATCACTTAAGTGCTCCTCCAATAGAGGATTTCACAACTGGCTGCTCTGGACTTAAGGATGCTGCTCTGTTGCAGAGCCAGAGCTGCACTCCTGATGTGTTATTGTGTGGGCCGAGAAAACTCACAGGTGTGCACCCTTGGTAGCACTGGGCTTTCGTGTCTCTGGAACACAGGACATAGTGAACCGCAACACTACTTAGGAGATTCAACACTAAGCTGACGCTGTTTTAATTTGAGTGGGTACAAGGTTTGAAGCTGAATGGGTGCTGTATATCTACAGACATGCTTTGAGACACTTGGCACAGACTATTGCATTTGCACATCATATCCAAAGGCTAGTCAAGGATCTCAAAGCACAGTGGACACATGTCAGATACTGGAGGAGGCTGCATTGAGTGAGGCCGGTGATGTGCCTGATAAGATTTGGTAAGATAAGATAAGGTTTGCATATTGGAAATAATGCCCTCCATGCAGGGTGTTGCACTGTTTGTGGCTTTCCACCTGCTCTCAGCTTCTTAAAATGCTCACATACATGTACGTGCAATTTTACGAGTCAGTCTGGAAGCATACATGTAGTACTTATTTTTTCTTTTGCACCATAAAGTCTCATTTGTAGCTGCTGCAGTGTTTCTTTCAGCCATTGAGCACATGCAGCAGTTAGAGAAGCAGACACAGCATCAATGGTAATGCCAAAGGTATCCTGAAGCTGCTGTGCAAAATCCTGGCATCCATATATGGTTGAAACTGCCTCCCCTCAAATAACCATGCATCTCCCATACATCGATATTCCGTCCTGATTTGTTAATTATTTTCACTGTCTCGACTGCACAATACTCTTCCGGAAAATGCTGACCACGGGTTGTGGCGTACTGTACATAAGCCATAAGTTCCTACCTGTTTATGCTGAACAGACCTTTTGAAAACTGTTGAATCGAAGCTTGGGACATGCACGTCTTCCTACAACCGTAGTAAACCTCGATAAAGAATTAAAATAAATGTATCGGCATGCGCAGTATTTAGAATCTTGCACGGATCTCCTATAGAAAAATGGGTGTGTAGTCGGAACAAAGTACATGTAAGTATAGGTTATCGATATCCACCGTGAAGCTAAAATAGACCCTACAAAAAAACATAATATAGCAACAATGATGTATTGGTCCACGCGTCATCAGTACGAGCAACTACCACGACTTTTGGAACTGAATTGGAAGGTAAGTCGACTATCAACGTCTCGTGCAGAGGTGATCATGAGGCAATACAATTAGGACTGTATCTAATGAAATAACATCACTTTGCTTGGACTAGGCTACAACAATTCGGTGCTCGGTCTGGGGCCGAGACTAGAGTGATGGCGAGACGTCAAAGTATCGTTCTCGTGATCGGGGTTGCTGTAGTCCTCACCGTCCCACTGTACTTCCTGTATATCAAGGGATATGTGGCGCTTCCGTTTATAATCATCGATCTAGTGTTGGGCGATTCCTTCACAGACCAGGGCAAGATACTATCGCTCGCCGAGAAGGTCACTATACCGCAAAGCATGTCAGGCATTTACGTTTCTGTGCTGACAACGCACAAGTATCACCAGCCTCGACTGGCTCGTCAGTTCGTCACCTGGATGCAAACTATGGATGCTAAACAGGTCAGCCTCTAATGATACACGCCCTCCCATAAAATGGCGCCAATTTTTGGTTTATACTTCTAATGTTACCGAACGCGTGCGAAACACCACACTTTTGATAGCCTTTTATTGGTGTGTGGTATTACGTTCAGCACCACTGGTGGGGGTTCCCTTTTGATTTGTTACGTAACACGCAAATCAACATGTGTTCTCTAATGATGGAGGAGTACATGTAGTTCAGTGATCTAGAGTTCAGTGATCTAGAACCCTCCCTCTAATCCAACATCCAAACCAATACAAAGGTTGGTGTGTCACAATTAGGTCTGGCGAAAAAAAATTGGAATTTGCAGGCAGTTTTAATTGCAGGAAATGCCTATTTATAGACAGCCAAAAAATTAGGGTAATAAGCTGTATCCAGAATATATAGTTTGTCACAATATATTATGGCTGGTACGAGACTAAATATTTATGTCTTCATTCAATAATTTAAATGACGGAAAAGAGCTAGATCGTTGGACAGTGTACAGTGCCAATAGGTAGCCTTGACTCCACTATGGGCAGCAACAAGTATTGCAGCCACTGTGTGTTTAATTATAGAGTCAAGATCACATAACAACCAGTTTTTGTGTGGCATTTTTTTCTACAGGCCTATTCACTATTGAAATTTGGCAGAGAACTCAAAACGCTGTGTAATTGTGGATGATAAGATTAAAATACTTGACCTGATAGACAAGAAGAGCTATAGAGTGCTCATGTTTGTGTGTATAATTGCACGCTTTCACAAAGTTAATCTACAAGTGCCGAGAGTTACCTAACGTTCCCGTTGGGTATACTTAACACACTGTATTAGGTTTACCTAACAATGTTCGATTGACACTGATTTTTTGGGCGATTAATGTTACGTGTCTAAACGCATCAGGAAAGTATGTTTGACAAAGCCAATACAAACCTGTCGGGCGTGGGATTGGCTCAAAAAAAAGTTATGTTTACCTAACGAGCGTATAGTTTACCAAACGCCCGGCACTTGTAGATTAACACTCCCGGTATGTACATGTACTCAGCCGATTTAGATTGGTGAGTGAGGGTCCAGTGTATAATTGCTATGCACTGCAGTGAAAGAATACCATTGGATGAAGCCCGTGAAGGCTTCGTACAGCGGATCATGCAATAAGAATTTTTTCAAGCTCCATTGTTTTGTGGTTATGTAACGTGTATTGTGTTAAAGATGGTTGTACGTGTGTATGCATCAGTGTGCACTAATGCCACTAGTATGTAAACAACATGGAGCACAACTTTACTGCACAGTCACGTTGTAGCTGCAGCCAATACATTTTACGCGCATGCCAAATTGATTTCACACAGATTGGTCTGTTCGAAACGTGTGTGACTATGGCTCAAAACACTGAATTAACTACACTATCCATTATTTTGAAACTGCTTAATGTCTTTGTGGTCTGTAACGGGGTTAACCCCAAATATTAGGGGCTAACTCCGTACATATTTGATGTTAAAATTCATGGTTCATTTTCGCAATATGGATTTAAAAATTCTACCATTGTAAGAGCAAACAGTCAAACTATTTGGCACTTACCATTCAACAATAAACAACTTTTATGAATAGTTAAATCAAATTTTTGCGCTAACCAGAGTTAATATATGGCACGCGCGGTGTTTCTCAAAATATTGAGATACATTGAGATACATGTTGCACTTAAAGATATGAAATGCAGTAGACCTCTTAGGTAAAGGTACCAAACAAGGTAATTGGTAATCTTCCACTGATAGTTTATTTGCTATTAATTCAAGCTTTTACTATTCGGTGTTAACCCCTTAATTTTAGAGGTAAACCCCGGACCGCAAAACATTACAGACTGCTTTGGAAATACAAGAGTTAGAATTTGCGCGACTTATAATAAACATCATACATACTGTACTAGTTTGAATAGTATTATCAAAGATAATTGTTTGCTTAAAAAATTCTAGTAGTATGTATTGAACGTCATATAATAATCAGAGCAATTTTAATGGTGTTAATTATTGCTTCTCTCTGTGTCAGATCCATGTTACTACTGATGGTCTGGAGGATATGTGGACACAAGCGCTTACACAAGCTGGTGCGTTAAGTAACAAGACTTTCATTACTTTATGTACAAGCATGTAGACACAAATTGGGCCGGGGGTTAAATGTGATTCTCCAATTTAGTCATTGGGCACTTGAATGAGGTTCAAATATATGAGGGACTGTATGTAATGGGAGGTGGTGGGTAGCTGTAAGCTCCCCTGTAACAGTCTAGGAACAAAGCAGCACATATGCTAACACATTTGACAGTCAAGAAATTGTTTGAAAACACAGTTAAGTTTATTTATGCACTTTTCATGCTGGTTTTACCTAGACAATAGCTGATATGATTTGTGCTATCTGATTGGTTAATTGCAGGTAACACAGTAGAAACCTCAAGTGCCAGAAGGGGTGATTCCCCTTCTTATTGCTAATGTTTTATTAGTTGCTATTGTCTAAATTGGTTACATACTGAAACCTCGGGATCTGCATGTAGATCTCTTCTTGCCCTTAGTACTGCTACTGCTCGGGACATAACAGCCCAGGGCCCTCAGGGATTCTAAATCACGTAGATCCCACAGTATCAGTGTCTAACCTATATTTAGATTTGATTTCCAGTAAGAAATAAATTATAGTAGAGTGACTCTAGTAGATTCACTCTACTATAATTTATTTCTAACTGGAAATCAAATCTAAATATAGGTTAGACACTGATACTGTGGGATCTACGTGATTTAGAATCCCTGAGGGCCCTGGGCTGTTATGTCCCGAGCAGTAGCAGTACTAAGGGCAAGAAGAGATCTACATGCAGATCCCGAGGTTTCAGTATGTCTACTATACATGTATATGATTACACCCTATATAAACCCACACTAGTTAAAGATCCATTTCCTGCAGTCAGAGTGTATCATCTTTTTTTTTTTTTTTTTTTGTTATGTAAGTCATAGCATTATATGTACAAGCTGCGCAACTATCCATAAAATGTAATGACGTTTTCTCTGGAGTAGATACACATCAGGAGGCACGGGAATTTGATTTTGTTAGTGCAAGGTACTACAGTATCTACTTCAGGAGGAGAATGCCCCAATAAGTTTTATTCATTGCCCTCTACTTACCCCCCCCCTCCTCCCCCCTCCTCCCTGTTATAATTTGAGAGCCTCTGTTTACCTGAAGTGTTAGTTTCATCATTAGGAAATTTGGATAATGAAAATAATTTAATGGATAAACAGTCAATTGTTTATCGATCAATAGATTGAAATCTAGAAAATGGCTCTTGCATTTATTCTAAAAGACTGGCAAGTGCATGTTTCATTATGTGTCATGTGATCAATATTACACAGGGAGCACAGTGGTATTTAGCAACTGCCCAAGAGATAAAACGAAATCCGTGTGAGTTGGAATTGTTGTCACTCTTTGGAGTATGTGTACCTGCGTTGCTAACCATCTACACTGGGTGAATAGTTACATTTGCATGGAATTTGTAGCTAGTCAAATGTAGCGTAGATAAGTGTGATGTATTTGGTACAGTAAATATGTGGTTCACATTTAATGGTGCTAGTTCCGTACGGGGTATACCCCGTTAATTTTTTTGCGATTTATTAAGGTCTAGGACATCGCAAATATTCTGCAGCTGCTACAAACATATGAAGGGATGGTTGAATAACAAGGGTACACAATACTGTAGTACAGGGCCGGCGGAACCGGGTGGGCTGGGTGGGCTATAGCCCTACCAGATTTTGGACACCATTTATAACCATTAATATTATTGTTAATATTTATCGTTCATTGCAATGGCTACATAAAATTACCCGCAGGATTAGATGCCCCCGCCCCCCCTCTCCCCCATCAACCAGCAGGTTTTAATTCCCGCGAAGGGAGATAAGAAGACTGCACCGTAGCTTCCAACCGATCTGGTTTCCAAGTGGCAATGGCTACACTACAGCGAGTAGGATGACAAGGTATTCTGTCATACTTGAGTACAGACTGTCAGTGACTCTGAAAAATGCCGAGGAAGCCTTTTTGACTAGAGGGTACAATAACTGGAAGGCCGCTACTGATGCGTTTCGCAAACACGAATCAAGCGATTGCCATGCACAGTCTGTAGATAAACTGTATAGACTACCATTCACTACAAAAGACATCCGATTTGGCGAAACTCTCTCCACTCTTCACACTCAGGAAAAGCTTCAGAATGCCTTCGTTTCTTGTCCAGGCAGTGTTGTTCAATAATGGGTAATGCTACCAGTGAGCGTTCATTTAGTGCCCTGCGTATAGGTTGTAAGCATATCTTCGCTCATCTATGTCTCAACAGAGACTGAACCATCTTAAGCTGCTTCACGTTCACAAAGAACGTACAGATGCTTTGGATCTGGAAGAAGCAGCCAGGGAGTTCATAGCCAACTCAGAGCCCAGGCAACGTATTTTAATCATTTTTTTGCAGTCCGAACGAACATGCATTTTGATAATTAATGATATGCACATGTATATGTGATCGTTTTGCGAAAAGGGATTTCATCTACAGTATCAAATTTCCAGTACGCACAATAGAAATGTAACGCCTGCGTCGAAATGTATGGCTGATTAAAAATTCAGAGCCTTACATGTACAACTCAATAACAGATACTTTGATTCTCAGTGCGTAAGAAGCAATGTGTAGAGGACATTTCAGACTTCTAATATCGACCAAAAAAAATTGAAATCTTGAAAAAACATGCCTTTTCACTGAAACGATCCCATATATTAATAAACAGTCGAATAATGAATAATGAATATTAATCAACCTAATGAAATTAATTAGCCCTACCAGTTTTTGTAGCCTTCCGCCGGGCCTGTAGTATAAATACTTTCCTATGACATGTAGCGTTGCGAACATTTTCACTAACTTTATCAGTACAAGGATTATATTCATCGTCCAGCTGCTTTATAAGAAACCACCAATGTCAAAACTATACTAGCTAGCGCTCGTATTTAACCTCACGAATGTGAACATTTATTACACGCATGACACATTGCTATTTTATTAGTACTAGTTCTGATGCTTGCTACATGAATTCACACTAGTGTGACTCACAACAAGACATGATTATATTTTATACGCGTTGCATGTACTTTTTTAATAAACGTTTCCCAGAAGGCAATTCATGCACATTGCCATGCGCGTCATGTGACTTTGCCCTTTGATGATATTTTATCCCCGATGTTACCTATTTCGCGAGGCACAGGCATGTAACCTCAAAATCCTGAACTGGATGGTGCCACCATTTTGTAGCTGATCAAATAGGACGCTTGGTGGCTACAATAACTGTTAGACCCACAAAGCAATTGAATATAGTTAAAACAAAACCTAGTACATGAGGGTTTTTACCTCACTGCTGCGTATAACCATTAATAATAGTATTATCACCATTTAATAGTGTAATGTATGCGTGTCAAACCAAAATATAAGTCTTTGCTCTAACTTGATTTGGCAGGGTCTGGTTAACGTTGAAGTGATTGACTACACAAAGATCTTTAAAACCACACCTGTTTAAGGCAGTGCAGTATTTTGATGCAATAGATTTAAATGCTGAAATTTTACACAATAGTAAATTACTCTAAGCCTCACATTCATTGTAAGCTACGATAAAATCGGACGTATGGTTTGTTCATTTCAGGCCCAACGTTGTATACCTCGTAATTACGGGGTATACCCCGGAACGGAAGAGATTAATGCATTACTGATATTCCCAAAGTTATTTTACCTATTGTATATTGATCTTCAAGCAGAAAGCTTATTATCCATGCGGTCCAACAACCTTGTACTTAAAGTAGGACACTGTAAGTAAATACCAACGATTGGGCTGCACAAATTGGTGTGCAAATGTGCACAGATAAGGTACTGGACTGCTCCCTCCTGACGACTCCGAATTCCTTCATGACACACAGTCTTTTGTGCCTCGCTGTTTCATGCCTAAAAACACAGAGGCAATTGTTTTACTATGTAACCTTTCACAACAATACCCCAAAGAGGAAACTAAATTGCCAGCTTATGTTGTGTGAGAGTGCTAGACCTGCCCACCTCATACTGAATCTCGACTGATCCTATTCTTCGGCTTTCATTCTCACTTAATTGTCGCATCTCTTCACCGTCTACCCAAATGAGTACCGTCTTTCCCAGATGAGCGGTGAACGCTCAGGGAGACCCACACACTGGTGCTGGATGGTACTCAGGACCAACCGAGCCTTCTTGTCCACACTGCCTGTACAGGCCATGTATCATACCCAGGACACCAATATTCCAAACTGGGGCAGCTGCCTCCATCCCTAACTAATGAGCAGATTCGGTGCAGCCATACCATCAATTGAAGGACCTGGAGCTGTGGGGATCATCCCACATACCTGGCAAGAAAGCAGTTAGTGACACATGTAGACGAGAGGCGAGAGATAATGCACACACATGTCAGACATGTAAGTACGAGTCCACATAGCTTATTAAAGTTAAAGGTGTAGTGAAAATCTCTATTCCCGCGCAGGACTTTACAAGCTGATTTCCTAACCCTGTGGTGTGTTCCCTACTCGAATTATACGTCGTCTTTTGTGTAAAATGACAGACACACATACGCTGCACTTACTGTGCTGCATACGTGTACACAATGACGAAGTGATGCCCCCGGGAGAAAAAAACGGCGTAATCGCGCGTGAAAAACGGCCATAAACGCGCCAAATTACGCGGTCTTCAAAACGCTTTATCTTCTTGATTGTGTAATATAGTAGAGCTACATTTTGCATACTTATAAAGCGGTCCTGTGTCTATAGAAGTCCAAAGATGGTTTAGTTTGCGATGCATCGTTCCAAAGATATTCACAATCAACAGAGAGCAAGATTTCGCGGGCTTCAAGTACAAAACCCCGCGAAATCAAGCCCTTTACTTGGATGTGAATATCTTCGGAACGATGCATCGCAAACTAAACCATCTTTGGACTTCTATAGACACAGGACCGCTTTATAAGTATGCAAAATGTAGCTCTACTATATTACACAATCAAGAAGATACAGCGTTTTGAAGACCGCGTAATTTGGCGCGTTTATGGCCGTTTTTCACGCACAATTGCGCGCGATTACGCCGTTTTTTTCTCCCGGGGCCTGTTTGAACAAATTCCCACAGCTGCAACATGCTATGAAAGAGTAGCCACAACTTGCTGATGTTTGGAGAATTATATTCATTCAGGCAAAATATTGAATAAATGATGTGTGGTTACATGTTACAATTGTGTGTTGAAGGTTGTGGCTATGTCAGGCTAACGTGGCACAGCAAACATGTGCCATGCACATGCAGCAGCACACAAGTATGCCTGAATTTCATCATACACACACACACAGACACACATACACAGACACACATACACAGACACACATACACAGACAGACACACATACACAGACACATACACACACAGACAGACACACATACACAGACACATACACACACAGACACACACACATATACACATACAAAACTAAAGTAGTACAAACGTATACACAAATTACTTTGTGCTTGTACATACCTGATAACTACTCTTCATTTTCACTTTCAACATAGTCTCCGTCAAAAAAAGGCTGTATCATCAGGTGAGACCATCTCATCAATTCCACCCTCATCATCGTATCCTAAGAAGTATCCTTATAACCATTAGTTGCCATCGTTGGAAGTCACGTACTGAAGTGATGACATGTTCTTCAGGAGGTACATAGTCCAGATATTATGTACAACCACAATATGCTTTGTTGACCAATACGTTATGTGGTGTGTTGGTCTGGTCGGTGAGCGTCTGCATATTCACGCTGACTTGTTGCTGCCCATCTGTGTTTTCATTCTACATGAAGTGGTGACGTCCCATCACACTACCATTACAAGCACAACACTGGCCCAGTCCTTCACAGCTGCATGTATACGGTCTTGGTGTGGAAATGGATCCTCTTTGGCAGGTAGGTCAGCCAGCAGCTGCTGGCGGTTTAAACAACTCCTACCCAGTGGGTGTCTCGACACTGGAAGAACCAAAAATATTGAACTTGCAAACTATTCGTAATGCAGCATACACATCAGCCATGCGATAAATAAATGTTTTTTTTTAGGATGTAGTGAGGGCCAGTTGCAGGCTAGAGAGGGCCGGCTGCAGGCTAGAGATGGTCGGCTGCAGGCTAGAGATGGTCAGCTGCAGGCTAGAGATGGTCGGCTGCAGGCTAGAGATGGTCAGCTGCAGGCTAGAGATGGTCGGCTGCAGGCTAGAGATGGTCGGCTGCAGGCTAGAGATGGTCGGCTGCAGGCTAGAGATGGTCGGCTGCAGGCTAGAGATGGTCGGCTGCAGGCTAGAGATGGTCGGCTGCAGGCTAGAGATGGTCGGCTGCAGGCTAGAGATGGTCGGCTGCAGGCTAGAGATGGTCGGCTGCAGGCTAGAGATGGTCGGCTGCAGGCTAGAGATGGTCGGCTGCAGGCTAGAGAGGGCCAGCTGCAGGCTAGAGATGGTCGGCTGCAGGCTAGAGAGGGCCAGCTGCAGGCTAGAGAGGGCCAGCTGCAGGCTAGAGAGGGCCAGCTGCAGGCTAGAGAGGGCCGACTGCTTTGGATGGCAACCTGGCTGCAGGCAGGGGACTCTCGGAATGGCAGCCGAGGTGATGACCCTGAATAGCAGAAATACCTCTCACATGCACGCTCACACGTGTAACATGCTCTACATAGACACACCAAACACATGTGCACACAAACACACACAAACACACACAAACAAACAAACCTGAAAGTGCTTGCTGATGTTCGTTGTGATTGCATGCAGAATGTCGGGTTTCCCACCGCAGTTTTTAATGCACCAGTACAGATGCACTTTGGTACTAAGAATGCCAAGATTTTTCAACAATGTAAATAGTAATGTTCGAAAGATAACATACCCTTGTCAGATAGTTCAGAGAACTGTGTCTTTTCCCTGGCACAGGTAGAACCCACACAGATCTACTTCATCTCCTTTGCACATTCTTTGTGCCTGCGCAAATGGTAGTTAGTACACACCTAAAACATATTGATACCGTACCTTGACCGTCACATCCCTTGTCTGCGCAACTCTGTGCTCTGGTCTTGACACAGTGCAGATCCCAACAATCTGTATGTGTACTCAAGTGGTCAATAAACATAGACATGGGCATGGACTACTAATGTACATACTTTCCAGCCAGACAAGGTACTATTCTGTGGTACACATTATTCATCGAATCATGGCGTGCATGAATGATAACCCTTTATTTGGGAAACATAAATACACATACAATTAAAATAATAATGATAATAAATTTGACAACAGCACACCTCTCTACTTGTGGCACAGTGAGGGCTCATTCTGCGGCCATGTTCGTAGACTCTTCTGCTGCATCTGCTATGATCTGCCAATACAGACTGTCAATGTAAACTGATGAAGCAGATTACAACATGATATGCATGCTCTGCATCACTGATCTCATCAGGCGCCTACATGAGCTGATGTATATTCACTTCACCCATCTCAGAAGATCGTGAACCGACATGGCAGCATACCAGCACAGGTAAAGGCATGGATGAGTGCTGGTAAAGTGATGCAGTGCAATACGAGTGCATTGCTTTGGCTTGCCACCTCACGGCGTGGGCACACAAAACGAATTCACGCAATGGATCCTCTTTACTCGCACCAAAATATGAATATGTTGAATACAAGCAGCAATAATACCGTACGAGGATTTATAATAGGTACCTTCTTGAAGGACTCCAGCTGCCATGAGGGGTGCGGTGTACAGCAGCTCTGCTGGACCAAACCCTGACAGAGACTCTTGATAGTCCAGTGCCCAACCATGCAGAGCCTCTGGTCATCTGAATCATCTTCTCCCATGCATATGCCTATAAGAGAGTACCAGTTGAAAATGAATAGATCCATGCAGGCATGTTCACGTCCACAAGTTGCTCGTTGTGCACATGCTGGAGTCATGATGGTAGGTTTATCGTGCATTTACAGCTATATAGTACAGCGCCAATCTAGCACCAGCTGTTCGCAGGAAGGACTGAGTTGTTTGTAGCGACGAGGGAACCAAAGACGGGGTTGATCGCACAAAGGGTCTAGCATTGCATTTAGTAGCGTGGTGTTGTCTGACCTCTACATGTAGATGAACTATCCTCCCGGTATAAGAACCCGCCTCGCATCATCTAGACACCTACATGTAGCATCATCTAGACGCCTTTTGAAGGCATCCTTTACCTGCTGAGACGAGAACATCATCCGAGTGTAAACTGAAATCCAGTCATTGTCATTTTGATAAATTGTAAATAATTATATTACCAGTACAAGGACATATTAGAATCCATACAAACTGTCTAGATTCGTGTGTGTATGTTGATTTTTTATTTTTTACAGTATGTATGTAAATCTAAGCTCCAAATCACAGACGCCATATTTGGTCACTAAAATTAGAAGTTGAGACTTTTATATGCCATGTCCTCCTCTAGATCTAACTATAGTATGTGTTGTAATCAGTCCATTTGTACGCATACATGTACTTACTGCAGCATGTGATGTAATACACACAGTTGTTTTACAGTCAGTTGAACGCTGCTAAACTATGACTATGCACATGCAATACATATGTAAATGAGTGCCAGGTGTGTACAGTGTATGGCTTATATCTGTGTTTGTGTAGCATGAGAAAGGTTTGAGTCCGGAATTTTTATTTGCAGGAATATGATGTGTTGCAAAGGAGGGAGCCAATTTGATAGTTGGTACAAGGCTATAGAAGCCGGAGAAGTGTACAAGTGAGGGATTTGAGTGCCATGTTGCATGTTTTGAGTGTTCATGTGTCATCGTATTTTGATAAAGAATCAAATTATTGCATTAGTTTGCAAGTACACATGTATCAGTTCAATGTAGTAGCATTTTTGTATAACAATGTTTTGTAACAATGATCAATTTTTCTAAAGCACTTTCATTGGGAATAATTTTTTCAAAATGAGATCTCCATTATGTTTATAATCAAGTTGATTATAACGCGTCATCTCAATCTTTGTTACAGTTGGTATTGTCACTTTGATGACGACATTTATGTGAACACTGCAGCATTAGTGCGCCTCACTCAGCACTACGATTCTAAAAAAGACCATTACCTTGGAAACTGGAAACGCCTGTCGGAGTATGCATATCATGGAAAGGATAGAATATCCGATGAGGTGAGGTAGCGATTCATTTGACTACCACAAGTATTTGAGAATTTATTTTGGAAACAAAAATGCTTTTATGTCCTCAAAGTGCATGTGGACTAGTCTAGCATAGATGATTTGCAGTTGGTCAATGCATGCATTCCTTACTGTGCATATTAAATTTAAAAGTGGGGGATCATGGTAATTGCTTACATTTCTTCAACCGTTTGAATATGATTCAGAGTGCTCCAGGACTGTACAAGTACACAGAAAGGGTGAGTGGTGCAAAATACATTGAAAAGATAATTATCAATCAAATATTACATTTAATTCACTCAAAATGAGTTGTGTTTTGCAAAGAAGATAGGTGCACAGCTCCCACATTAATTCCACCAATGCTACAGAGTCTTTTATAAATATGAAACGTTCTACGAGATAATGACCCTAGTGGATTTATGTTTATAAAACAAAACACAAATTGCAATAGCTTACAAATGGTTAACACTATCAACTTCCTATTTTCAACACTTTGTTCTACACCATGTCACTAGGTGAAAATTTATTTTGGTGCCTTGTACAATCATAGTGCCCATGTTACAAGGTCCGATAGCCCATCAGGTTTAAAACCTCTACATCTTTAGGTACAAGGAGCATTCACAATTTGCTTCAAATTTGGTGCATACGTAGAGGGGTCCTGTTGCCATTGATTTGTTTAGTTCGTTGTTTTTATCCCATCTGTTTCAGAGATGCTACTTTGCAAGTTAATGTACATTTTCTCGCTCGATTGCGCCAATAATTTCACCCATAAGTTGAATTGGACACGGTTTGCCAAAATGATTGCACGAAACAACCAGAAAAATGTACATTAACTTCGCACTAATGGATAAAATAAAAAATTAACGAACAGAACAAATCAATAGCAATAGGACCCCTCTACGTACACACAGAATTTGAAGTGATTTGAATGCTCCTACCTAAAGGTGTAGAGGTTTTGAACCAGATGGGGTATCGGACCTTGTAACATGGGCACTATGATTGTGCAAGAAACCAAACTAAATTTACACATAGAGAATGGTGTAGGACGAAGTTGTGAAAATAGGGAGTCAATAGCTTAACCGTTGATAAGTTATAGCAATTTCTGTTTTGTTTTATAAACATAAATCCACAAGGGTCAAAATCTCGTAGAACGTGTCAATAATAATAATTCAGAACTCGTTTTAAAACTGTAATTGCTTACAAAGCATGCGCTAAAGTTCAATTTTGTAACCAATATTGCCTGTATGCAACAGATAACAGCATCTAGGTGTTGAAAGTAAAAGTAGGAGACCAGATCAGATGTGTTAAAGCTGTTTTGTAACCAATATTGCTCTATTGTGTAGAGCAGATATTGCATGCATGCACTAGCAATTTAAAAATACAAGCAATCAATTAAATAATACTTTACTTTGTGAAGATACGTAGTATAAATTCAATATAAAATACCATGTGGTTTCATTTACCCATCGCACAGAAACGCAACGACTATCGTTATGCGAATGGTCCTGCATATTGCATCAGTGCTCCACTGATGATGCGGATGGAAAAGTACTTGAGGTGAGCGTAACTGATGTACATGGAGGTTGTAAATCATGCACTACCATTGAAATCGTCCTTTGTTGATTGCTGTATATGAAGACATTTAATACTGCTTTTGCTGACAAATAATGCTTCTTTTTCTAACCACTATGATATATTGAAGAGTGAGTGAGGGCATTACTGTTGTAATAAATCTGTGGAACTAAAATCTACTGGTCTTTGAAATTCTTAATACTTGTCCTCTCATTTTCCATTGTTGCTTTTACATTTGTTTCTTGCATGAACACTTGCCATCAAAGAGGCCAACACTTTGTTGATAACTGTAACAAAGCCCAAGTTGCTATGGATGATGTCCTGCCTGGAGTTATCATTGAAGGAGTGCTTGGAGTTGAAATTACACATGTTCCCGAGCTAACTGACCAGACATACTTCACTCCTCCTAGTGATTTGTTGTGGTATCATAATCAGGTGGATAAAAACACTCTGCACAAGTGCATTCTCTTATAAATTTATCTTTCAGGTCACTGTGGCAAATGCAAGAGTTCATATTTATAGTACTCGATTTCATGGTAAAGACAGGTATGTACAACTCATTTTGTAGCTTGTCATAAGTACACAGTATTGCATTATTCTCATTGAAAATGATGTTTTTTTGTGTGCATACAGTAATGAAAATAATGATGCAAAATTTACCAGTATTCCATCCATTTTTTTTAGTTTTTGTTCCTGAGATTTGTGCAATGGACACTAAATAATATTTCTTTTTTTTTCCTGTCAACAGAATGCTGATTTATCATTGCCTGCTGTATCCCAATGTCTCCTGGTGCAAATAGTGATGATGAAAACAATACTAGACCATGAATTTTTCATGGCTGAAAATTTATGCATTGCACTACACTATCAGATTTTTTCTATCGATATTTTTTTGTATCAAGTTATTATAATAATGAAATACAATGACAGAACAACACACAGTCAAAGTCATGAGGAATATGGATCTACCTAGCCATGCAGGCTCTGTAGACAATCAGTGTAACGTTCAGCCTGCCATGTATCATGACTAGTCCTGATACGCTGGGTAGGGAAAGGCTAATTAATAGCAAGCAAGGTGGGACTCAGAAGATGTCCTGGGCACACTTGCATTGCTGTGTACCTGGCTGGACCTATCATTCAGCATATTCTTGTGCACAGCACACTCACGTACAAGTACATGTGGCAAACAATAAACCTGTCTGATAATGATGGCACACACACATGCATTGTCACATGCACATGCATTCTATTCCATTTAACTGCTCTTATGCATGTTTGTAGAGACCACTGATTGTGCCTAATTGAGTCTGAACTTCTCTCTATGTTTATCCTCTGTATTTCGCATGTAGTTCACTCTACAATTCTCTGTGCATGTTGAGTTCCCATATAACTGGTTCTTTGTACATGAAATATAGCCCTCACTTAAGTCTGTACATAGGTACATGTAGTTACATGCCATGTCCCATAAGATTGGCCCTTTAATTTATACCGTAAAGTACCAAGTACAAGCCAACGTGAGACCTTGGCTAGTTTTTTTAACGATCGTATCTCCTGAACCATAAACGTTGCGACCTACCTTTTTCAAAGTCTTGTTGTACTACCATTCCTTTCCTAAAGTAATATCCTGTTTAGAATCGCATTGACATGCCTCACGACTAGCAAGGTCTGAAAACATACCTGGTTCAGAACAGCCATATCGTTTGAACCGCTCATCTCCAAACATGGAATTTCGGTGTGTATATATCGTACAAACAGCGTTCAACACATGCGGCATGTTTTTGTTCCATTTACCTTGTAATTTCTCGCAGTAAACATTAACAACATAGTCAGTCCACATCGCCCCGCCATTTCTTATTTCCATTGACCAACCTACCCAAACCGACATACTTGGAATGGAAATCGGGGTGGGGGGGGGGGGGGGGGGGGGGGGGAAGCGCTGATGAGATCGTCCCTGCTAAACTGAATTTCCTATTCATAACTCGCATCTATGTACACTCCTGTCTGCACTCTGAATGTAACTGCTGCTTCATTTACATCTCTAATTAGTGAGGTAATGTCGTGCAGACATGGTTCGGAATGGGGCCTAGGTTGGTCGATGGACGGAGCGATGTGGACTGACTATGTTGTTAATGTTTACTGCGAGAAATTACAAGGTAAATGGAACAAAAACATGCCGCATGTGTTGAACGCTGTTTGTACGACCGAAATTCCATGTTTGGGGATGAGCGGTTCAAACGATATGGCTGTTCTGAACCAGGTATGTTTTCAGACTTTGTTTGTCGTGAGTCATGTCAATGCGAGTCCAAACAGGATATTATTTCAGGAAAGGAACGGTAGTACAACAAGACTTTGAAAAAGGTAGGTCGCACCGTTTATGGTTCAGGAGCTACGATCGTTAAAAAAAACTAGCCATTTTTTTCAGGGTCTCACGTTGGGGGCGGAGGGTGGGGGGGGGGGGAGGGGGGGGGGGGGGGGGGGGGGCTTGTACGCGGTACTTTACGGTTACCGTACGTGCATCGTGTCGCCGGCCCATAGGTTTGTTTATACACCATGTCCTCATAGAATTCATCCTTTGTATCCCACGTATCATTTTTGACCATGGTCTGCAAAACCAAAACAGAGTTTGGGCGAACTGGAATAAACAACATGCAGCAAAAGGGGCGCATATGACGATGAGGCAGATAGGTTTTACTGCCACTTTTCAGTATAGGCCACTAGCGCCTTAATTTTTGGGTAGCGATATGATAGACATGGTTGAAAATTTTATTGACGAGTTGCCTGGCATAATGAAAGAATCTTGTTTCTTTTCTATTATATGCCGTATGAAAGTAGTATTGAAAGCTCTTGTATAGACTTCTACATATCAGAAGTATACATACATTATAATATGCCTTGTACATGTAGCATCTCCCTGATTTATATGGATTGTAGTCGTTTTGTGGTGTTCTTTCATGGCACATTCGAACATTGTTGCACTGGGGAATGTTGAGCAAAAATAATATGAATCATGAACTGAACTGTAGCATAATTTTGTTCCTTTGTTCTGGACTGCTTTTGCAATCCGCTGAGCTGCGTCTGCATGGGATTTTCCGAAGACCGTAAATACCACACCTAGTTTCCAACCTCGGACAGGCAATGACCGATGCCTGATCTGCGATGTGTTACTTTTCTGATCAGCGAGCGGATGGGTCTGCACGGGGATTAATTTCTAAGTTTCGTACATGCAAAAGCCACACTCCGTTCCTACATGCCACTTAATTGACGAATGGGAATGGGACATTAAACAACTTCCGTGCTTTGTTATATCGATTTCCGAATGGCGTACAGTCAGCAAACACCCTCCCCTTACTACCAAGGGGGGTACAAGTCAGACCCGTACCATCAGGGCCCGTACCCGCCTTCAGGCTCATATCAAGCCGTTCCGCAGTACTATCCCGCCCCAGTACAACAGAGCTCCACCAATGTCATCGTCGTATCTCAGCCCCAGGTCCGTGAGGTTTTTTTTGTTTGTTTGTTTGTTTTTTGTTTTGTTTTTTTCGTACAGTTTCCATTAAAAATTACTCCGCTATTTGTTCTTGTACGTGGCAGGCTTGTTCACGCACATATCATGTTGTGGAAAACGAGGCTCCAAATCACCTTCTCCACTTTATAATCACCCTGTTCTGTCCGTGGTGGATCTTCGTTTGGATCTGCCTGTGTGTGATATATGGCTGCTAGTATGGCGTGTGTAGAGTTGGCATGCATGTATTTCATGTGAACAAAGAGTCCATTGTTTTGCTTCACTGTTTGTTGAATACGTTGTACAATCAGATTGTTGCATTTATAACCATATCTCTGCGTGTATGATCGAATTTACATCATCGAAACCGAAATTGAACTGAACAGCGTTTGTCGGCGGTGGAAGTATAGCTGTTCCGTTCTCTCACGCTCTTCTTATTATGCATATGGGACAATTGCCCCACGGTTAAAATGTTATACAAATGCATCGCGTTTGAATCGCTATAACCTCCCAACGGATAACGCTATCGACTTCCTATTTTCAACACTTCATAGTGAAATGGCGTAGTACGAAGTGTTGAAACTAGGAAGTCGATATATTATAAACGCGACCTAGTGACTCGGACAACTTAAAATAAAGCGCATTTAGTCTCAGTCCTCTCTTATCGCGTTTATACCGTTTAAGTCCTCGAAGGGCGCCTAACCAAAGTATCTACTCTCTTGAGCTTACCATGTACGGATAGCCACATCATGCGTTAAGTAGGGTTCATTTCCCTGTCACCATGAGGGTGTGGGGACGAGACCTAATGTCATCAATGAACATTGGAGTGGTTTAAATGCGCGTTTAATGACATGAAAAGAAACTGTAATGTTTGATGTAGGGGTACAAAGGAAGACTGCACAAGCACAACAGAAAACATTTGGTACTAAGTTCGTCCACTGTACATAATTTGAGGTGTGTTGAGGTTTTTACGCTGGCTTTCCATATTGTGTCTGAAGCGTGTTCCACTTTTCAATCATCCCTTTTGACTCCTCTTTCTTCTGCTGGCAGAATATGAAACATGAAATATTTATAATTACTTAGGAAACATACTAACATAGAACAAGTAAAAATAACAATAACTTACTCCTTTCTTTCCGGAGTCAGTTTGCTGGGCCTGTGGAGAAGCTGCCTGCTGTGAAGTATAACAACACAATACACTGAAACCACCAATTTCTAAACAAACCCTGCAACACTGACCTGACCAGGGCTCTGGAAAGCTCCCGCATTGGCATACTGATAGTAGGCTGCATAGGGCGAGCCATAGCCAGCAAAGGCTGCGGCGTATGGGTTGGCGTAGTACTGACTGTAGCTGGCGTAGGCCATGCTGGCTGCTGCTGCCTGGACGTACGCACTGTAGGCCTGGGAGTAGTCGTAGCCAGCCTGGGAGTAGGCTGCCGAGTAGTCGTAGCCCGCAGGAACAGTTGTCTGGGCAGCGTAGGTGCCGTAATTGTACCCCTGAGGGGTACTGGCGGAGACGGCACTGCTGGTTGGAGGCGGAGCTTCAGCAGTGGTAGGAGTCCCAGGGGAACTCCGATCCTGTTTTGTGTCCTCTTTTGACGGAGTTTGGGGTCCCTGTTCCCCGTTGATCTGGGGACTGTTAGTCTCCTTTGATTGGGTAGTCCCTGAACTTTCACCAGCCTGAAGTTGAGCCTCAGGTGCTGGTTTCTCTGCAGGCAATGGCTGCTCTTGAACTAAATGAGGGGTGGTGTCTGCACTTGAACCAGTCACATGGTGAACTGCGGGAGGTTCTTGTGGAAGTGGCGACGGTGTTTTGTCTCTTTCAGTTGCCGGCGGCGTCTCGGCGCCAGGTGGCAGCTCCTTTTCACACTCCACTGCCACCACAACCCTCGATTTCTTCTCACTCAAGAATGCCTCACTTGACATTTGTTCAATCTCCATGTCACACTCCGTGATCTCTGCATCTGTAGGAACCTCTATTACATCAGAGCTCTCATCGATTACTGTCTCTTCAACCACAACCTCCTGATCCTCACCTGGCTTAATGTGACCAATTGTGTTGACTTCCACCTGCACCTCAGCAGGGACAGCCTCTGGTGGCACACCTATTTGCTCGTCCCCTACAACACTGCCCTCACTTTCCCTGGACAGTGACGGCTGAGGCTGTTGTTGGCTTGCCTTTTGATCTTCCCAGTGCCACACATGTCCTTCTGCAGCAACAGGTACCGGTGCCTGATCAGAATGCTGCTTCAGCTCCTCTGACTGCTGACGCGGGGGCTCCCAATCCTGCTGTGTCATCGTCATTGCCGTGCCAACGCTCCAGGCCTGGTCACCAGCAGCGGCAGAGAGAGTAGTAGTAGTAGCCGTGCCAGTACTTGCAGCAGTGGAGCTCTGCCACCCTTGCTGCTGATCCCAGCCTTGTTGCCCTTGCCACGCTTGGTCACTGCTGTAAGGATACTGGTATCCTCCGTACATGTACGACGTCTGGGGATAGTAGCCTGTGCCCTGTCCGCCATCACCCTGCTGCTGCTGTGTAGACTGCTGAGGTTGGAAGCCCGGTGGAGTCTGCTCGGGCTGTGGGGTGGTGGCCTGGGCTTTCTTCTCTTGCCCTAGCTGTCGTATGGAACCAAGAGAGCCAACCTTTCCAACTATAATGTTCTGGGGTGTTGAGTTCTTCTTCTTATCTGCGTCGTCCCCTGAGCGCTCCTTGGAACCTGAGTGGTGCGAATGTCTCTTTTTCTTGTCCTTCTTTTCCTTCTTCTTCCTCTTCTGACTCTTGTCACGCGAGTCTTTGGAATCTCTTGACACAGACCTGACAACAAAAAAGCATTGCTCTATTAAAGTGAGTGGATTTGTGTGTCTGCGTGTGCAAACTAAATGACAGTATGTCATCACACCAGAAATATAAACTGTATCTAACCTTGAGTGTCTTCGATCTTTTCGGGATGCTGATCGGTCACCATCAGAGTCACTATGCCTCCTTGAGCGACGAGAGTGATGGTAATCTTCTGAATCGCTACGATCATCGTGACGCTTTCGTCCTCTCTTTGAAGACCGTCTCGAATAGTCATCACCAGAATCAGACACGTCACTGTGTTTCCTTGACCTCCTACCATGGCGTTCCTTGCTCTTAGATCTCGATCGAGAACGGTGCTTCTTGACACGTCTGGAGGACTTGCTCTTGCTGTCTTCCCTCTCAAGATCCCTCTTTGATGCAGATGCCTTCCCCGTAGAAGTTTTAGGAGGTGTCTCCGGACGCGGACGCTTTTCAGGTGTGGATACAATCTCCCCTTCTTCTTCGATGTCTACCCTCGTAGACTCATCCTTCTTCTCTCTCCCGGCAGTGGTGTGTTCCCTCGTGGGGACAGTTGGGACAGTTGTGGACACTTCCAGCTGAAGTCCGACCTGGGAATGATCGGCAAACTTTGAATCTTCATTGCCCTGCAATAGGCGCACTTCGGGACCGTACTCGGTCAGCTCAACAGACTCCCCCACGTCAGGAGCCTTGCCACCCATGTCTTCGAGATCAGCAGTACCGCCGTCAGTCCCGACCTCGTGCGTGGGAGTTTCGGTTGCTGCAGCTTGATGCTGCTGCTGCTGCATAACACGCCTCAACAGCCGCTCTCGAAGGATCACCTCACTCTCCTCCAAGCTTTTGCTGGACGGATGTGCACTCACATTCGCCAGCGATTCGGCCGTGGGTTCCGGCTGCGACAACGCAGCCACCGCGAATCCCACCTGGGATCCATAGGTCATGTCCTGCGGCTCCAAGGGCGAGGTGGATACACACATCTCCACCGTCTCCACCTCCACCGAGCCAGCGTAGCCCAGCTCGTCGGACGGCTGCAGCATGTCATCCTCCCCTCCCATGTTCCCCCCCTGCATGACCTCCATGCCGTACACGGCCTGGTCCTCCACCACCACCTCCTGGGGCGGGGTGGGGAGCATGTTGCCGAGAGCATCGCCCATTCCTTGGTCCCAGTGATGCTGCTGTTGGACGTCTCCTTGGTTGGGTGGGAAGTCGGCAGCTGTCCCAGGTAGCTCAGGGGCCACACACCCATATTCATTCCCGACCAGATCCGATACCTTCCTCGGGAGGGAGTCAGCAACCTGTTCCTGGGCCACCTCAATGTCTGAATCCCTCAGCACAAACAAGGGTTCTGGTTCGTGCACCAAGGCGGCAGCTTCAGGCCCCCTCTGCGAGGTTGAAGCTATTACTGTATCCTCTTGAGAGGGAGGGGCTGTAGATGGTGCGCTCCACCCACTAACATCTTCAGACGGTTTGGATTCCTTTGGCAACTGTGCCAGTGGGAAGTCATCTGTGTGAAAATTAAAGAAATGCAAAGAATCTTATATGTAAATAACAAAACAACATCCCTTGACACTCTTATTTCGAGCATAGCATGTTGTAGTACACACCATTTTCATTCTCCGACTGTTTCTTCCAACTTTTACCCTTCTTTTTATCAGCACGTTCACCTTGTGTAGCTCTCACGTCCGGCTGCTTAGGAGGAAACTCGGATATGAACTCCATACCAGTAGATGCCTCTATCTGCACTCGAGGCCTCTCTGGTTCCTCGTATGCTGCCAGGTCTTCAGGACTGTAAAGACCACCAGACCTTGGTGGTCTGTTGAGTTTCTGGCGAACCTGTTGCATCAAATTATCAAAATGAGCACGAACTTAGACATAGACATACAATGCAATTACAATCGCCACAGTCTTACAAATCAGAGCAATGTAATTACAGTTATTGTGCTCACTGAGGAATGCAATATGCCCCCCTCCCCCCCCACCCCCAAAATCCTGTATGATGACCTGAGGTGGCACAACAACCTCACTTGCCTCTTCAAGAGCCTTTTCTTCTGATTGCACAGAACTAGTTGTACTTTTGGAGGTTTTGGCAGTGTCCTTTGGCTGACTAGATGTAGTAATGGGAGGAGGTGGTCCAGTTGGGGGAGGTGGTGGGTAAACAACAGGCCTACACGGGAGAGATCGAAGGATAATCAGGAGAACAGAATAACAAGGTGTTCCTAATGGCATCTCAGACACAGGGGTTATAAGAGCACACAATCACCCGGCAGCAGTGACATACTCTTGTGGCTCCTGCACCGACAGCGTTGCCAAGGTAACAGCAGGTGCTGCATTAGTTACCATAGGTACCTGATGCAGATTTCAAAGAAACAGTGTAACAGTAAGTACACATCCCTTACAACAGCATCACAAAAGTTCACCCACAATTTTTATCCTAACCATCACTACGCCCTTGTAACTTTTGCAAGAAAACTCACAAGAACTTAAAACAGTTTTACACCACCTTGCTAATTATAGGTTGAACAACAAACTCAAGCAGCATTTGAAGTCAAAAAGACTGTGTTATGCTCCTAAACCTCTCCACATGGTCTGATCTTTTCTCCGGTTTCCCACAACAATGATCACCTGCATAACAGCATCTTGCATAATGCTTGCATCGGCCAGCACGGGCACGGGCTCAGCCATGTTGCTGCTCTCTGCCTGCTCCAGTGGCTGTTCACTCAGTTCCGAGTGCGCTGTGAACCACACAAAATGCACATACACCTTGGCTTACTCTCACTTCATCAAAGACCACTGAGAACGTGAACATTTATAAGCTATAAATATATTTACTTTTTAAAAACGTGCATGCACACACCTTGTGCATTGCCTGTGTGTGTGTGTGTGTGTGTGTGTGTATAATTAGAGGATGAGTAACTTGCCATACCTTGGCTACTTACCTTAAGCACTGGAACATGCTAATTCCACCACTCCCCTCCCCCTTCCCAAATTAAATAATAAATCAATTAATAAAAACCAGTTTTATTTTGAGGGATGAGGAAATACAGGTTAACTCACCAGGGCTCATGGGACTGAGAGTAGGATACTCCCACGACGACTCCCCTGTGGAAGTATTCTGGTAGAAATAGCGGCATGTGGCACTACAGGGAAGAAAGACAAAACATTTTCCTTCAAAATATCTAACTGTTACACAACGAGAGGGGGGGAGGAAAGAGAATTACTATAACTTTAGGGAGAAGTGCTCCCTCCTTTTCAGATGACTTACTTGCACGTGGTTAAGAGACAGCTATGAGATAAGCAGTTACGTATGTTTACAGGGATACTTCCTCACACCATGGAAACCAATGGCAGCATAGGCTTTAGGTGACATGTATCGTCACACAACACTTACCTTCACGTTGACAACAGACAAACTCGATTTATTAATTCTTTGAGGAGGGGAGAGGAACCCCGTTCATGCATGTCATGTAGAATATTAGCATGCACATGGTGTTGCCATAGCAACATACCATTTCCCATGTTCTACACACGATTAGAGCAGCTTTCTTTGCAAAAAGGATCGATTATAATGTTAAAAAGAAATTCAGCAAGGCCTCACATAGAAGGCTTTTATTTCCAAAGCTTACCTGTCCCAGACACATTTCCACCCTGAGGGTGCAGCCGAGATCTCGTACTCTGCAACCATCTTGTTAGCTTCTTTGAGTTTTGCGAGCAGATGCTTGGAGGGCAGTCCTCCATCCTTCCAATCCTCAAGCCTTGTCTGTGCAACGGAAGACACAAATCAGGTGGGTAGTTGTTTACAAATCCTAATGGTTATTGATGAGGTCAGTGCTGAGTCAACTTTCAGCACTACACACCACTGGACGCCACAACTAAGTATTCCTGCATGCATTTTCCACTAAATCCACTATACTCGTGGAAATAATTCTAAATCAAAATCATCCCACACCACGGGATGATGTCATATTGAAATTATCGAAAATGGCTTTCTGCAAAGTTAGGATCTTCACATTCAAATCTTCCGATGTTTTTGTTCATACAATACCTGCAACTGAAGGACTTCACAAACCTCAGTGTTTTCATTACATCAAGTCCACTAAGCATGTACATGTGATTAGCCCTGTACCCCACTATGCAACAACAGCTAGTTTAATCACACCAGTAACAGGTATGAAACCAAAACAGTAATTGTTCACATTTTTGTTCTTTTTTGTTGACAGAACGTTTCCTCACAATGCCTAAGCACATAACGTGGAAATACATTTCCCCTCGTTTTCATTTACAAAGGTTTCCTCACAATGCTTAAGCGCATAACGTGGAAATACATTGTCCCTCGTTTTCAAAGGTTTCCTCACAATGCTTAAGCGCACAACGTGGTCATACTACCGCAATAGTTGACTTCGCCAGATAATATAGTAACAAACCACAAGGCATGTCATGCACCACTGGAACTCCAAATAAAACTCACCTCCACCTGTATTTTCATCACTTGAAGGGGTGAAAATCCCTCATCACCTATATGGAGGTATTGTAACTTGCGCATGAACTCATCTGCCATGGCTGAAACCTGAAACTATAATGTGTAATGGATAAAAAAAAAAAAGGTCATACTATTTTCATGTAACCTGTCCACACACAGCTGCAACATAGCACTGCACTTTGCCTTATCTTACCCGAAGCGCTTGCTCATTTGCAGAACTGGTTGTGGCAGACAAATTGCCTGAATCGATCATGTTTCACAAAGAAAGAATGGTCACAATTAATTTGGGGAGTAGCATAAGCAGAAGTCCAGTTTAGAAACTTAATTAACACTAATATACAATCAGACAAATTGGGGAGATAACTTCACACAAAAACTATGACCAATGTAAACAAACAGCATAAGTGATTATCAGAAAGACAAACAACCCTTTTGATTGGTACTAACCCCTAGCAAAACATTCAGAAGATTATGCTACAGCACACAAACACCATTATCGTTTCTTCAACAGCAGACTAACCTGCTTGCTTTTGCCTTCCTCCAGCAGGACTCTTCTCTACCTGGACTTTGGCCTTCTTGCTATCAGCTGCCACAGAGACAGGACTGGACGACTCCTCCGCTTGTCGCTTCTCCCCCCTCACTGTGGGACTGTCCTGATTAGGCAGACTACCTTTGTTCCTGTTGGCCGGGGCAGGGCCAATGAATGCCTCGCTGGTGACCACAGGAGAGTCAGGGGTAGTGGTGGAGGTGCCATTTGTTGTTGCCATGGATACCTCTGTGCTAGGATTCGCAGTGTGGCCTACAGCAGCCATCTGTGCACACCACAAAAGCAAGTTCACTTGAATTTACATCAGAAATCTCAAATATATATATATTTGAAAGCCATACTTGTGGTAGCTTTTCCTATTTCTTGGTTAACAACATACCCACATACATATCCTCTTACAACCACAACTATCTTCACCTGAGCGTTCTTGTCTTTGGGTTCCTCTGTCACTGCATTCTGCACCTGACTGCTCGCATCCGCTCCATAGATCTGCTGTGAATAGTAAGCATAGTAGTCCTGGAGGGATCCCCCCACAGGGGCACCAGCTGCTTCCCCAGTCCCTGTGAGAGCAGGGACCGGTTGCTCATTTGTGATCACACTGTTGGGGGGAAGAGTCCAGGAAACCTCGTTTGTAGCAGGGTTCCAATAGTATGAGCTATTCGTCTTGGAGTCAACCACCGCCTGCCAGAAGCTGACGGTTGCCATGTCGACGGGAACTTCCATTGTAGAAGATGCAAGGGCGGGGGAGCTGACTGCAGTATCCATGGTTTCTGGAGGTGTAAACTCGTCCGGTGGAGTCTGAAGTGGAACGCAAGCAACAACAAGCTAACAGACTACTGGACCTACAAAACATGTAAAGTATCTGCCAATTCCAGAATCTACATGCCAACGTACCTGACCTCCCAAGTTTTCTTTTCCCTGCTTGCTTGCTGCGACTATCTCCTGAAAAAACAAAACATTAGGTGTAATTGCACTTCTACAACGCGCGTTTTCTGCACTACACCCAAAAGTTTAGTATTTTAATATATCTCTATGTCTGCTTACTTTCAAAAACGTTTCTATCTCGGCCGCAACCTTCTCCTGCTCTTGTGGATCAAATACCTCACCTGCACCTGTACGGCCCAACACAGCAGTTCTATATGTATCACAGGGCCATTTCAAGGTATAAAAATCTAGCGCTTACCTCCGTCTACATACAACGGTTGATATTTCTGTTTAGCCGTATTTTCCTCTACACAAAGGCACAAGAGACAGTTAATGCTTTCAAACCCCTGATTCTAAATAATGCACACCTTTACGGGGATTCTTCTTGTTCGACTTTGCTGAAGGTAAAGTCGAACAAAAGGGCGAGAAAGCTAAACATTCTAATCTTATAAATACACTCTTGCCATTGAGAACTACGCTTGTGTCGTGTCCGCACTATTATAGATGCGTAAGATCCGTGCACATGAACAGAACGCTCCAATGTGTCACACAAAAGGTTGCTGTTAAAAGAATAAGGCAGATGTATGCTATACTCACCACCAGACTTTTTATTTTCGTCAAGTTGAAGGATTGGCTTTCTTCTAGTGTCAACCTTTCCTTTTCGCCCCATATAATACAAAGGTGCACGCTGAAAATACTACAACGTCACCGCTCACGTGTTAAAATAACCGCCCTGCGCATGCGTTGAATTTCAAACCAAACATTGATACTGAATTGTACATTTGTATTTCAAAAGTCTACTCTGCAGTTCATTATCTGGATTCCACAGGATTACTTCCATAGGTCATGTTCATAGTAGAGTACATACATGGAACAGCTTGCATCAGAGACGTATCTGGAGCTACAAGGAAGGACCTCCAGTGAGAGACTGTCTGTACAGCTCAACATAATTGTGCAGGTATCACAGAAATATGCCTGACTTAAACGTGACTGGTTCTGAGCACGTATCTGCATATTGCACACACATAAGTACACACATACAGCATGTAATCGAAAATCAGTACAAAGTACATATCTCGCTTTCTCCACAATTACGTGCGTATACTCACCATGTGCATCTTACATCTGCACAACCACACCAACACATACCTCACAATAGTCCGTATGCACCTGACAAATGCTAATATTATGACATACCCGTTTGTTGCACCAATGGCTGTACAGGGCAATCAAACACTTCTCCCAGTTGTGCATCGGTAGGCCTTGGGTACGACTCTGCGTACAAGCTCTGCAGTCCTCTAAAATTGGAGACGTTGGATCAACATTTGATGACCTTGCGACATAATAAAGCAAGCCATTGCCCTAGACGCACTTACTTATGTGTGGGATGCATTGTTCGCGGCTGTCGAAATACTGCTGTTGCCGTCTTAAATAACCTCCTGTCTCTCATAGTCTCATCTCCCATGCTCTTTGAGAGAGGATTTCTCGCCGTGCCATGTCCCCAAGCCTTGGGGTAGTCTTCGCATTGCCAGTAGGTGGCTGCATCTCTCCGAGGGTAACCGGAAAGCTCCTGCTTACTGAAGGTCCTATGATACCAGTTGTTGCTAGTCATGTATGGCTCATTGCGAAAGAGGACAGCTTGCTCCTGAGGAATGAATGAACGGCCATGGCCCTTTGGGTTCTCCGTGGAGGGAACTAAAGTCTGCAAAAGGAACAGCTCATGTTTTGTGGTTTGTTTGAATTGAAAAATGGATGATTCCGCTGAGCAGAATGCAACAGCAAAGTTTGGAATATATGGGCAGACTGGATGGTTGATTAGGTACTACATGTATGCACATGTAGCCTGCACATACATACACGCATGCTCGTTCACCAAACCAAGCATTATACAATCCATGCACAAAAAAAATCATTACATGTATGTTCTAAAAACTCTCCATCACAAACAAACATAAATATGACATAATTTTAAAATACCTTAGTGGGTCCATTAGCAAAGTGGTCAGCCAATGTAGCAGTCTGAAGTTGCTTAGGATGAGGAGTTAAATTGGACGTTAAATCAACCTGGCCTTTATACTTGGCTTTCATTTCACTCAGCTGGTACGCCATTGTGAGAGGTCTTCTCCATGGCTTGGCTGCAAGCTAAATGGATCATTGTATGGCTGAACTTCCTACAGCATAGTTCAAATGTAGTACCCAAACCCAATGTGTTAGACTTAGTGTGGTCACCACCCCTCACTATGCTGAGCAAAATGCAAATTTCAGTAGTGTGACTGTGTTGTCATCTATGGTTGTCTAGTGCCTCTATTGCATACAATATGCACATACATGTGCATATTGTATGTGTATACATAGATTAATAACCTTTTACGGAACGGAAGGTTATTAATCTATGGTTATACGAACGTGCACAGCACAAGTTTTAGTTCAACTGATTTGCGCTTTCGAGCAGCGATCAAACCTCCCCAGCATTACCTTCTCTAATGTATCCAGAGTGTATTGTACTCTGCAATTTGCTGGAGCCTTCCTAAATGTAGGTTGACCCACAGCCGTGCACTGAGGCTTGTAGTCATGAGCAACACTCGTAGTCGATTGATAAATATCTTCGACCACCAATCCATTTGGAGGCGGGGCCAGCCTTTCGGGCAGCGGGTTAGTCAGCGTCATCTGCGATCATTGAACGCATATTAGAGATCCACCCTAGTCACGGTGATAAAGCCGCAAATATTAACAAAATGAATGAACCTTAAAATTCTGAGAGGGAAACTCGGAAGTTGTCTTTGTAACATAGCCAACACCTGCTGTTGTCAAGTAAAGATCGTTTCGCGTATCCAAGCTTAGGGTAGACGCTCGCTTCATCATGTGCAACCAATGCGAGTGAGTTTTTAGTTACCTAGCAACAGAGCAAGCAAGGCCATGTCGCGTGACATCGCCCGGCGCGAAAATTTAAAAAATTGAAATTTAAAAGTGCTTGGGTTCTAGCTAGAGCTCATATATCCACAAACATGATGGCGAACACCCAGAAGATGTACCGTCGAAATGGAGATGAAAAGTGTGAAGAGACGGGCCATAGTAACTCCAGAATGAAAGTAGTAGTTCGAATACGACCTGAAACCGAGACCGAGCTACGCACAGGTTACCCGATAGTGGTCAAAGCTGTCGACGATCACGTACTTGTGTTTGATCCACAACCCGACAACACACCTACCGTGGGACGGTGTTGCGTAGGAGAAGGCAAACAGTTCAAAAAGCCTCTTCTGCCATCCAAGAAGCAAAAAGATCTAAGGCTTGGCTTCGACAGAGTGTTTGACGCGACAGGAACCCAGATGGAGGTATTTGAACACACCACCAAGGACGTTATTAACGACCTATTGGACGGGATCAACTGCTCCGTGTTTGCCTACGGTGCAACGGGCGCAGGCAAGACGCACACGATGCTCGGCGACGCGTCTAGCCCCGGAGTGATGTTCTACACGATGCTGGAACTGTACACGAAGATTTACGAGCACAAGGAGGAGAAGACGTGCGAAGTGGGTGTGTCCTACTTGGAGGTGTGTTTGAGCCTAGTGCAGATGTGTGTAATCTTTATAGTTGGAAGGGAAATGAAAATGAGAAGTGTATGGTGGAACATACAGCCATGATGAACACACACACATACTTACATGCACATACCTACATGCACATAAATGTGCATACATACATACATGCCCATAGACTAAAACTTTGCATACACAAGTTACATGACATTCTTATTCAGATGCATAACGTTGATGCCAAAAGTATACTTGCCTATTTGTTGGGGGGGTTGGGCATTAGATTTACAACGAAACGATCCGTGATCTGATAGTCCCGTCTGGTGCACTGGAGTTGAGAGAAGACTACAACCAGGGTCTGGTGGTTAGTGGACTGACAATGCACCAGGTTGGTTGTTGCATTGCGTACTCGGTTTATTGGTCCTCCTACTCCTCTCCCTCCTTCCCTCTCCCTTCTCCTTCCCTCTTCCTTCTCCCCTCTCTCTCCTCCCCTTTCCTTCCCCTCTCCCTTCTCATCTTCCTCCTCCCTCTCTCCCTCCTCCTGTTGGTTGATGAAGCATTGTATGCATAAGCTTATTGGTCTTCATTTAATTTCACCCTCTGCGCCTATACAATATTACAGCGCCATGTTAAGCGATTTTGCTTTGAAAGTGTTTTGCATTTAATTGCAGACCATCCACATCAAGCATGTATGCAACACATGTTTTGGGCACACATGCATGCACCAACACCACATGAAAGGTTTCCAGTACACACAATACACACACACACACACACACACACACACACACACACACACACACACACACACACACATGGACACAGATGCATGTACTGCCTCGCTTAAGCCTCACTGGCATGCATCTTTAATGCCACCACTGTAATTGTATTTGCTATTGCAGTCGATTTATCCATTTTGCAAACAGGATGTCATTTTATTACTCAAAAAGGCAATGTGTGTTGCAATTTCTCGTGACAAGCGCATTACATCACCAGTCCAAATGATCAGACACCTCTCCGCCTGCCTGATGTGCTGACGTGTTCAGTGTGAATGTTAATTGAACATAAGTGTTTGTGTGTCAGAGTGATGAATGATGTATTAAAAGGCGTGATTAGAGTCATTCCAGTGCATGTGTGATGTGAGAACTTGTAGGCCGACTGTCCTCTATCAAGAGACTGAGGATAATTGAATGTTTGCAACTTAGACTCACAAGGTGTGCATGCATGCGCGTGAAACCTTTATGTACTGCTTTTAGCATTCTGTTTTCTATAGATGGCAGTAGTTGCTTGCTTAACTGGTTCACCTAATGTGTAATTAAAATTATAGTTTTCAAGCAGGCACATTTTTATCAGCTGCTGCAGGCATGTATGCATTTAAAATGTGAGTGCATGTACCACTATCTCTACCTTGAGAAGTTATGTGCTCAATTAGTAATCGTTGCCTCCTCCCTCCCTCCCTCCCTCCCTCCCTCCCTCCCTCCCTCCCTCCCTCCCTCCCTCCCTCCCTCCCTCCCTCCCTCCCTCCCTCCCTCCCTCCCTCCCTCCCTCCCTCCCTCCCTCCCTCCCTCCCTCCCTCCCTCCCTCCCTCCCTCCCTCCCTCCCTCCCTCCCTCCCTCCCTCCCTCCCTCCCTCCCTCCCTCTAGCCCAAGACTGCTGATGAGATCCTCAACTTCTTGACTATTGGAAACAGAAACAGAACACAGCACCCAACCGATGCCAACGCATCTTCCTCCAGGTCCCACGCTGTTTTCCAGGTCACTGCGACTGCATATCGCGACATGTGTGCATGTTCTGTGCACGCACGAGCACCAGTGTGCTGTGGGTGTACGCACGAGCACCAGTGTGCTGTGGGTGCACGTTTTGTGCAGTCCAGATTATCATATATTTGCTGATCCTTGTGCTTGTATAATGCACCTTCCCTCTTTCAATCACTTCCCACAACAGATCTACGTGAACCAGAAGTCTCGCACAAGCGGTGTTAGCACTGTGGTGACCCAGGGCAAGCTGTCGTTGATTGACCTGGCCGGTTCGGAGAGGGCCACAGTCACCACCAACAGGGGTGCCCGCCTCAGGGAAGGAGCAAACATCAACAAGTCCCTGCTGGCTCTAGGCAATTGCATCAACGCGCTGGCAGAGAACAAGGTGAGCCCCACATGCCTCGGGAGGGAAGGGAGGAGGAGGGAGGGAGAGGAGGAGGGAGGGGGGAGGAGGAGGGAGGGGGAGGAGGAGGGAGGGGGAGGAGGAGGGAGGGGGAGGAGGGAGGGAGGGGTGGGATGAGGGGGAGGATTGGGCAGTGGGAGGGGGCAGTTGGGGGAGAAGGGAGGGAGGATTGGGGGTGGATGAATTAGGACCTTTGTAGGTAAAGGCATGACTCAACTCAGTGTTGATTATATTGTAGTACTTCATCTGTATGTACATGTGCTGTAAATGTACATGTGCATGTTTTTGGTTGTGGCTCATCTATAGCCATGTTTCACATACATATGGTGGAGAGAATTGTCGCCTTTTACCGCTTGATGTGCTCATCAGCTTCTTCACACTCCACACACTTCCTTGTACATGAATGCATCCTATTGACTTACGACTTCTCCCTGTGCTGCATGCTTAGTGGTGGACCAATAGTACATGTGTGCATTAAATAGGATATGTATCTTGTGCTCGGCACAAGGGATAATGGTCTTCATTGTTATTAACATTGTGAAACGTCCAATTTCAAGGATACAGTGTACATGTCACATTTAGTGATGTGTAAGTCTTCTCCTTGATCTTATGTGTACGTCTAGAGGGGGCATGGCATGGGGTGCTGATGGAAGGGATTGTACTAAGAAGCTTTGTTTCTATTGTGTTCTCGATATGGAGAAGCATACAGCATGTGGGAAATTGGGAATTAGCGTACACTGTACATTAAATAAGTCGTTAGTGGGAAACATAAAGTAAACAGTAAACGAATTACACTGTTGTTCAAGCTCCTCTGAACAGAGTATGAAACGATGTCTGATTGCTTACTGAACCAGAGAATCGTGCTGGATCATAAAACACTGCAGAAAGGGGAGGGTCTGCTCACTCCTCCCCCTCTCCTAAAACTCTATAGGGCATGGCTCACTCCTCCCCCTTCCCAAACCTCCTAGGGTATGGCTCACTCCTCCCCCTCCCCTAAAACTCTATAGGGCATAGCTCACTCCTCCCCTTCCCAAACCTCCTAGCGTATGGCTCACTCCTCCCCTCCCCTAAGGCTCCATAGGGTATGGCTCACTCCTCCCCCTCCCTAAGGCTCCATAGGGTATGGCTCACTCCTCCCCCTCCCTAAGGCTCCATAGGGTATGGCTCACTCCTCTCCCTCCCTAAGGCTCCATAGGGTATGGCTCACTCCTCCCCCTCCCTAAGGCTCCATAGGGTATGGCTCACTCCTCTCCCTCCCTAAGGCTCCATAGGGTATGGCTCACTCCTCCCCCTCCCCTAAGGCTCCATAGGGTATGGCTCACTCCTCCCCCTCTCCTAAAACTCTATAGGGCATGGCTCACTCCTCACCCTTCCCAAACCTCCTAGGGTATGGCTCACTCCTCCCCCTCCCCTAAAACTCTATAGGGCATAGCTCACTCCTCCCCTTCCCAAACCTCCTAGCGTATGGCTCACTCCTCCCCCTCCCTAAGGCTCCATAGGGTATGGCTCACTCCTCCCCCTCTCTAAGGCTCCATAGGGTATGGCTCACTCCTCCCCCTCCCTAAGGCTCCATAGGGTATGGCTCACTCCTCCCCCTCCCTAAGGCTCCATAGGGTATGGCACACTTCTCATTCTACACTATTCTGGGCATTTTTTTTTTGGCTATGAAGTTTTTTATGTTTCCAAATAGCAAATTATAGACTCAACTTTGTATGTGTGCTGTGTCTTTGATGCAGGGCAAAGGGGTACACATCCCATATCGGAACAGCAAGTTGACCAGACTTCTTAAGGACTCCTTAGGAGGGAACTGCAGAACGGTTATGATAACCAATGTCAGGTGTGTGTGTGTGTGTGTGTGTGTGTGTGTGTGTGTGTGTGTGTGTGTGTGTGTGTGTGTGTGTGTGTGTGTGTGTGTGTGCATGTGTGTGTGTGTGCATGTGTGTGTGTGTGCATGTGTGTGTGTGTGCATGTGTGTGTGTGTGCATGTGTGTGTGCATGTGTATGTGTGCATGTGTGTGTGCATGTGTGCATGTGTGTGTGTGCGTGTGTGTATGTGTGTGTGCATGTGTGTGCATGTGTGTGTATGTGTGTTTGTGTGTGTGCATGTGTGTGTGCATGTGTGTGTGCATGTGTGTGTGCATGTGTGTGTGTGCATGTGTGTGTGCATGTGTGTGTGTGCATGTGTGTGCCATGATTGCGCGTTTGCAAGTACTTGGTGTCTAGCAGGTTTTTACATGCAAGCGTGTTGTGTCATGACGTTTAGTCTCATCCTTACATTGTGCTCATCTATAGCGCTACTTACCCACATATTTTTGCTGATGTGATGTGACCATGAAATAGCGTTCATCTGTAATTGGCCACTTTTGATTTCACTGCTGTGGGAATAGTACATGCCCATAGCCCTTGTCGAGGGTCATGTTTCTTCTTCATGTGTGCTCTCTAAATAGCGTTTCTTTTCTCTCCTCCGCCCTTTGCGTGACCTCAACGTAATGGTGTGGGGTCCCCAGTCCATCAGGCCTATCGTACGAGGACACGTACAACACTCTCAAGTATGCCAGCAGGGCTCAGCAAATCAAGACTACGGTAGGTCTTCATGGGCATGAGCAGCTGCACCTACGTTTGTAAGGCCATTCGACTATCCAATTTTAAGTGACCACTGCTTTGGGTAAACATTTATGTGGTTTAAATGCTTCAATGCCTAAGGTCTCCAAAGATTTGTGACATCCACAAAATCATTACTTTTTTGCGTGCATGTATTTGGTCATTGTGCATGTGCTTGTAGATGCCATTGTAGGAGGGTTGAAAAACCTAATTGGTTCTTGCACGCAAACATACCAATAGAGTAAAAGAAGAGGAGGAAGATCTGTTGCCCAGTGATTTGTGGTGTTGGTGTGATGAATGGAGCACCTAGAGTATGCACACATTTGATTAGAATCCAGCGCTTCCGTACAGTGCACATTGCATGCATGACTGCCTTCTGCATTCTTGTTGCGTGGCAGAGCTCTGCTCACATGCATTGAATATATTGACATAGTTGAACTTATTGTAGCTTGTAGCAAACTAAAAAATCTAATGCAGATATTCATTAATATAGACTACATATGTATGTTGTGATGGGATTGCTAACAACCCTTCAGAGTACATCCTGTGCCTGTGCCTGGCATAGACAAGAAGGGAGTGCCAACCATTTCTTTTTTTTT
>JABACO010000003.1:11202348-11219848 GCA_013339895.1 Ephydatia muelleri | reverse complement strand
GTATGTGTGCGTGTGTGTATGTGTGTGCATGTGTGTGTGTACATGACACAGGTACCTTCCCATATGCAAATAAACACAGTGCAGTGGTTATTGCCATAACAATTCTGAAAGAAATTGCATTGAGAATTGCCATTACTGTGGTAAATCAGATTTAATCACAATTTATCACAAAAGTTCCTTGCAGGTTTCTCTCAGGCACAGATATTTACCGTTAGTCTACGGTGTGCATGTGTGCATGAGTACTCTTATGTTAGCTACCAAGTAGTGGGTGAAGATTAGGGTGGGCCAAAGGCCCCTAGAGTTTAGGGTGGCGCTGATGGCGCCCTAGTGAAGGTTTCACGTAAATTACGAATCTGTTGTCAATTGCGCCCGTCTCTCGCTCTCCAAAGCTTTTAAAAATGTTTAAGCCAATTGATTGATGCCATACTAAACAACACCATCAGGTGCATGTGCTGTAGCTACATGTATGTGTGTGCATTCCGTGTATATGCACATGTACTCATCATCCGCACACTTGTAGGTTAGTATCAGTCTTCGTGTTCATCCACACACATATAGGTTAGTATCAGTCTTCGTGTTCATCCACACACATGTAGGTTAGTATCAGTCTTCGTGTTCATCCACACACATGTAGGTTAGTATCAGTCTTCGTGTTCATCCGCACACATGTAGGTTAGTATCAGTCTTCGTGTTCATCCACACACATGTAGGTTAGTATCAGTCTTCGTGTTCATCCACACACATGTAGGTTAGTATCAGTCTTCGTGTTCATCCACACACATGTAGGTTAGTATCAGTCTTCGTGTTCATCCACACACATGTAGGTTAGTATCAGTCTTCGTGTTCATCCACACACATGTAGGTTAGTATCAGTCTTCGTGTTCATCCACACACATGTAGGTTAGTATCAGTCTTCGTGTTCATCCACACACATGTAGGTTAGTATCAGTCTTCGTGTTCATCCACACACATGTAGGTTAGTATCAGTCTTCGTGTTCATCCACACACATGTAGGTTAGTATCAGTCTTCGTGTTCATCTGCACACATGTAGGTTAGTATCAGTCTTCGTGTTCATCCACACACATGTAGGTTAGTATCAGTCTTCGTGTTCATCCGCACACATGTAGGTTAGTATCAGTCTTCGTGTTCATCCACACACATGTAGGTTAGTATCAGTCTTCGTGTTCATCCACACACATGTAGGTTAGTATCAGTCTTCGTGTTCATCCACACACATGTAGGTTAGTATCAGTCTTCGTGTTCATCCACACACATGTAGGTTAGTATCAGTCTTCGTGTTCATCCACACACATGTAGGTTAGTATCAGTCTTCGTGTTCATCCACACACATGTAGGTTAGTATCAGTCTTCGTGTTCATCCACACACATGTAGGTTAGTATCAGTCTTCGTGTTCATCCACACACATGTAGGTTAGTATCAGTCTTCGTGTTCATCCACACACATGTAGGTTAGTATCAGTCTTCGTGTTCATCCACACACATGTAGGTTAGTATCAGTCTTCGTGTTCATCCACACACATTTAGGTTAGTATCAGTCTTCGTGTTCATCCACACACATGTAGGTTAGTATCAGTCTTCATGTTCATAGCTTTGTGATACATTTATGACCCCCCCTCCCCCCCAGCTCAGTGTAAAGTGTGCTGTCCACATATGCCCACATACATGTATGCTGCCTGGTTTGTGTGCATTTCATGTGCAAGGGTTCCAACTACAGTGCACATGCTATGCAACAGCTATTTTGTAGACAGGCATGTATTTGTATGAATAACATCACACCTCCTACACCCCTCCTCCCCTCTTTCTCCTCCTCTTCTTCCCCCCTTCTTCCCCCCACCTCCCCCCCCTCCCCACACACACACATAGAATCCTCCTACACGCCCTAGAGCTGGTCAGCAAGCAGCACCAGCTCCTGACCACCTCCTCCCCAGTCCCTCCTCCCACGGAGGGCCTCTACCACACCCTGATGAGGATGGCCGAGGGGGAGAGGGAAGTCCTGTGGGCCGACCAGAGCTCAGCCGATGCCTCGCAGGACACCTCCGCCGTCCTGCTGCAGTCCCAGAGGAACATCCTGGACACCATGGTGATGTACTGCTCGCCAACGGTGAAGAAGGAGTCCCCGTTGGGCCCCCTAGGGGGCATCTTGACCAAACGCTCTTGCCTGGGTGTGGCCCCAGAGGTGAACTCGAGCGATGCAGACAGTAGCGTCACTGGGGTGTCGTGCTACTCCCCCTCCTACAGTCCCCGCCTCCTCCTGTCGGAGAGGCGGGGAGCCGAGGTGGGCTTGGACCAGAACCATCGAGCCTTGGCGACTCGTAGTGGTGTTGGTGGAGGAGGTACATGTACTGGTGCTCAGGGTGGTGGAGGTGATGGTGGAGGTGATGGTGGAAGGGGTGGTGGTGGTGATGGTGGAGGTGATGGTGGAAGGGGTGGTGGTGGTGATGGTGGTGAGAGCATCCCTCTTAGAGAGCCACCTGCCATTGTCGTGGAAGAGGCAGGACTCTATGGGTTGGACCGAAAACGTGATGGCCCCTTTAAGA
The DNA here is from genome assembly GCA_013339895.1 of Ephydatia muelleri. Classification (NCBI taxonomy): domain Eukaryota; kingdom Metazoa; phylum Porifera; class Demospongiae; order Spongillida; family Spongillidae; genus Ephydatia; species Ephydatia muelleri. The sequence goes on along the minus strand of JABACO010000003.1, from coordinate 11,217,289 downwards.
ACGGCAGCAACACGATCAGTTCAGCCAGCTACGTGCCCAGGATGTATGCGTCACTTGACCACTCAAGGGCAGTGGGTGGCGTAAGTGGCCACGCCCCTCAGCCAGCCAAACCGAGCTCGAGCTCCCACCTTCGGCGACCGGACGATAGCCGATCTCAGCCGGGACACTCTGCCCTCCTGGGGACTGCTGACCTGCCCAAACCGTCATCTGGGTCTGCGTTTAGGTCACTTTCACAGCAGCACCACGCTCCCAATCTCGTGCGCAGGTCCAGCTCCCTCAGCAGAGCCACCATGATAAAGTCGCCACCACTCTCGAGGTCGCATCCCACGGTAACGGGTGCAGCTGCTGCAGCGACCACCGACACCCCTGCAGCTACAGTCGCTTCGAAAGCCGAGTGTAAGGCTTTGCCGCCACCAACCCCACACATTTCGGTCGCCGCTAGCAACCGAAACGCTGCGGTTGGATTCGATGACAATTTTGTGTCTCCTATGGTACTAAAGGGCCACGGGGGGAGGGCGGGGCCAAGTGCTTTCTCTAGACCGGCAGACCAGGGCTGCAGCTCTTTAACCCTTTCCCCACCCCAGAGGAGGGTGCTGGACACTGGTAGAGCACCTGACCTCCGGTGTGCCCCGAGCACCCCGCCCCTCAGTGCCCAGGTTGAGGGCAACAAATCGGCTTCATCGCTCGTAGGGTCATTGCCATCAGCAGCGGGTGAAGCAGAGGGTGTGTCCTCACCCATCGAAGGGATTCCACCCAAGGACAGAAGCCTTCCATCTGTGGATTTGAACAGTACTTTCACCATTGCTTCCCTGTCTATTTCCCAGTGTGGCACGTCCCCACAAGGGCAGGGGTTTCGTCCTCTGTCCACTCTCGCCTCCTCCTCCTCCACCCTCACAACTGGCACTCCAATCCTCGCAGAACACCGTGCGTCTCTGCCTTCTGCTGTTGTTCACCCGGAGAGGGTGGCTGACAAAGGGAACACTGGTAAGTAAGGGCAGCAGCTGTACATATGTGGGTGTTGGTTAGGTCCTGGGGTGTGGGACCCAGATGCTGTGCATTTACGTGTACACGTGTGGTCTTGCGTGGGGTCCTTACAAGTCTGTGCCATTGGAAATCTTGGTTGCTAATGCACTGTACTTGTGGTTAGTTGGACCCTCACTGGATTCAAAGCTGTGCATGGAATCTACCAAATGTACTGTACAAAATTTTTTGAACAGTGCTCACGTAAAAAAAAAAGAGAAACGTTGAAACGGGTTGTTGTGATTATTTTGTGGCATACATGTACATGTAGATTCTGCAGGAGCAGAACACAATTCTTCAACACTTCAACTTAGGAAAGCTCCAAGTTTCATGGCACTCACAAAATCAGCAACGTACAAGAGGGTTCAGTCAGCATGGACCCGGTAAGGAGTGTGTGTCCTATATTCATGTGAGAGGAAGGGTATGTTGAAAAGGGTAGGGAGTGCAGGAAATACAGCATGTAGTATTTTAAAGTCCTACTACTGTCTGACTGCTTGTTGACATTTTGTAGTAATCCATAATGAGTGGCCATTTGAGTTCATGTTGTGTGCTGTAGTCAAGACAGTTGACTTAGTGCCAGATGTATGTACGTGTATCTCCTGCACTGTTAAAGGAGTGCAGAAGCCACATTTAGAGGGATGCATTTCTTTAAAGCTGTATATTTTGGAGCTTGCTTCTCCAGTCATTAAACACCGATTGATTCAACATGTACATAGGGATACTTGTTCCTGAGGTCACACGCGCTGTAGCTAACGATATGTATCATCAATGTCGATGTAATTAATAGCTGTAACGAGAATGCAAACGAGTAACTCTCCAACTTTGGATGACACAGCAGATACATTTTTACGCAAAAAAATGAAAAAATGTACATTACCTTCACAGCAAAATGTGTCCATCTTGTTTGATATTGACCTTTCAACATTGCGTACTAACGAAAACCTATATTGTTTTATGGTGCACATGTCTGTAAGCTTACTGTGTGTATGACTCCAATGTGTGTATACATGTGTCGATAAACATGTGTGCATAAGACATATCTTCTCACAGGATGAATGTCAATAAGGAGAATGAAATAACAGCTGGTCCTGTTCTCATAAGGTCCCTCTCCAAATCAAAAAGGCTCCAATCTTTGAGGTAATCAGTTGTATGAATACATAAATTGATGGGTTTGGGGCACAAAGAATATCTGGCATTGTGTGATATAGCCACAAAGCGTGATAAATTTGTTTTAAAACTACGGCATTCTCTGTAGCTGATTTTTAAACATTGCAAATTGGCTACGATGTGTTCTCTGACCACAAATGGAGTCCTAAGTTTATCCCTTCAAATGTTTATTGTTTTTTGTCTGTGTTTTCCTGTTTACTGTGCTTCCTTGACTCCCCTGCATTGCAAATTGTTTGCACACTTCAAGCTTTTTTTCTCATGTGGCTTTGAAGGGGAAGTATCCTAATCTCTAGTGTGCATTGTCAGAGCTGCTTTCAGTGGTTTGGACAATACGTTTATCCATCCAGATCATGGCAAATAAAGACTTGATGATTAATGAGACATGTTGTCAATTTCATTTCCTTAAGCCGTGCCTTAATGCATATAATTGCCACTGTGACCCACAAGCAATGATCATTCGTGGTCATTTAAATAGTGCTACTATTTGAGGTGCATGAGTTTAGTGACATGGGATCTTCTCTATTCATATTAGCGGACCTAACCTTGGAAAGCAATCAACATCTACGCTCTTAGTATGATTGGAACTACACGCCGATGAAGCCAATATGTTTTTATGCATTCTGTCCACGTTGTGTGTATGACATATATGTTATGTGTACATTTATGTATGTGTATGTGTGTGTATGTGTATGTGTGTGTGTGTGTGTGTGTGTGTGTGTGCATCTTCATGGTGCATATGTGTGTACCACAGGTTGCATTTGATCAATTAACATTCAATTATTATTGCAATCAATGCACTTTTTCAATACCAGCCAATTTTATCACTATGTATCAGGGTAAGTTAAGGTACTATGTATATCAACCTCTGCAGATTGCTCTAATTAAAGAGTGCATTGTGTACCTTTTGTCAGTTAATCACAACAATGTAAAAGGACCACTCACTATTCCTATGTACAGTACCACTGGCAATGCTTTATGGAATCATTTGATTGTTCTAGTGCATTTAGTAATGTTGCAGCTTAGAAAGGTCCTCGTAAGTTCTGTGGACATTGGACACCTTTGACGCAATGCCCAAAGTCATATACTACCTCGCGTGCAAATCCTCAGAACTAAGTTACTTTATCAGCAAACCTTGTACTCTATTGTATTTAAGAATTCAAAGCTTCTGCTGTCGATTTTTCTCCTCTGGTTTAAAGAATGACTAGTGCTCTTCACATGTCTCTCTCTGCTCCCAATGACCATACATGGCTATGATAATAAATGGTAGTCATAGATACCTGGATAGGGTTTCAGTTAGTACTAAGCGTGTAGACAACAAATTACTGCAATATCAATGAAGATTTTTTATCCAATTGGCACTCATATAAGGGTAGGCATAACTGATGAAGCTTTGTCGTGTTCAGTAAAAATTACGTTCAATTGAAATTAGCGTATTTACATGTACATTTTGGGCAAGGAGATGATGTTGCTGACGGATGCAGAGTTGAACTTGCAGCATACATTCAAGTCAAGGAACTCATCCGGACCATAGTAGGGAGCCATACTGTCAAGATCTCAGTGCCAAACATGTGTAACATCTACGAATTTTGACACTGGTTTAAGCTACTAGGTTAATTAGTTAATCACATAGTGTAGTGAGAGGGCTTTAATGTTTCTGTGTTTTGTGTACATGTATAATTACATTCCTTATATGGATTGTATGCATATAGTAAATTGTATGTTTACATGTGTTTAACATATGGGATCGTTTCAGCGAAAAGGGAACTAACGCATGTTTTTTTCAAGATTTCAAACGTTTGATATTCTAGCCGTCTTCTCTACACATTGCTTCTGACACACTGAGAATTGGAGTATCTGTCATGAAGTTGTAAGTTGCGGAATTTTTAATTAGCCATACATTTCAACGCAAGCGTTACATTTCTATTGCGCATACTGGAAATTTTATAATGTATGCGCAAGGTCCATTTTCCCATATGTACATCTATGCAGATCTAAAGGAATAAAGTTTTGTAAATCTTGTACATGTTTTGTAAATCTTGTACATGTTTACACAACATGTAAATACGTCAGTAAACATGATCTATCGAATTCCCAGTAAGAGGAGGGTGGAAGAATAAGAAGGTGGAAAGGGTCATGCTACATAGCTCCACAAGGTCATGCTCCAGCTCCACAAATATGTCCTGTAACATTGAGTAAGTGTTCCACTTCATCACATTGTTATATAACTAAAAAGCCTAACACTAGATTCACTTTTTTTCGAGAGCGTTGTACACTCTGCTTTGAAGCAACTCCAGGACTCCTTTGAGATGGAAAGCAGCTTTGAAGTATCGTTTGCTTTCATCCTCAAGTGCTGTCAGTATACAAAGTGTCACACAACCAAGGAAAATGTAGCTTGCTCAATTATTTCATTCTGTTGCAATAACTAAGGCAGAAACTATAGTATATTGACCTTCTAATTAACTAAAATCAAAATGTAGAATAATTATTTATCATAGACAATAAAAGACCATCAATTATTAAATATCCTTGCTGTTTAAGTGTTGAAAAACTTTTCATTGAGTTAATTTATTAGTAAATTCAAACCATTTATTCAACATTAAGTGGTCACCCATATTAATAGCAATGGTGCTTCAATAAAAACAGCAACCTAAAATCAGCACTGAGTTATTAATGGTTAAGAATTTGAGTTTTGGGCACTTAACTGATATTGCTGTGAGTTATTTTATTAATAGCCCAAGATTTGTATTGCAGCCACTTGATTATGAGTAGATTTGATATTTATCAATTAATCGTAATTTCTTCATGATTGAATTGATTAATGGCACAAACTTACACCGTCAAACAAGAGACTGAAGAAATAAGCTGCTAGCTATAATGAGACGTTCTCGGAAGCTGGCTTTTGATGTCTCAACACTTCTTTGATGTTACGGCTAGAACTACTGTGAGCCTATTTTCTAATGCTATGGCAAAAGTAAAAAAATAATGGTTAACGTGTGCACAAGAAACAAAGATCTCTTCAGAGAATGGACAACATAAGTTAAAATGTATTCTCTTCGTTTTGAATTTTTGGTTTTTATTCGTCATGTAAAAGTTGCACAGCAGGGTTGTAGCATGCAGCTAATCCACTGATGTTGTCACTGCATGAAGAGAAAATTCAGTGGACCTTCCGTTCTATGAGTGAGTACATACCCTTTGAGGGCACAGGATCGGACCAGAGTTGGGGATAGCGGATCAAAGTATGATTTTAATCCAGTGGTGCTACAGTGGAAGAGTGACTAGGTGAGTGAGCATTGGATAGAAAGAAAGACTGAATGCGTTATCAAAGGGTTAAGGAAATGTCCTATGGGCAGTCTATTGGTTTGCCATCAGTGCAAGGACCCCTTGTGAAGCAGTGAGAAGGCTCAACGTTTGTATTGTCACCATTTATGTTTCATTATGCCTGTCTATAAAATTATATATTTTGGTTTCATCTGTTTTTGTATTATGCATTAAAACAGAAGAGTGTTATTAATGAAATCATATCTGAGATCATTATACAGTATGTTTAGGCAACAGATTACGTGATTGATGTCTCAAATTTGCAAACAAACTCAAACTTATTTGCTGCAAAGCAAATAAGTTTGCATCCCACATTCACTAGTTTTACAGAGAGTGGTAAATATATGAATGTAAATGCATCCAAATGTCACACTCAGTCCTCAAGTTTTACATTATACATTTCGTACGTGGCAGATTGAGTTCTGTGTTTATTAGTGCTCCTCCTGTACATGCAGTTCTCCTCACTCTTACGTCTGTCCCTGCACTATGGCTCCAATCCGACTCTCATGGTTTCTTCTGTCATGTCGCTGCAGTACAGTGCAGATTGCATTACATCTCATTGCAAGCCAGAAACTACAAGCAGCAGCTCCACCCATGGAGGAGAAAGGGGGGGGGGGGGGGGGGGGGATTAGGGGAACGTATTGCGATTTATTCTCATCTAGCAGGCTCACTCAGTTCATCAAGGAGGAGGGGAAATCCCGCTGATGGTACTGTTTTCAGATAGCTAACTGCACGTGTAAAAATCCAAGCATGGAGACAAAGTATTGACACCATATTAAACAAGCTAGAATAATGACAACATTACTGTAATGCTAATATGAAATGCATGACAATTTTTTTTCATTTGTTGTATGCTAAGGTTGCCATTTTGGTAGCACCATGCAGAATGATGTTCAGCCGTGGCGGATCCGGGATTTCGGCGAGGGGGTCCGACATATATTGAGGGGGAGGGGCGGAAGGGGTGTCCCGTCGAACTAGGGGGGTATGTAGGAGAGATGTAAACATGCGCCTATCCAGTACTCAAGATAGAGAGAAGCGCTGACATATATGGATAATTATATTCATTAATCGTTTAAGCGAGCGCTTTTCACATCATTAACCTCGAAAAAAGTACACAAAACAAATCACTATGGGAGACGGCTGTAAGCTCCCTAGCGCATTTTGCATGTAGATGACAGTATAGATCATGCATGTCACAATTACACCAAAAATACATACAAGTCTATAGTACGCTTACTGATACAAAATGCATGATTAAAACATTCTCCCTTTGATTTGCAATGTTTTGTTTTCCACAGAATATGATTGTTCGGACTATGAACTTTAATATTTTTATCATACGTTTCTCTGTTCGTAACTGAAAGCTTATACTGCAATGTACGAATAGGGTTATCAATGCTATTGGATACAGCATTCCCTTGAAGAAGAGCACCTTTACGATAGTCTAATCTTTCATGGCGAGCTAAGCAACCATCTTTGCCTGTTGCTTTTCGAAGTTGCTGCATTGGACTTGTGACCAGTACACCACATATAATTCAAGGATTAGAAGGTGCAAATAGAACACAAAAATTTGCAGAGGCCACCTTGCTATAATGGGCTGTATACTAGCCATTTGTAATTTTCCAGCCATGCATGTTGAAAGGTAAGGGTTTTATGTCCCTTTTTCACTTTCCTTACCTATTTATTTTGGGTACACAACTGGGAATGTTCATCTGGCACAAAATGTTATGCTACTTTTTCTTTGCATGACAGAGAATTTAACTGCTTCTTTCCAATCACAATTTCTCCAAAGTCATGACCTATAAATGACAACTTGCAATCCTGTGCATCTCGATGAGTAGAAACCATATTTTGTACACAACATCAGCACACTTTGATGTGCTAAATACGTCCCACCAGATTCAGCCTAATCTGATCCTCTACATCTCGCAGCATTTCAAGATTATTATAACAATTGCTGGTAGCCTCTACAAGATAGTTGTATAGCATAATGAATTTAATTTGACATCATTTGACACTGAGATTATTTGAAGTTATATTGATGCTCACATAAGATTGCCATGCACAATTAATGTGTATAATTGTATATTATCAGAAAATACCTAATGAAGGTATTTGATTCTCAGTGCTGCTGCTACTACTAGTTGATAGTGGACGCAGGTCTGCTGAATAGAGTTGACATGCATAAATAAGTCCATTTATAAAAAATTTCATTACTACCTTCTGAATCATAAGAACATCGGGAATATCCAATGTTATGTTTGAAACAATAGTAGCCTCTAGTATTTGAATTGTACATATTGGAGCGATACATGCAATCACCCTTGCACTGTTTCAGATACTCACATACTCCTTGCTACTGTAACGCATACACCGGAAATAGGTAAATGAGAAGAACATTTACATGCATACAAGTGACTTCTTATATAACATAAAAGAATGTTCTAGAGCAGATCAGCACGTGATGTCGTTACACTGCTCCCTCCTTGAAGAGGACACGTCCACGTGTCATGCTAAAAATAAGTCCAACTTCCAAGCCTTTCTGGAGGCTGTCTGCTGCGGCTAGAACGACGCAGAGGGACTTGTTCAACTTGTTGAGGCTCTGTGTCATCACCGTCATCCTGCTCACCAACTTCCTCTACTGGGTCTTCATGATAATGTTCTACTGGCTGTTGAGTTTCCTCGTCAGCTGGTGCTAACTGCGCAGCCTGGTTCTGTGGCACTACCACCATGTCATACATTTCTTCATTCACATCGTGCGGTAGGATGGTCTCCCTAGCTGGTACATCACCCTGCTGTGAAGGACCTGCTTCTTCTGTATGCTCCACCCTGTGCAAGTATGGCTTCAACCTGTCAAAATGTACTGTGTGCTGTTTGTGAGAACTGGCATCTTGTTTGATTTTGTATACGCAATTATTTAGCACATCCACCACTGTGTATGGCCCTTTCCAAAATCTATGCAACTTCTTAGAATACCCCCGTGGTACTGCTGCATTGTGTAGCCATACTTTGTCCCCTTTAACAAAAGGGTTACCTGCAACCTTTGTGTCGTACAACAGTTTATGTCTTTTCTGCTCAGCAGAAAGGTGCTGTCGTACACGTTCATAAGCTTCGCTCAACCACTTCCGTAATTCCTTAACATACACTGGAACATTAGTAGGCTGACCAGAACCTGTGGGCAAATCAAACATGACATCGATAGGCAGCTGCACCTCTCTGCCAAACATCAGGGAAAATGGTGTATGTTTGGTAGCCTCATGGACACTAGTCCGATATGCCAACATAAGGCACGGTAGCTTCAGGTCCCAGTTGCTTTCGTCATCAACTGCTGCCATTCTCAACATCGACAATAAAGTCCTGTTGAAACGCTCAATCATGCCGTCTGATTGCGGGTGGTAGGGCGTGGTCCTGGTCTTGACAATTCCCATCAGCTGACAGAGCTCTTTTATTAGGGATGATTCAAAGCTTCTACCCTGATCTGTATGGAGGTGTGTCGGTGCCCCAAACCTGGAAACAAACTCATTAACAAACACACGAGCTACTGTAACTGTCTCCATGTCTGGGATAGCAAACGCTTCCGTCCACTTGGTAAAGTAATCACCGATTACCAACACGTACTTATTTGAACGGGGTGTCAACGGTAGAGGACCCAGGATATCCATCGCCACACGTTGCATAGGGGTTGTAGAAACGTCCGCTTGCAATGGAGCGTGACGGTGTTTAGGTGGCGACTTCGTCGACCCACACAAATTACACGAATCACACCATCCCTGCACATCCCGGCGCTGCCCAACCCAGTAAAATCTACGTCTGACCTTTTCCAGTACCTTGCCCACTCCTAAGTGGCCTGCCGTAGGAGAGTCGTGAAGCTCAGCAAGTACAGTTGGTACCAAACTGGGTGGAATAACTAACTGGAAACATTTATTTAAACCCCCGCCCCCTGCATCTTCCCAACGCCGATACAACACTCCATCTATTACTTCTAGGTACTTCTTCTGGGCCCAGAGGCTCTTCATCACATGGCTAGCACTCGGTGGACAACGTTGAGGCTGGGTTTTTGGATGCTCTACCCACTCTATCACCTGTTCTATACCCTCGTCTCTGGACTGCAACTCACGAATCTCCCGTTTAGACAGCTGTGACAGCCAGCTATCCGTGCGGTCCAGAGGTATGCTGTTGGCATTGACTGCAGGGGCATCCTGGCAGGGTACGCGAGACAAAGCATCAGCATTAGTATGCTTCTTCCCGGGACGATGTTGGACTGTGAATTCGTATTCTGCAAGCGATTCCAGCCACCTGGCCACTTGTCCTTCTGGTTCCTTGAATGAGTAAAGCCACTGAAGAGCACTGTGGTCAGTCCGTACTGTAAATGGTCTCCCCAAAAGATATGGACGGAATTGACCAACCGCCCACACCAACGCTAGCATTTCTTTCCGGGTGGCGCAGTACTTCTTTTCAGGCTTCGTTAATGATCTGCTTGCATATGAAATCACATTTTCACCACCCCCAATGCATTGCGACAACACCGCACCCAGACCATCTCCACTAGCATCGCAATCAACTGTAAATTCTATTTCAAAATCTGGGTATGCCAAAATCGGGGAAGTTGTCAGCATTTTCTTCAGGGAACTAAATGCATGTTCACATACTTTCGTCCACTCCCATGGCTTACCCTTTTCCAGCAGGTGATTGAGGGGGGCAGCGATGCTGGCGAAGCCTTTCACAAATCGCCGATAATAAGAGGCAAGACCGAGAAACTGTCTTAGCTCTTTCTGGGTAGTCGGCGAGGGCCAGCTGAGAATGCTTTCGACTTTCAGTGGATCCGTTTGCACTCCGCCACTGGAAACTATGTAGCCCAGGTAATTAACCTTCCGACGAAGCAGTCGGCACTTTTTAGGCTTCAATTTCATTCCAGCTGCCTGTAACCTCTCAAGTACCTCTTCCAGCCTTGTGAGGTGTTCTTTGACTGTGCGACTGTAGATAATGATGTCGTCTAAATATACGAGGCAAGAAGACCAATGAAGGCCTGCCAGGACTAGTTCCATCAGGCGCTGAAAGGTACTGGGTGCATTACACAGGCCAAACGGCATCACACAAAACTGGTATAGACCATACGGAGTAGTAAACGCCGTCTTCTCTCGATCCTCCGGTGCTACTTTCACCTGCCAGTAGCCGCTGGCCAGGTCAAGTGTTGAAAACCAACATGCTCCATGCAGTGCATCCAAAGTCTCGTCAATCCTTGGAATGGGATGTGCGTCCTTCCTGGTGACTGAATTTAACTGACGGAAATCAACACAAAATCTGGTCGAACCGTCTTTCTTCTTCACCAACACTATTGGCGACGCCCACGGCCCATTCGAAGGTTCAATTACATTGTTATCAAGCATGCTCTCAACTAATTTCTTCACCTCCTTAAGATGATGAAAGGGTAGCCGTCGAGGAGCTTGCTTAACGGGTTTTGCATTCTCTGTGTTGATATGATGTTGAATCATTTCCGTTCTCCCAATATCTGAATCGGACAAAGATATGACGTCGGAGAATCGGTGCAACAGTTCCTTCAGCTGTTTCCGTTCTTCTGACGAGAGATCCTCCGCATCGCAGACTAGGCTGGTAATAATGCTCTCGAGACTCTCTTGAGATCTGCTACCTACTTCTGGGGAGGAGCCTGACAGTACACAAACACACTTGCTCTCGTCAACAGAATGAAACTTTCCCACCTTCTCTCCTTTGAGAACTCTTATGGCTGTTGGGTTTGGATTCATGATCTGTATTATTGTGACACCATTCTTATAATTAATGTGTATAATTGTATATTATCAGAAAATACCTAATGAAGGTATTTGATTCTCAGTGCTGCTGCTACTACTAGTTGATAGTGGACGCAGGTCTGCTGAATAGAGTTGACATGCATAAATAAGTCCATTTATAAAAAATTTCATTACTACCTTCTGAATCATAAGAACATCGGGAATATCCAATGTTATGTTTGAAACAATAGTAGCCTCTAGTATTTGAATTGTACATATTGGAGCGATACATGCAATCACCCTTGCACTGTTTCAGATACTCACATACTCCTTGCTACTGCTTATACTAGTAAATACGAAATGTATCTGCGACTTGTAAGTACTACAGGTAGCTTGATCCAAATTGGGTGCTTTTGACATCTGTTATTGTGGCTCTACTATGTGTATTAATAAACGTGAATTGTTTGAAATAAACGTTGTTATGGGGCACACACTTGACTATTGCACTCAATGGGCATGATTAGCTCTCAGACAAGAGTACAGCAAGGTGACCCCCCCTCGGCCCAATGTTGTTTGCTTTGGTCCTCCTTAAAAACTTATGACTAGCATTGAGGCAGATGATGATTGCTATCACATCCTATTTGATGCATGGTATCTTGATGATGGTGTTATTACAGGAGATAGGTCAGCTGTAGTACGTGCCTTACATCTCATTGAGTCAACACATGGGACTTCCCATTAACTTCCCTAAATATGAACTGTTCAGCAGATATGGTAGCTCATTTTTTTCCACCTTTGGTGAAGCTTATCCTACTACCCAACCTGGACATTTTAGGGGTTCCAATCGGGGACTTTGCACACTGTTCCCAATTAATCGCAGAGGAATGTATGCTTGTCAAGGCTTTACTAAAGGCACTAGTTGACCTTCACATGGCTATGTCACTCCTACGCACATGTGGAGGTTTCTGTAAGTTAGTTAATTTAGCCCGATCCATCCCTCCCAGCCACTGTTCAGATTCTTTGATGATGTAGTAAGGCTTTGTTTTTCTGCATGCATTGCAGTGGATGTTCCCGCTACCCATTGGCAACAAGCACAGCTCAGACAAAGATTCGGTGGCCCTGGCCTTCATTCCCTATCTCTCCACTCCTGTGCTGCTTTATCTCCTCCTTTGCTGATTCAGGTCAAGGGAGTGATGCAAACATACATTTGCAGCATGCAATTTCTCACTTCAATGCACAGGTTTCTCCACACAACTCAATAACAGTCGAGGCAGTTCTTGCTTCTTCACCATCGCAGAAAGCTTTGTCAAAGAGGTTGGACAGTCACATTTTTCAATCCTTGTTGTTTTGTTCTTCCCCAGTAAACAAGGCTCGAATACTTTCTATCTCTGCTCCCCAAGCAGGTACCTGGCTCTCTGTTGTTCCTTCCCCAGGCTTGGATCTGCACCCAGATATCCAGGTGAATGTCAGGTGGTAATTAGGTGTGGTTGGGTCTACATACATCAGGGGGTTCTCCGTGCCCCTTATGCCCTGGTGTTGCCCTTGGTCCGTTTGGTCATCATGTTGCCTCCTGCAGACAGAGTGGAGATGTCGTTGCTCGGCACAACTATCTGATAGACATCTTTGCTGATTTCTGCTGTCGTGTCCATCTTCCAGTGAAGGTCAAAGTGGGATATGGCTTAGGCAGAGATCATGTCAACTCCTGCCCTAAAAATGTCCTTGTTCAGGGTTGGGACAGAGGAAAATCTGTTGCCTTTGATATCACTGTTACGTTTTCCTCACTCCTGTCACCCTCAGTGAAGCTAGTGTGGCGGTTGGGGCAGCAGCATTTGCAGCTGAATCCAGGAAGCATGCTTCCAACGATGCTAAGTGCCAGGAGTTGGGGTGGTCATGCATTCCACTTGCCGTCGAGACATACAGCAATTGGGGGGAAAGAGGTGTTGTCCCGCCTAGCCTCTCTGCTTGCTATCAGCCAGGCCAGCTCCAAATCCAAAATGAATCTACGGCCATCTCAATTTATCCTTAGTGAGATCAGTGGCTAGGGCCATTTTAGGTAGGGAATTAGTGCATAGTTACAGTTGAACTGTTGGTTTGAATTTGTGTATAGTTTTAGTGCTTAGTTTTAATGATAATGATATGGATATGTAGTGTATGCAGTTTGTATTTGTCATAATAATAATTATTACATTGTAACATATACATTTACACATGAAACAGGTAATGACAACACACACACACACACACACACACACACACACACACACACACACACACACACACACACACACACACACACACACACACACACACACACACACACACACACAGTGATGAAGGAAGAAGATCCCTTGCCAGGATGGCTCTGGCAATGACCCTGACTAAGGTAATGTTTAGCCTGCCATAAATGTTTGCCAAAACTGTGGGCTTGGGGGAAGACCTACTAATGGCCAGGTGGGATGACAGCGTTAAAAACATTTTCTGGGCCTCCTTTCCCCAACTGCCATAGGTTGTGTCATATGACCACATCTCCTCCATGTCTGCAGGTCCCTTAGGAGGTTGTGTTGTATGACCACATCTCCTTCATGTCTACAGGTCCCTCAGGAGATTGTGTTGTATGACCACATCTCCTCCATGTCTACAGGTCCCTTAGGAGATTGTGTCGTATGACCACATCTCCTCCATGTCTGCAGGTTCCTTAGGAGGTTGTGTCGTATGACCACATCTCCTCCATGTCTGCAGGTCACTGCATGGTGACAAAGGGAATCAAGGGTGATTTCGGGGCAGAAAGGGCACATGACCTCACCTGAGGTGTCCAATCTCAGCCACCATCTCAATGCAGCCTGGTATTTATTGGACTCCAGGTGCAAGCCCAAACCAACAGAAGGGATCACTGACACAGCCAAGAGGCTGCACGAGGAGGAGCAGACACTGACAGAAGGCGTGCCTTGTTAGCTGGGGAGGAGGACTGCAACAGTGATTTAATAGCTGTTCTTCAATCTTACCAGACAAGACCTTCTGTGTGATAGGAGAGGCAAGGGTAGACTCAACAGTGATAGGAGAGGCAAGGGTAGACTCAACAGTGATAGGAGAGGCAAGGGTAGACTCAACAGTGATAGGAGAGGCAAGGGTAGACTCAACAGTGATAGGAGAGGCAAGGGTAGACTCAACAGTGATAGGAGAGGCAAGGGTAGACTCAACAGTGATAGGAGAGGCAAGGGTAGACTCAACAGTGATAGGAGAGGCAAGGGTAGACTCAACAGTGATAGGAGAGGCAAGGGTAGACTCAACAGTGCACTGCAGTGATAGCCTCAGACACAGACACTTGTAAGTTGTATGTAGCAACAGCTTGTTGGAGTTGGTAATTCTCTGCACAGCCAAAACCTGAGGACGTCAGTGACGAAATGAAGGCAGCAGCAGCATGGCATGAGATAGAGCGAAGACCTATGCCTCCAAATTTGAGGCCAAGTCCAGGCGCTGATCCAGGAATTTAGGAGGGGTGGGGGTGGGGGGGGTGGCTGAACCCGGGGTTACTAGAAGGGGGCGGGTGTGGGAGTTTGTTACTGAAGGAAGATATCTTATGCCTTAAAAAGTGTTTCGTTTAGAAAATCCGACCAGAACGCCCGACGGATCATGGACAGGTTGAGGAATGGATATTTTAATTAACTTCCATAACAAATTGCACATCCACG
>JABACO010000003.1:11186513-11201348 GCA_013339895.1 Ephydatia muelleri | reverse complement strand
CCAGAGAAGTTAAATGCTGCTATACGTCCAGCTATCTCATTTTTCTCTCTCTTGGATAGGCGCCCCATAAAGTCCCTCAAAAAGTACTTGTAAATCCCAAGCAGAAATACATGGAGGGCTTCTAATGGAGTGCACCTAAAACAAAATATACACTGTAAATTATGTCAAGTACTATAGATTAAAAATCATACCGATGCAAATCCACATCCAATTGAAGTAGAGCATTCTCAACTTCTGTTATCCCATACAAGTTACGAACATGCTTCTTCTCAGTTTCCGTCAAACATTGCTGTATTGATTGAATATGCTGCAGCGTCTGTGCTTTAGTTCTGTATTCAGCAATGTTATCCAAACCTGTGGAAGAGTTAGTCTGAAAAAAAAAGTATGATAAGCCATGGGGAAATCATGTGTACTATGAATACCATGCACACTCTGCAGAATAGAGATGCAGTGCTTCCTAAGTGATTGCAAATCTCTGAGGCTCTGGGGTTATCACTGAGAGATGCACAACACAGATGGAACAACTATGACATCGCATTTAAAGTATGCATCATAAACTATCATCCCTTCATTTTGAAGATGAAGCAACTCTTCAACCATAGGTGCAGCCATTTTAATAGCTGAAACTTTGTTAGATGAACAAATGTAATGAATGTTTTGAAGTTTGCTGTTCTCCTCATTTGGTAAACCAGCCAACCTAAATGACCATGAATCAAATTTATTCCATATCTTTGAACGATTGCCACTTGTGTCATCTGAGAATAAAATGAGCGGAACGATATAAACTGGCTTGCCCTGAGAGCACTCTTTAAACTTGTGGGGAGTGCAGTACTCTTGATGCTCCTGCATACAATTTTGTTTCATTGCTTGAGTAAGTGCCACACAAAACTACATGTATAAATACCTGGACTGTTAATTCCTGGAGTATTGCTTCATTCTCTGTTTGCCTGTACAAGCCAGATATCCACAATGCTGCATTTGGCAAAACTTGAAGGATGTTACGGCTGAAGATGGAATACATATCTCCCAGAATGTAACAGTCTGGCTTCTCAGCATCAGGATGCTTGCTCAGCAGTTGCACTTTCACAGAAATATCCTCAATGCCTTCCTAAGAAAGGGATTTGCATGCATGTATATATATGTTAAAATGTGCATAGTACTTACCTGACAAACAAACTGAACAATATGACCTATGGCTAGAATGCCAACAATGTGAAACTGTACAAAGTCACCAAGAAACACATTTCCAATTGAGGACACACTGCACATAGGAGACTGCAGTGTTGGATTTTGTCTCCATTCTAAACCATGATACATCTCTCTGGCCAGGAACGAAGTTTACAATGAAATGATTCAGTGAACATAGTATGACATACTTGATCTCTCCTTTCGGTATCACTGGGTAGCGCTTCAGTTGCTTGGCAATATAATGTGTACCCATACATTTCCACACCTGATCTTGAATTGTGTTGACATAAAACGGAATGCCTTCCTTTGTGTAGCACTGCAATTTGAGTAAAAAAGTATCATTGATTTTGCTGCACACACTCACCTTTTTAGGAGGAGTATAAGAAGGCAGAAGAAAATTTTTAACAGCTGTCATACTTGGAAGTGTTGGATTTGTTTCTTTTAGAGTACTGAATACAAATTTCAGATTCTTCTCTCCCTATAAATGGGTGCATGTAGTATGCATGCTGCATCCAACGTAAATCAACAACCATTGGATGAGGACTGTGTGCAAGAAGATAGGCTTGAGCATATGTTCGAGAAGGAAATGGTAAATAATTTCCTTCGTCATTTGCAGTGGTGCTGATTTCTGATTCTAAATCTGTTAAAAGGTGCATGCGCATTTACACGTGCATGCAGTCATGTCTGCATGTTTTATACATGTATGTTTGCAATTAACTTACCACTGGCTTCATATTCATTGACTGAGTCTTCATCCGCACTTGAGGCAGAGTTACAGGAAGTAGAGCCCCTCCCCTCAATTGCACACACATCAGGATCAGCTAGTTCAGTAGTGCTCACAATGGAGCTTTCGCATTGTTCAGCTTCTTCCGTTTCTAAATCTGACTCTGTTCTTGCGGTTGCTTGAAAAGCAGCAAAGTCAGCAGCGTTTTTCAGCCTTTGCAGATGATTTCTTGAATGTAAGTGACGTTCATATTTCGAACTAAAAAAGAACTCTTTGTTGCACGGTTTGCAAAAGAACTGGGTACATGACATCCTTGTTTTCTTCGTCACGTGCGCGCACTGAAAACAAAGTACTGTGAAAACAAATGCACATGTCGCTGCAAGTATGGCCACCGCCTCGTTTGTCTACCACCCAGTCCTCTCGCAATCGAGCTGTGAACCCATTTTCGGCAACATCTTTACCATCTTCATTGTCTAATAGCTCATCGGCTGATGCAGCAAGGGCAGGAACGTCCGCAGCTCCATCAGGACTTTCCCACCTAAGTTCTTCTGTGGCAGGAGCGTCCGCAGCACCATCAGCAGGACCTTCCCACGTAAATTCTTATGTTGCAGGACCATCTCATTCGCCACCAGATTGCAACGCTGCAATGAATAGTGCAGAAATAGCTGCGCGCTTTTCCTCGATGGAAGCTAAACTGGGGAGAGTTCTCGCCGAACTGGAGGACATTAAGAAATCGTTAGCCAAAAAGAACTTCCTCCAAAAGGGAAGTCCCAAAGAGGTAACTGCAGAACACATCATGCATTGTATTACTGATATGATTATGCATGTATAAATAGCTCGCATTGAGAACTGCAGTGGCAAACCTCTTCTGCGAGACTGTTTCCAGATTTCCAGCTGAAGAAAGTATCAATGTAAGTTAATACATGCATGCACTGATGCATGCTAACATTTGCATTGCAGGCTGTTATTGCAGACATACTAGGCAATGATATAGTCTCTCAACCAAAGAAATACGAGACTGCACTCCGGTATTGCAAGTCTAAATTTACTGACTTACGAAGTGAAGAAAGACGAAAGGTTATCTGCATGCAACCTTGCATGCTGTTTATCACAATTACATAAACTCAGGTGCTGGGTAATCCGCCACATACGAAGTGTGCCATCCTAGCTACAAAAGAGCTAGCCAAACGAATTGTGAAGAGCATTCATGCGGACAGAACTCTAACCGAGATTTACGAAAAGCACTTGGCAATGTTCGTACGTTATGCAGATCTGAAGGCATCAATGCATGCATGTTAACATGCACCATGCAGTATACCGGTATTCTTTCATAGCGAAAATTTGTTCGATGCTGCCACGATGCCAGCAAGGTGAAGCATTCTGAGTTCACCAAATGGATGGAGGAATATTACCCCACCTTAAATGATGAACAGTGGAGGGGTATTATGGAAAGACCGTGGCATAATTTATGAGCGTTGTGAGGAGGTGTCTGAAGAAGAAGTGGCTGAGTGAAGACACTGACTAATAACCTAGAACTGAAGATCACTTATCATTTTTGCTGCTTACTGTATGTAACCTTCTTTTTTGATCGATGTGTAGCTAACTAAAAGAACATTCGGATGCAAGGAGATGCACCGGTTATTATTTATAGTCATGTTGCATGCATGACCAGCACAGAGGTCATAATGCATTGTATACATGTATGTTGTGAAACAATATTTATAGAGTGAAGAAAAATTTCATAGACTAAACTGCCCAAACCCTTCATTTCAGTTTTTATAGTCAGACTTCATTCAATTCAAGAGTTGTCTCACTTTAACCCTAGCTGTCGATTCTTGAAATCTTGTACCAAGATGGTTCCCATTCAGACTACGTTTCACCATAGATATTATAGTCTATGGTTTGACCAAACATTACTGTATAATGACATTCAGAAGTTAAAAGTGCCAGTGTAGTCCATCACCATATACACTAAGTTTATTCACGTAGTGACATGAAATGTGCCAATCTGGAGTGTTTTCATGAACACCATTGCATAAACATCACCTGCGCGTTAAACGCAACAGTATTGTAACAGGCCTGTTTATCGGGAAAGAAACGGGTGTTCCAAAATAAACACTTTAATAATCATAGGTTTTCTATTAAACATCTGAGTAGTGCGCATAATTTTCTAAGGAGACAATACGGTCCGATTTACAACCCTGAAAAACACGCTCGGTACAGGGCGGAAGTCCTGCACCAGTGCTGGTACAGGACTTCATGACTGTTACGGACTGGTTCCGGGCTGACGGGAATTGGTTGTGTAATTGGGATTATATGTTGCAAAGACGGAGGTGGCGATTACACAGAGGAGTTTGCCACTTATAGAATCGACACAGGAGTGCCTGGGCATGACAACCAACCAGTCTTTTGACGGAAGCATCTTGCAAGTCTCAGAGTCCTAGGTTAGCATGAATGTGACACGTACATGATTACAGTAGCTACGTCCGTAATAGGCTAAATGGTTGAATGGTTGTGTAACTGTACTATACCGGAGCGTTAGTACAAATAAGCATGCAGGCCCGTAGCTAGGAAGTTAGGGGGGGGGGGGGGGGGGGGGGGGGGGGGGGAACGGGGGTATAATTAATACTGAAAGCATTTATCCGGGGGCCCAAATACGAGAGCGGTGGGGGGAAGTCCGTCAGGTTCCCCTCGCGTTTAGCGGGCCAAATACGAAAGGGAGACACCTTCGGGCCTAATGCATTTTTATAAGTACCATAACTAGAAGAGGCGGAACTCAAGCATCGAACGGGGGAGGGGGGGGATCCCCCCTGGCTATGGGCCTGATAAGAGCTTACACATAGTGAGGTTACGTCATAGATCTCTAACTATCTACATGTATGGTAAAGTCTGGTACAAACGGTGGAAGCATCAAATGTACAATAGCACATTATAGCAGTCATACACTTGCGGTACGCACTTTATTGACCTTTCCCATTGACTTATTAAAGATTCCACACTTTTAACTTTGCAACAGTTAGTCCGACTTTAAGTTGAGGTGCATAAGATTGTGTCAACTATAACATTTGAAAACTACCATGTTTTCTCTGCCCCATATGTGTTGTACATGTATATGGGACAGTTTCCACGAAAACGGCCCATCGCATATATAATACATGACTGTATTAAATGTTATAAAAATTCTTGTGTTTGAATCATTATAACTTCGAATCATTAAAGCTATCGACTTCCTATTTTCAACACTTCATACATTTTGGGGGCCTTGCACTTGACTGTGCAAGTATCGCAACATCCAATACCCCACCGGGTTCAAACCTACCATAACTTTCGGTAGGAGTAATTAAATCGCTTCAAATTCGGTTGTAAATAGAGAGGTCCCTACATTTTCCCGCTTGATATGCGGGACACAATTTGCCGTGATACATACAAGAACCTGTGTACCCACAAACCGAATTTAAAAGCGATTTGATTACAGGAGAACCGAAAGGTATTTGGCGGGTTTGAACCTAGTGGGGTATTGATCATACATTGCATACCCCAAAACGTATTTCCCATACAGAAATGGTGTAGTATGAAGTGTTGAGAATAAGAAGTCAATAGCCTTAACCGTTTGGAAGTTATAGCGATTCAAACGCAAGGGAATTTTGAGGGGCAATTTTGTGGAAACTGTCCCATATATATAAATATGTGTGCATACATGTATGTGGTACATGTATGTTGTTTATGTACATGAAATTCTATGTTCTTGACCTTCATGCCTTCTCAGCCTTGTAGAGACTCACTGATGGAAGAACCATGTGTGTAGCTATGTTGGTGATCAGTGTCAGCTCTCTTTAACTATTCGGCATGCTCCCGCCTGAAAGAGTGCTGCAGATGTAAAATAGGTCACAGTCAAGTTGAACTTTGATTTAGGAGTATTGGAGTTAATGATACATTAGTGTGTGCTTAATTGTGTCATTTCAGTACTTCACCACAGGCCTATGCTTTCTGGCCATTATATATGTAAGTTTTGTTTTAAGTAATGAATGCTTCGAAGGTGATAAAAAGATCTTGTTAGGAGTGATGTTTTTTATGGGACACAAATATAAGGCATAATCTCCCTGTCTGAAGTAATATCTGTGGATGCTATCACAGCCTCACCCGTCCACCAAAGGGTACTGTCAAAGAAACTAGAGGACCCAGTTCTCATTGTTGTTGAAAGCATCATCACCTGCTGACAAGGCTCAGCTGCTCTCTGTGTCAGCACCTCATGCTGCATCCTGGCTACTGGTCACAACCTCCTAGTCTTGACTGAACTTGAACCCAATGAACTGTAATTCTCCATCCAATGGTGGCTAGGGATGGACACGCTAGCGGCTCCCATGTTCTTTGTGCCCTGGCGCTACTACCTGTAAACAGGGTGGTGATGTTGTCCAGTGCTCAGCCATTGAATCACATATAAGTAACATGAGTAAACAAGCACATACATGTAATACATGTACGTTGTGGGTGCAAGGGTCAAGCATTTTAATAAAAGATGATGGTGCAGGGACTGATACAGAAAACAAAAGATAGAGGCAGCAAAACTGTTTGTCATTCGCAACCACCCCCACGATGGGTGTGGCCTTAGGAAGGACGGTATCACGTTTTTGAGAGGTGACTCTTTCATTGTAAGGGCATCCTGTTCAGCTGATCCTGACAAGAGTATAATTCAATTTCAGTGATGGATCCAGGATTTCAGTTTTGTGGAGGGGGGGGGGAAATGACCCATGCCCACGTCCTGCTCCAGCTGGGGTATGGGGGAGCGGCTGTAAGCTCCTCCATAGGGTCTAGGGAAGAGCACATTACATTTTAATTCGACATCAACCCATAGTCAAAGAGTGTATGGAAGCACTTGTGCCTACAGTACATGTACACAGATAAAGCCCATTACATAGAGTGTAGCTCCTCCCATGGATGTGAGATACTGTAAGACAACCACAGGCATTACCATTCACACACCACACACACACACACACCACACACCACACACACACCACACACACACACACACCCTCCTTCACAAGAAATCCATGTAAAGGTATCTGCCACACTATCTGCCAATCAAGTGAAGGTCAGTATACACAGCTCACAAGATGCGTATTCATTTTAGCCAGGACAATGGTTGTACACCTTGGACTGCCCTTGTGGGTTTTGTGGTAGCGGTCAGGCCCAAGGCCAACATAAACAACAGTACCTAGGGAGTATAGAAGGCCAACAGTATACCATATCAACGCTAATAGTACATGGCTACACTACCCCTTCTCCTACAACTCTTCTCTCTGCTAGTGGAGCATACTGCCCCAAACATTCATGACTCCAACAAGTCAGTACAGGGAGGATAAATGGTATGTGTAATTTGTCACATATGTCCCTGCTGGTGTACATGTACATGACTACAGGAGGACAGGAGAGAGGGAGTGAGGGAGGGAGAAAGTGAGTGAGGGAGGGAGGGAGTAGGTGAGACAGGAGAGAAAGAAAGGAGGAGAGAGGGATAAGAGCAAAGAAAGATGGAACACAAACTAAGTGATTGAAGTGTACACAATGTACCTGGGCAGGCTGGCTGCAGCACTGATGACGCCCAACACTACATTCCAATTGGAGTGCAGTGCCTGCGGGTGTACTGGAGGATCTGTCCAACAGATAACGTACTGAGCACAGATCATATACATGTACCATGCACACTGTTATTTGCGTATGTTGCACACAGTAGCAGAGAAGACATACATGTACATGTACAAAGTGAAGGGAGGAGGCCGGTGGTGTTGTAGCTGATCACAGTAAGGGGCAGGACACCTGCCAGAGCACCATTGCAATACAAACTGAAGTTGATGAGGATGCCATTACTGTCAGTTGGCAAGTCCCAAGACACAATAATGTAGGTGGAGCCCCATTCTGCACCGACACAGCATCAAATTCATCCGGTGCTGGGGAAAGGAGGGGGAAGAGGAGACAGCACAATGACATCACACATACATGTACATGTATACAAGTCAGTGACACACAACACACGCACACACAATCACGCACCCGATGTACCATTCAGGAGGGGATAAGACCATGCTGTAAGGGGTTGCAATGCCATATTTGCTCGACGTGCTGGGAAATCCCTCAAAGTAGACTTCATGGTCAGCAGTGGGACAATCACGGCAGTGATGGCCGCTGCATGCACCGTATCCACGGTGACGTAGAAGGTATCGGAGGCCTGCTCAAACAGTACCACGTACCCCTGGCCATCACAGAGGTTACAGGAGGGGACTGCACAACACTCGCACCGACGTACAAGTCCACATCCGATTTCTGAAACTCACAGTGTGCCACTGACCATCGTTGAAGGTTCTGGTACTGTTGGATCCAACGACAGCTGGTCCAGAGCCCACATTGAGCAAACATTAACCATGGCAACCCGCCATGAAGCTTCACCTCCAGGATGTCAGTCATTACACTGTTGATCTGAGAAGAGAATGCCGCTGGGGTTGTAGGTATGGAACTGGACTGTGGCCTGGTTAATAAAACCACAAAGGAACATGTGCCCGCTGAATGTAGCCAGGCCCCTACAGTCGAAGGAGGTGCCCACATCTCTGACTGGGACTTAAGGCTGGGAACTCGATGGTGCAAGGTGTAGGCGGTGATGACATAGTCGGGTTGGAGGGAAGCATTCCATTGGAGGGACATGGAAGAGGAATTGGTATTGAGGATGAGGGGAGAGCTTGGCCCACAGGTGCTAAGGGTGTGAGAAATACAAAGTGGTTGTCAATGACCACTTGGGGCTTTGTTGAATATAATTGAACACATAACACATAACCCACACACATATCATGTGCACATGGCACACATGCATGCAAATGCTGCTTGTGTGTGTGAATGTGAGTATGCATGAATACATATGTTCACACACACACACACACACACGTGCCTCACATAGATTTTCATTGCAATACAGGGTGTGTGGCACCTACATTACTTACACAGCATGCGGCGTGAGCGGGCTACAAATACAAAGTCGTGTTCACAGTAAATCGGGGTTGGGGTTATATAATAATCAGAATATCAAACACTTCCAAAGGGTGGGGTTTCCCCAAGAAAGTTGCCCCCCCCCCCCCCCCCCCCCCATCCACACAGGATCAGCAGGCCGACAGTGCAGTCACAGCGTTCAGAGCAGTAACATTGGGAGCAGCCTGGGATGTGGGCATGGCTTGTAATGTCTTCAAGCTGCTGGAGTTGCGTTGGCCACACCCACCAGATGTGCAGGCCTGTACCAGTATGTACGCTGAAAACAGTTGTAGTCCATATACAGTGTATGGTATTGGACAGGGCAGGGATTTACCACTCCCACCCCCTATCCACCCCTGGTTTGCCCCTAATTTGAATAACCCAGGGAGAAAGCCAACAGTATACCATATCCACACTCAACAAGGCCACCAGAATAGGGAGAAGACCAATAGTATAGGGAAAAGGCCAATAGTATAGGGAGAAAGCCAACAGTATATAGGGAGAAGGCCAACAGTATAGGGAGAAGGCGAACAGTATAGGGAGAAGATCAACAGTATAAGGCCAAAGTATAAAGACAAGGCGAACAGTATAGGGAGAAGACCAGCAGTACAGGGAGAAGGCCACCAGTCTAACAATAAAGGAAGAAGACCAACAGTATAAGGAGACGGGCAATTTACGGTTCGGGAGTAAAAGGGGGAAGGCTACCACTGGTTATAGTACAGGGAGATGTCCACCATTATAGAGAGATAGCCAACTGTACTAGTATAGGGAGAAGGCCATATCTACTCCTTCCAAGATATGCAATAGGGCCGAACACTACCCACTGCCGAACATACCCTACGCTACTACAGTATACTCACCATAACACCTGCGTCTCAGAAGATGAAAGCATGAAGAGCATACG
The DNA here is from genome assembly GCA_013339895.1 of Ephydatia muelleri. Taxonomy (NCBI): domain Eukaryota; kingdom Metazoa; phylum Porifera; class Demospongiae; order Spongillida; family Spongillidae; genus Ephydatia; species Ephydatia muelleri. Next base: position 11,191,521 of record JABACO010000003.1, on the reverse strand, counting down.
TAGTTCGATCCCTGCATGCATCATTGTGCCTAATTGTTGCGCTCCACATCTCCAGTGCCGATAAGTTAATTTTAATTTGTGTATCTAATTGTAATTCAAATTGTATTGATAGTTAAGTTACGTTACAGACAAAAGTTTATAACCGTTAACCACTACTAGCTAGCCGACATAATATTAATAATTATACCTTTTTCTAAGATGACGCAATTACGAAATGACTACTTCATTTATGAATAAATTATGCGCGGTAGAAATTAAATTTTTGTCTTGATTGTAGTTTACGAATGGTTAATGGTATAATCTTATAAAGCACAGATTCACAATCAGTCTGATTTATTGTAAATTATAAACGTGTTTGAAATTCAATTTGAAAAAAAAAGCAAGATGACCGCCTATGTATGGGCCATTTCTCATATGATCCGCCATGTTGGTAGACAGGTTTTACGGAAATATTCGACATAAATTACGTGATGCGTTGATATCTGACGCAATGTACGTACATCGTATTATTAACTCGTATTGAACAGTAGTAGAAATAGTTTGTCAGAAATGGCCAGACAAATGGCCAGTCAATATGTAAATTGGCTGGCCATTGGCCTGTTTTGCCTGGTCATCGCATGTCAGTATTAGTTAAGAGTACAACCCTACTGATACATATAATAAAATGTGCTGATAACACTACCTGGTAAACTCAATCATATGCAAATTCATCCCAGCCATCAAGCATGTTGGTACAGGATTCATCATCAGGCTCATCATCTTCAACTTCATCATCTTCACCATATATGAGATTTCCTGACTGGTCTTCTACATTTGGCATTCCACCACTTTTGGATGCTGCATGTCATCTGGGTTGAAGTCCTTCAATGGAATGTCATCAGCATTCAAAGCCTCTCCAACGTATCATTCCCCATTCTTGATCGCCTATCACCTTTCAGAAGTTTCAAGGTGGAAACGATCCTGTCCACATTGGATGCAGTTAGAGTAAAAAGAAGTCTACCAAGGATTAGTATATTAGGCCATCGGGTTGCAAAATGTAGCACATGGTTGTAAGAGGTCTGAAAAAGCGCATCCTAGAACACATTTAGCATCTATCCATTTTTGAGATATCCCTGTAGCTTGGAATGGTGTTGTGATTTTGTTGTAGTGTCCTCTATCAATATAATGCAGCAAGGTGGCTTGTGTAAGCACCACATTTTGAAAGAACTCGCTTCATTGCATTTACCTTGTGTGCGACCCACCTAGTTCCAATAGCCTGTAATGCTCTAACACCAGAATAATCAAATTTACAAAAACTGCTTCCAATATGATATGATACCCTCCAGCTCGCTGCACTTTTTTGGTGACTTATCATAAATGTAATTAGCCGAAGTAATCATATCATCAATTTGGTCAAAAGTGGAGGACTTGAGTGCATCCTTGATAGCTAACTCTGCTCTGTGTGCAAGACACCACATCCCAGAAAATCCATGGTAATTCTTTCCCACTAATCCCTTCAAACCAGCTGCAGCAATGACAGAGAAACTTGCATTATCAATTAAAGTATCAGGCACTGTGTGAACTTGAAGCACGGAATGGATAAAAATTGGTACTTAATACACCAATACAAATGCTGGTAAAACCTTTTGCCATTATGTTGCTGAATCAAAAAGATATTTTAGCAAAATAAAAAAAACTTGCATCATGCCAAAGAGATGAGAAAGTTCATACTAGGATGATGTTCTTTGCTATAGGGAGACCTCAAGCTGTCACAGCTGTAGGGCTTTTCGAATGCTTGCAGAGTGCACTAAAAAGGATTGGTCTTCAAGCCATCAATCCATAACACTGCAAATCATTTGTTGGAATTGGAACAGAAGCTGCTAGGACTAACAGCAAAATAGACTATTTCTTTTGCAGCTTGGCAAATCCATCATCTGGGTATCTGTTGAAGAACTTAGGCAATAGGGCGCCCTTCTCCATGGGATTGTGGTTTGTTCTTTTTGAGAGTCATTGCATGGTTGTGTTGATCAGTAATAGCGTGATCTTTGATGCTGCTGGTTCGGATAGAATTAGCCCCCGCAATCTATTTGTTGCTGAAGTTCCTCCGTCCGACAATCCTGGTTTCAAACTTCGTGCATTCCAAGCACTTCAGCTTTGTCACACTCTTACCTTCTACGTCGCAATCCAGCCATGAGAACGTGCAACATTCTTTGTCAAATTCCTTTTACCATTTCAGAAATGTCGCGTGAGAAACTGCGCGTCGTTTTATCCTAGGCTTCAGGATCTATATTTGCACGCTTCATTACTATACTATGATTCTACTTACCGCCTTAAACGAGCTATTGTGGTACATGAATACTATTATAACTAAAATAGTACCACGTTTCGTTTCGTTCAAAATCACGTTATGCGCGTTTAAACGCAATATGTACGCGTAGTGAACGCGTAGTTCATAGGCTGCTTTCAATTATCGTGTATAAGTGCTACTCGTTAGTACGGAACGCGTTTCTACGGTACATGATATTATCGCATACAAATTTCGAATGATCACCTATAAATAATTACATGCATTAAATCTACTCAATTGTTCATTTTGCTCCTCCATTAATCTCGGCTGGTGTCGGAAAGTCATTCTGATCGCTCACGCCTGCTAATAGAACCTCGAACTATACGTGTATAAACGCGTGCATGTGCTCCTAAACGCAACTGCGCAAGCGTACGTGGGAATTACCTCAATTGCGTTAATGAACACCTTATCAACACCAATAGCTTACACGCGTAGGGATCGCGTGTAATTGTAAACACATCGCGTAATGTTTCCGTTTGCGTACAAACGATAAGTAACTTTTTGCACGTCACATGTTCGCAATTGTAATTACGCAACGCAGCTGTTGTGGACATGAATACTATTATCAACTAAAATTGCATTGTGTGTTGACATGTTATGCATGTAATTGACCGGTCATAATGTAAAATCAATAGCACATTTGGTCGGTCATTTAGCTCAAATGCCCGGAAAATGGCCATTGGCCGACCGCCATTTCAACCACTGCAGTATTGCAATTCAACACAGATACTACGTGAGGAAAATCTCAGGGCTCGATACCTCTCCTAGCTCATTTCGGATACGCTACTGCAAACACTAAATGATGTCACTACGATTTTACATTTATGGCACATTCCTTTTGTTAATTAATTCTATATTAGCCATGAGTTAACTTAATATTATTATCAGTCTTTATACGAATTTTGTACATTGAACTCGATAGTGCGAGCTTTGGAATAGATTTTCAGGTAAGATAGCCAGAAGTCCAAAGGTATGCTGTGCCTTCTTAACATCCCTGAAAATGGGGGGGGGGGGGGGGGGGAAGGCTCCTGGAAATTATAACACACACACTCTCAAGCGGGCGAGAGGAGGGTTGGAGCTTTGTAAGGCGAAGCCCCAGAAGCCAAATGGTATGTGATTATTCCAAGCACGACGATGTGATGTATGGCCTAGCAGTTTCTCCGTCATTTTCAGCCGGTATCGAATGTCATGTATGTGTTTTATAAATGAGAAGGGCACACGCGGCAGAGTGACGTATAGCCACACCTCCGCATAATCGCGTTCATTGTTCTTTGTAAGTAGGGGGAGTTTAAAATAGTGATATGCCACGGAATTATATTTATTTACTATCCTTGGATATTCGTCCGTCATCCCATGATGCACAATATCTATTGATAATGAAGCGCCGCGTGACCAAATTGCGCTCAAGTGGGAGAAGTCACATTCTGAAGGCATGGGATGAATTCCTTATTATTATAGAATGATGAACTGTAGCTGACCTTTGAGGACAAGCAAAAAAGCAGAGAAATGTATAGCTGATGTTTTAAACTTGTGAGTGTTTTATACTACCCAGATGACCCATATTAAAGGACCAGGGGAAATCAGCACAATTGATTAATCCACACATAATTCTAATTATGCACATAAAAGCAGCACAAGTCAATGCATGAACACATCGTATAACATGTGACACACAACAAAAAAGTTTTATATAATGTTTTTGTCGAATATGTTGGGAAGTGTCTCGATCTTTCTCTCTGAAGTGAACGCTGTACTTACCACTGAGCAACAACCCACTTCAGAACTGTGACAAAGCAACCTGGAAACTATTTGAGATCGTAGAAATCTTTAATCCCCCGGTGTGCGTGCGAGTGTGTGTGTGTGTGTGTGTGTGTGTGTGTGTGGGTGTGTTGTGTGTGTGTGTGTGTGTGGTGTGTGTGTGTGTGTGTGGTGTGTAGATGTACACTGTATATGCAATCATGTCAGTGTAGATTTCGTAAAATCATTCTAAGTTATTGCAACCATTACATCGTGCATCGTGTCGTACCATGCCTGGACGCAAAGGTGGCACTGCATGTGGCTATCATTTTTTCTGCACTTTCTGAAACGAATATTAAGTGTCTGTAGCCAGATTCAGCTAAGCTAAACGGAAACTTGTAATAACTCTATTCGTTATCAACTTAACTTTCACCGCACAGTATTAAGAATCTCTACAGCTGCAGCTAGACTTACTATATTGCCTAATGACAATGTTGCAAGCCTCTTTGCTGTTTCCTTTCTCCTCTTGTTTTTCAACTCTGACCGTGTGTGCACATTGAATTGTCCACTGAATCATGATGTAAAACTTGAAGGCAATTTTTTGTGCATCAGTATAATTATGCGGCACGAATGAAGCATCACGTCTTCAAGGATATGGATTATTAATATAAGGAAGCATATATCAAGAGCACAATCGAACCAATTACCTCTGCGCCCCACCCCAAGCCTCTTGCATGTGCAACGTATGAATCTTGACCACCATAACTGTTCAAAGTAATGGGGCATTATTTCCACTGATGAATGGGTCCAGAGTAATAATGGTGATGTGTGCATGTCAGTGTGTGCATGTTTGTGTGTGTCATGTTTAGTGTTCTATGCTGGACAGTACGCTATATGTAGTGTGTATTTAGCAACGAGTATGTATTTATGTAATCAGATCAGATT
>JABACO010000003.1:11133831-11185513 GCA_013339895.1 Ephydatia muelleri | reverse complement strand
TCTGGAGTTTAGCTTTTGGCATGTGTGCAGTACATGTAGGTGGGCATAGTCAAGTGATGGCTGATGTAAGCCATCCTGATTCAGCTGTGTCTGTGTGCAGAAAGCTAAACGGTTGCCTTGCAAGCATCATTACAAAACCGCCAGTACAACCCTGTTAGCCACGATGACTTGTGGGGAGTTCGTGCAACATGTTGTTTTGTGTGTGTAATGCGTGTGTGTATGTGTGTGTATGTATTCATATGTGTGTGTGCATGTGTGTGTGTGCACGTGTGTGTATGTATTCGTATGTGTGTGTGCATGCGTGTGTGTGCACGTGTGTGTATGTATTCGTACGTGTGTGTGCATGCGTGTGTGCACGTATGTGTGTGTGTGTGTGCTGTGTGGGCTGTGTGGGCGTGCACGTTTATGTATGTATGCGTGTGCATGTATGAGTCTGCAAGTGTGTGCGCATGGGTTGTTTTAGAAATTAATGTGCTTACCAAATGTGTGAAGTGTTTTGGGGAGCACAACTCAAGGTGACTCATACTACCAACTAGGAACTACTTGTATATCGAGACCATGCAACTATGTCTGGTGTGTGCCTTGTCCTGGCAAAGGCCAGTCTGGCAGTTCATTTGCAAACAGGGTTCCACGTAGAGCTGTCGGGGTTTGACGGAAATAAATTTGTATGCACACTGCATTGTTAGGAGTGATGTGTCAAGATTGGCGTACAATCCAGGTGTTGGAATGTGATGCATTTAATTTGTCATGACAGCCTCTGTATTTCAATCTGCATGATTTTTGTAGGAATTTGACGGTGCAGAGTTCCTGGAGTGCATCAAGGATTTGATTCGTCTGGACAAGGACTGGGTCCCAAAGGCCAAGGACTGCTCCCTCTACCTCAGACCCACCTTCATCGGCACACAGGTGAGAATGAGGTGTGGATGACACCTGAGCCAAGAGGGAGGAGGAATAGGAGGGGAGGGAGGAGGATGGGAAGGGTAGAGCCAAAAGGGAGGAAATGTTGGGAGTGGGGGGAGTTGGGGTGAGTTGGGGTGAAGCCAAGTGTGTTATAATGGAAGTGCAGAGGAGTGTCCCATGTGTTTAAATTAGATTTTGCCATTGCAGTGTATAAAAGTATCGTGTGCATGTTAAATGTGTGTAGTGGAGGCTAAATCAATGCGTTCATCGTCTGGTAATGTCAGCTGGTGCTTCATAGCATGTGCATGTGTTAACGGTATAATTGGCCAACAGTTTCAACACATGTTGTACTTTGTTACAAAACCTCTTGTCTCTATAGAAGTACATGTACAGCAGCAGGTGATGCATGGATTGCACTGTGTCAAGTGATAGTTGTTGGCTCACACATTGTACGGCCATTTTGCCAAATGTTGTATTGACTTATTTGGCCTGTGGTATGAGTGCTAAAAAAATAAAAAACTGCATGTATGCCTGAGAACATGTGATATGCTGTTAGGTAATGAATGAACATCTGGCAGATCAGATTCAATGTACATGCAGGTCTGAAAATTTAATGGCCTATCTTTACCAGTCCATGCTTATACCTTTCCCCGCCCCCCCCCCCCCCCCTCATCTCACCTCCCGTGCCCAACCATCTATCGTCCCCCTTCCTCACTCATGCTGTGTTGCCTCATCCGTGTCTTATTGCATTCTCCTGGTCCCCTTGCCTTATTGCCTCCTGGTCCCCATGCCTTATTGCCTCCTGGTCCCCTTGCCTTATTGCCTCCTGGTCCCCATGCCTTATTGCCTCCTGGTCCCCGTGCTTGTTGCATACTCTCTGGTCCCCTTGCCTTATTGCCTCCTGGTCCCCATGCCTTATTGCCTCCTGGTCCCCATGTCTCCTTACCCACTCCATTTACCTCTTCACTAGCCGTTCATTGGGGTCAACGCCAGTCAGAGTGCTCTCCTGTACTGCATCATGTGCCCTGTGGGGCCTTACTTCAAGAAGAATAAGGACGACCCTAGCAGCATCTTCTCTCCTGTCTCCCTCTACGCGGACCCAAAATACATCAGGGCATGGCCTGGGGGCGTTGGCGATACCAAGATTGGGGGGTGAGTTGTAGCATGCATTGTGGTAGGGGTACAAGTGGGTACATGGTGGTAGAGGGTACAAGGGGGTACAAGGTGGTAGAGGGTACAAGGTGGTAGGGGGTACAAGGGGGTACAAGGTGGTAGAGGGTACAAGGTGGTAGGGGGTACATGGTGGTAGAGGGTACCAGGTGGTAGGGGGTACATGGTGGTAGAGGGTACAAGGGGGTACATGGTGGTAGAGGGTACATGGTGGTAGAGGGTACAAGGTGGTAGGGGGTACAAGGTGGTAGGGGGTACATGGTGGTAGGGGGTACAAGGTGGTAGGGGGTACATGGTGGTAGGGGGTACAAGGTGGTAGGGGGTACATGGTGGTAGAGGGTACAGGGGTACATGGTCGTAGAGGGTACAAGGAGTACATGGTGGTAGAAATTAGAATCAGAGGTTTGATCTGCACGTTTGCTGTCATGCAAAGTTGTAAAGACCAAGTGACATGATTGTTGCTCACATTTGTTGAGAATCTCTGAGTAGTTACATATACAGTAGTTTCACTATGGCTAGCTGTGTATATGGACAGAGCTAGCTGTGTATAAGGACAGAGCTAGCTGTGTATAAGGACAGAGCTAGCTGTGTATAAGGACAGAGCTAGCTGTGTATAAGGACAGAGCTAGCTGTGTATATGGACAGCTAGCTGTGTATAAGGACAGAGCTAGCTGTGTATATGGACAGAGCTAGCTTTGTATGTGACAGAACTAGATGTCTATATGGACAGAGCTAGCTGTGTACAGTGTATATGGACAGCTAGCTGTGTATATGGACAGAGCTAGCTTTCTATATGGACAGATAAGCATGTTCTATGTGATATTGCTAGTGGTAGTACTTACATGTACATGTGCATGTGGGGTACATGCATGCTGGAAGTGTGACATGTAGCTAGACTCTTGGCTCATTGCTGAACTCTCGTGCAAATTGCTATACCAATCAAACGTTGGATGATGCCATTTTGCTCCTGCAATGTATGTCTGCTGCTGCACAGTGTGTGTGCACGCAGCCATATTGGCCTTGCACACAGGACAATCCCAATTCAGGTTTTTTTTTCTTTTTTTTCCACTTCCTTGGTTTCTATAGCAACTATGGCCCCACCATTCGTGTCCAGAAGATCGCGGAGACTAAAGGTTGCAATCAAGTGTTGTGGCTTCTCGGAGAGGACCGACAGGCAAGTGTGTAGAGTACTTGGCATTCAAGATGGCCGGCACCAACATGTATACTGTTATTGCACGTGTACTTCTCTTTCTCTTGCACTGTTTACAGATAACCTAGTTGCATGTACTGTCTTGCGTGCCTGTGTAGCTACGGTTGCAGTGTCTCTCTGCACACCAATGCCACACCAACATACTGTACTATATTCAACCAAAAATTTGTGACCCAACGATGCGACCAAGGCTGCTTTATTAGACACACCTAGCTTTCGCTCGTCTTGACATGTACTGTGTCAAACTTGGTATTGCAGGCTACAGGCATGCATGTATCAGATAGTTGGAAAAAGCGTATTGAGCCTTACGACCCCAGAGGTAAATACTTTCGTGAGGCCAATCCAGTTCCCAATGCTCCATTGCTCAGCACCTGCTTGAGCAGATGGTCTGTGTTTGCTGCTTTAGTCCACCCTTGCAGCCTGATCTGCACATGAGCACTCTGCCTTCCTGTAACACTACACGAATTACAGATGTCTAACAGTGTAACTTCTTTATATGGATTGAATTCTCAACCGATGTATGTACTGTATATGTGTATGGTGCTAGAAGTCTTATCCAATTACATTCTTCCGCCTTATGAGGGGTAGGGGGGATCCAATGTGATGTAATATTTATCGCTTGTAGAACATAGTTTTAAAACTGAAAACTTGTGTTGGCTTTTTAGCTGCTGCAGTTGTGATCCTTTACAGTTGTCAGTCCGATTCCTTAGATCTAAGCTTCAGCATCTTTTCTTGGTTGTGTGGGCTTCAATTTTCTTCAGCGTCTTTTCTTGATCGTGTGGGCTTCAATTTTCAAGCAGCAATTTTGATTGCACGGTTTGTAAGGAAATGTTGCTCTATTGCACAATTTTGCTACAGGGACATGTGTGTGTTGTGTGAATGTGTCTGGCATGTTTGTGTGCTGTGTAGAGAATTAGTGTGGTGTGAGTGCGTGTGTCTGGTGTGCTGGGTGTGATTGGCTACATGTATATTGTCAGGTTTGATGTGCTGTTAGCCATCTCTGTCATCTTCAGGTGACAGAGGTAGGGACAATGAATGTGTTCTTCCACTGGACGAATGAGCAAGGAGGTGAGCAGAGTACATGTACATGTGTGTGTGTCAAGTGACCGACAGGGCCAAGGGAGTTGAACACCTTTCTTAATCAAACTCCACAACCCAAGCATGTATGCATGTACACAAATAGAGCGTTCATCAATACAGGATGTTACAGGATGGCGATGAGTCATTGTAACCAGCTGTAGCCTGCAAAATGGGCTTGTAACCAGAAAACCTTACCTTTGCCGTACGAACTAGGCATATGCATACTTTGGGATGCTAATATACATGTACATGTACATGTATGAACCAATAGTTACTGGACAGTGTCAAATTTACTGGTCTAGCTTACATGACAATAGGCAACACTGTCCCACATACCCAACATTCTATTGGAGCGGTTCTGAGCACTGCCGTTACAAACAATGTCAGTCAACTTGAACGCTATGTAGAGATTTTTTTAGGAATAAAAGACCACCAATGGATGGATACTGTTGTACCAAAAAATAATAATAAAACACTGCTCCCGAAAATTGAGATTTCGGGCAAAATAACACTCAAGACAGCACAACAGAGCACTTGCAGTCCTTCAAAAAATGGACAACACGTAGTGCTTGTGATGGTGAATGTGGAAACACAGTTCTTCTAGTTCGAACAAACCAATGAGTTTTAGAATCAGTTCTCGCTTATAAGCCAGGTACGATTCACAGGAGGTCGAAAAATTGCCAATCTCTCGTGAATATGATGCGTTGTCAATCCCCCCTGTATATTATCGGTGGGGATGTGCACACATGCTCAAAGTTCTGATGATCTCATCACCCCACCATCACCACTACCATCACCACCACCACCACCACCACCACCACCACCACCACCACCACCACCACTACCATCACCACCACCACCACCACCACCACCATCACCACCACCACCACCACCACCCTGGCAGCCCTCCCATCTACCTTACCATTATGTCAAACGGCTGATTTATGCTTCCAGAATTTTCAATCAGTACTAGTGTTTCCACCTCCCTACGCCCTCATACAGTTAATGTACATGTACGTATGGTAGGCATTTTGACATATTGTACACTATACATACTGGTAGTATTTGATTGCAGAGCCTGAGATTGCCACACCTCCCCTCCTCGGGTCTATTCTCCCTGGTGTCACCAGAAAATCTCTCCTGGAGCTGGGTAAATCATGGGTGAGTTGGTCTGACGAGTCCTCACATCCACTATCCCCATATCCACTTTCCCCATATCCACTGTCCCCATATCTACTGTCCCCATATCTACTGTCCCCATATCCACTATCCCCATATCCACACTGTCTCCACTTTAACCTGAAGCGTTGCTATTAACACTTTTACACTACTAGTGCCGTGTGGATAAAGGGGGCGGGGCTCCTAGTCTATATTTAATAACTCGGTGAGTCGTCGCAGGTTCTGTGCGTCTGGTTAACCATGCTCGCTATGATGCACTCAGCTGGTTCTCAAAAGTACTGTACATGTAGACTGCGGATTTAGGAAGATTAAAGTTTCAATATATAATGGATAACAGTTATAGGTTATGCATCAAACATTACTCAAATACGCATTTGTGTGTGATAAGTTGCATATTAGTGATGATTGCTGCTGATTTCACAAGCTGATGTCTAAATTGTCCAAATGTAGCTCAGAAATGCTGCTCTGCTTCAACCCCCAATATCATCCGATTGGTCACTGATGGAAAACATGCATTTTTAAGCATTTTTGGTGGCTTGATTGCACGTGAGAAGTGAGTTGCCTGGACACTACCCTAGACCCCAATGGCTTGCAGCACTTCCCAGTCCCCACTAGCTGTTGCGGATTCGCCCCCCGTCCCTCACTCTTAATTACTCATTTTAGACCCTCCCTTCATTGAAATCCTGGATTCTCCTGCCCCTAACTGTCTTGTCTCGAGTGACTGGGGCTTTACGAACTCCACTTGAATCCTTTCAACTCGCAAAGAGACTTATGACAGGGTGGTCTGAGACAGAGATGGATGTTCTGCTATAAGTCTTGCTGGGGCAACTCGAAGGTTCAAGTGTATACGGCGCATGTTTCTTAAACGATGACACACCTTCCTATGTAACAAGACACAACACAAAACTCAGGTCACCTAAGACAAGTTTGTGTTTACATTACTTTGAAATACAGTGTGGTGCAGCAGTTTGGAATTATACTTATTCCTGATACATGTATTCAATAACGACACAAAAAGCGCATGAAATGAAAATAAACAAGTCAGATTTTGGATACACTGTAACAGGGTCACGTTTCATCTGTCGACACTTGGGATTGCAATTTGTAGCAGTAAGAGCAATGCTGATATGCTCGCGAAGCCAATCTCGATAAGTAAGTCCCACCCTTTTGCTTGAATAGCCTACAATGCTGATAACTTGCTGTTGGTAGTTGTTACCTTTGCCACACTTTCATCCTGGATGCTTCATTTTCACATCTTCAACTTGCAGTGAGCGGTATGCAACTAGAATATGGGTCCTTTACTCTTCAGTTAGTGCTTGGGGTCTCTTTGTGTGTACTTTTAGTGGTGTCCATGAAGCTCCTAAGTGCTAACAGTATCATGATGCAATCAGCAAAGGAATTGATTGGTATAAGAGGAAATGATGATGTAATATTGGTATCTTTGTGTAGGGTACACATAAAGTGGTTGAAAGGTACATCACCATGAAAGATGTAACAAAGGCAGTGAAAGATGGAAGGGTGAGTCTTTGTATAGAATGAGCATGGCTTGTTAGTGTGTGAGAGAAAGTGGATTGTATCCTTTGTATAGGGGGCACATTTGCTTGCATATGTGCAGAGGGAGGGGGAGGGGGGAATCAACCTCTATATAGGGAATGGAAAGTACAATTATATAACGAGTAGTAAGGCTGATGTCTTGAAAATTGAGGGGGCGGTCATGAAAGGCATGTCATGCTCCTTACTATCCATTCTAATGTCAAATTTTGCTCTTGTGCTTGTAAACAATTTACCTGTTCTTTCACCATTTGTTTGAAATAGCTGAAGGAGATGTTTGGAGCTGGGACAGCCTCAGTTGTTTGTCCAATCAACAGAATTCTCTATCAGGATGAGGTACAACTTGGGTGGGCTGCTGTGTATTGTCATGACCAACAAGTGTGTGTGTGTATTGTGTATTATGTGGCACAGCTGAGACCAAATGGTGCACATTATCTTCCTTAGAACATTCGCATACCCACCATGGAGACTGGTGCTGTTGTCGCCAGCAGATTTTACAAGGAGCTAACTGATATTCAGGTACAGTCTATGTGTGCATGTACGGGAATTAGTAAGGTACATAGTATATTGTTACTATATGGACTGCAACTGGTTGTCGAAAAACAGAACTTATGGCAGTCGAGTTCTCGTAAGCCAAGATCCTATTTGATTAGGACAGGAGATGGATTACATGTACATCACTGCTGTGTTAGTATTGGTCTGGAGTCACAAGCATACTTCAGGTTGGATGGATCTAGTCATTGCTCAGTGTATTTGCTTGCATAGTGGATTTGACCATTGATTCATAGCTTGAGAGATAAAGGAACTATATGTGCTACTGAAGATTACAATCATTGCCTTCGCCTGTTCATTTGAGCTGTTTTTACATAGCCTGTATTACGTGTTTATTCCTAAGAACATTTACATCTCTGTTGTAATATTTCGTAATTTCCATTTGTTTCCACAGTACGGTCGTGTCCCTCATGAGTGGTCTGTTGTTATCAACTGAAGAGGTGGAGATGTGTATTCTTAAACTATTAGTTTCGTTCTTTGCAAATGTGTCCTGTGTAGTGTTGATGTTAAGATATAGCAGCAATGTGTGTGCCACCCTGGTATCAGTTCTGATGGTCTATAGGAATGTTCAGATATATTATGTGAATGCGTAGAATGAATGTGACACCAAATTACATGAAATTTGTGTGTCTCTGCATGTAACTTAATGTACATTGTAACACATAGTGTATAAATATTGAACACAATAGCACTGAATAGTAAATACAGACATTCATGCAGATTAGTTGAAACTTTCTCCTGTTACATTTTCCTGCTTTTTACAAATATTGCATACACGTGGGACAACCGGAGTCTTTCAGATAACTTGTAGGCAGGGATTATAACGCCAGCCGGTCATCGGACAATGTTCGACCAATTTAGTCAATTGTCCGTTCGATTGTGCGCATGAGCGAACAAAATGTCCGACGAGGCTTGTCATAGTCACTGTTTTGCGTCGCTGCATGAAGTATTTGCATTCGCTACAGGGACAGACTAATTTTTGTAGGCGTAACGTTTGCATCGCACGCAATTAACGTTGGCGTACGGTATGCTTGGACCGTGGTAGCGTTTATAGAGCATAGCGTTTTAAAACATAACCTATGGTGCCCATGCGCCGTCGCACGTCACTAGCCACGTACAGTTACGTACTCTAGTGTCGGGATCGAGTAACTTCTGTTACGTAAATTCAAAATTATGTAAATTTACGGCGTGGATAAAGCGTTTGCGTAGGACGGTAGGAATGAAGCGTATGTCAAAAGTATCGTACGTAAACGCAAGAAGCAGGGAATTGCAGTAACAGAATATAGCAAAGGCTCATAGCGTTATAAATGCTAAAACGGAACAGAGGCTAAAAAAAAAGTTTGATTCCACTGTGTGAATTACCTACCGGCTATATAAGCACTATGAGGAGGCACCACCGCAGGCCTTTACCTTTAATTTAGACGACTGGGACTTGATCTTTTATAGCCTAATGTGCATGTAAGGTGTACAACAATTTGTTGTTTCAAACATGAATAATGCATGTCCTGTCAATCAATAATGATGTCCGACCATTTTCAACTATGTCAGGACACTTTGTTAGGACAATTTTTTCACTCCGCTAAAAACCCTGTGTAGGGTCAATTACGTTAAGTCTTATTGTGTTCGATCTCAAATGGATGCACGTTTTGTCTTCTGAGTTATACACTGAACAGTCCAAACTCAGCCAGACTTTTGCCTGAGGGGAAGGAGGTGGCATACCATGATGCATTGCAAGTGAACGCTATAAATTTCAGTGTGTCTTTGATGGTATGACATTTTAAGGGCTTCAGTATGGGTGCGGCTCAGACCATGCAACAAGAAAAGGAAGATTCCAAACGATCCCATATACACAAGAGCACATTCAAGATATTACATATTCAAAATTCAAGGGTTACAGCAACGCCTAAGCAATTTGCCGCATTAACACACACAGTGTAATACGACCCTCATCATCCCGTTTACAATGAAGGCCCCCCCATATACATGTATTATGGGGGAACATTGTAAACTGAGTGACAGTTGAAAATGCTATATTTGTGCTGCTGTTTATAATTACATATCAGTATAGACCTTTTTCATGTGTCATGTGACCATTCCGTATTCTGCCACACATCATTGCCATTCAATATAAATTAATACACGACATATCGAGAAATTGGCGGTCAAAAGGATTACGCGGTATTCGGTCATAGCGTAATTCAATGTCCATAGAAAATGTATGGACGCATTCAGAAAACTGCAGCTAACTGCAGAAAAAAAAACAAATATTGACTAGCTGCTCTCGGATTTGCAATGTGGGGACTAGTTGACATATTTTGTGTAGTTTTTCGCAACTTAAGTACCTATATCCGCACTTCCACATTAATTATGCAAGGTTTCCAATGTCCATTCATTTTTTCTCATTTCCTTATTCAGTCATCAATAGTTTCCAAACCAAATGACATTTTCCTTACCTGCTCACGGATTACATGAGAGTAATCAATGAACTTATTTATCATTATTTTTTCAGAGCTTAGGGCCTTCAAATCGCACTTCCCTTGAATGGTTAGTGAGATACACCCCACATTCAATGTGCCTACCACGATCATCACGTGCCACCCTATCGTCAGTCAGCCGTGCCCAGACCTGATTGTTTTTTTGATGTTGTATTAATGACCAATATGTACACTGACTTAGCATGACCCCTTGTAAGAGTGGGCACTACACAACCAATTATTTTCAACCTGTTCCAGGGTTGTTAACAACCTGTTCCGACCCTAGTACATCAGGGTTGTTTTGACCCTTGCGGGCAATAGCCTGGACCAGGGAAGAATTTAACTGGCCAGAAACAACCTGGATCACCCCTGAACCAGGACTGGTAAGCCCATTCAAAAAAGCGTGGCCCCGCTATATCCTATGCTTTATATAGATTTTTATAAGTAGTTATTTGCTTTCATTTGTTGGCAAAGATTCATTGAAAAACAACATTACAAATAGAGCACTTATATTCCGTTCATGTTCGGTAACAACAGCATACGATGATTTCCACTCTAAAAGCAATAGGAATGAAGTTATGAACGACACTTTTGCATGTCTTGCTTACGTGTGGAAGATGCCTGTTCCTTGCAAAAACAGTGCAAAATAGATAACAGAGAAGTGAATTACTATAAACTTACCGTCTATATAGTGGATGAAGTCCATTTCTATCCCTACAAAAACGAAGAGTAGCATTCACAACTAACAGTCTTGGTAACGACATACCATGATGATACATGTACATGAATGTACGATATGTAACTTACCCTCTAAGTAATCTGACAGAGGGCTGTACAGCTGAAATGATAATTCAAACACGAGGAAAATGCAATGATAACTTGGCGTTGCTAGCCACGTGCGTAGACCAACGTAAGAACTTACGATTGCGGCAGGCCTGGTCATGGTAAATCGGCACCAGGCTTATTTCGGTTAGCTGAAATGCACACACGAAAACCATAAAACACAGTTCGAACGTATGAAGCTTACCTGGTATTGCTATTTTGGCTTCTCTTCTAAACACGATCCTTGCATAGGCTTACCGCGCAAACAGAACAGTACCAAAAGACAAGTTGGAAGAACTTACAGTTACGCAAGACCAGTCCGTGTATTTGAATGGTGATGAACGGGCATCTATATTCGTTCTTGGTGAATAACTCGGGGGCTTCTATCAACTTGCAGACATTTTACACGTGAATCTGATTTAATGTGCACGTGAGATTGGTAAATTATTTTTATTAATGAAAGAGACGGCTAATTCTCTAGGCAGTATTGGACGAATGTGCTGCATTCTAGAGGCCAGAGCTCATACCATGACCCTGTTGTGTTGGTGCTATTAGAGGTCACTTGGACAGATCAGTTTTGAAGCTCACGGTCACTGGGTCGTTCATTACTGCTCCAAGCTGGTAGCAGACATGGAAGATGATGACCTGGTATATTGATGCTCACTTACAACATACTCAGTAATATGGATTACAATGAAAGGAACGAAACCAGATTTTTTTAATACATGAAGGTAATACATCAAAAATGTCACAGTGAGTTTTGCATGCAATACACATTATAAGCGAAGTCCAATCATGAGGTAAATACACTTATTCTGACTGACTGGTTCACGTTCAATTGTGGTGGTAATGGTTTGTTGTGAAAACCTACAAGACTGTCCACACTGATGCACAAATGAAACTGAGTGTGAGACTTCTGTAGAGACAACAAATCTCAAAATATTTGTTGTTTTGAATAAAGGACAAAGAAATCCATTTAATTGTGGCTGTGCTTGGACTTGTGTAACCTGGACCTCCATGTGCTGAATAATACAAAACGACTTACACAATGGACCACCACTGGTCTTAAAATTTGCCACCAGCAGTCCTACATCTATCTAGGGAGCAAAACATTAACTGGGTGTTTAGTGATACAAAACTCACTTCATTCGAAGTTGTCCTCTGTAGCTTAAGCTGAACAAAAGTACCAACGTTGATAAGCTGCCCATCATCAGACTCCACAGCATTGCATTGAAGCACAGAAGTATTGTAGTCGATTTCATGCGTAGAAAAAAGACATGAGAAGTTTGTTGCTTCACTGATTGAAATGCATCCACTGCATAGCTGGATTTTGACATCCTTCAGCTTAATGGCAGATGTGCTACACTGTGGTATGCAGTCTGATAATACACAGCTCAGCCAATCAACACACAATGTACATTTACTTTTTATGGACATGTACACTGACATATGTGTGCTGCACGCATTCGTATGTACCTTACGAAGAGTTCCATGTTTATAGATTTCCTTGCTTGAGCAGCTGCGCATTGTTTCACCATTAAGAAATGTTTGCACCATTGTAGAGCTAAAAAGATTTACCAAGTCATCGCCACATCTGCTGGACTCAAGAAACACTGTCAACACTTATCTTTTTGAGAACTGTATAGGACCATATACCTCTCAGAGTTGATTATGCCTCCAGAAAATGTAAAGTAGATACTGTTAAGTACAGCAAAACTGTGTGCTATGTCCTTGCTAGGTGCCATCTTATTGCCGTATACATTTTGGCTTCGGATCAGTGAATTGTAAGTCTCGCATCTGCCGCAAAAATCATTGTTAGCATTTGCTAGTGCATCATTGTCTCACCTTTCTGTGTTGTATGATGATGGATGTCCAAACAATTCTATGTACTCTGGAAGATGCATCAGCAGATGTAGCTTAGGCTTCTTCCTGTGACCAGGACAATTGCGTTGCACTGTTTGTACAAATGAGCAGCAAGCATCTCGATACTCATTAATCCTCTCCAGGTAGAGTTTGTCACAGTATACCAATTTGAACAGCTGTGTACACAAATTTGTTAATGTACAGTGTACTATTCAAACTTATATACCTTGGACAATCCAAACCATACTTCTGTTTCAGAAGCAGTCAGGTATGGGGCAAAAATAAAAAGTGATAGCTGTGCTAGTACTTTAAAATCTCTTCCTACAAAAGAACGGTAGTAGCGAGTTATATCACGTGACAACCTGTGGCTAAACCCAGAGAAGTTAAATGCTGCTATACATCCAGCTATCTCATTTTTCTCTCTCTTGGATAGGCGCCCCATAAAGTCCCTCAAAAAGTACTTGTAAATCCCAAGCAGAAATACATGGAGGGCTTCTAATGGAGTGCACCTAAAACAAAATATACACTGTAAATTATGTCAAGTACTATAGATTAAAAATCATACCGATGCAAATCCACATCCAATTGAAGTAGAGCATTCTCAACTTCTGTTATCCCATACAAGTTACGAACATGCTTCTTCTCAGTTTCCGTCAAACATTGCTGTATTGATTGAATATGCTGCAGCGTCTGTGCTTTAGTTCTGTATTCAGCAATGTTATCCAAACCTGTGGAAGAGTTAGTCTGAAAAAAAAAGTATGATAAGCCATGGGGAAATCATGTGTACTATGAATACCATGCACACTCTGCAGAATAGAGATGCAGTGCTTCCTAAGTGATTGCAAATCTCTGAGGCTCTGGGTTTATCACTGAGGATGCACAACACAGATGGAACAACTATGACATCGCATTTAAAGTATGCATCATAAACTATCATCCCTTCATTTTGAAGATGAAGCAACTCTTCAACCATAGGTGCAGCCATTTTAATAGCTGAAACTTTGTTAGATGAACAAATGTAATGAATGTTTTGAAGTTTGCTGTTCTCCTCATTTGGTAAACCAGCCAACCTAAATGACCATGAATCAAATTTATTCCATATCTTTGAACGATTGCCACTTGTGTCATCTGAGAATAAAATGAGCGGAACGATATAAACTGGCTTGCCCTGAGAGCACTCTTTAAACTTGTGGGGAGTGCAGTACTCTTGATGCTCCTGCATACAATTTTGTTTCATTGCTTGAGTAAGTGCCACACAAAACTACATGTATAAATACCTGGACTGTTAATTCCTGGAGTATTGCTTCATTCTCTGTTTGCCTGTACAAGCCAGATATCCACAATGCTGCATTTGGCAAAACTTGAAGGGTGTTATGGCTGAAGATGGAATACATATCTCCCAGAATGTAACAGTCTGGCTTCTCAGCATCAGGATGCTTGCTCAGCAGTTGCACTTTCACAGAAATATCCTCAATGCCTTCCTAAGAAAGGGATTTGCATGCATGTATATATATGTTAAAATGTGCATAGTACTTACCTGACAAACAAACTGAACAATATGACCTATGGCTAGAATGCCAACAATGTGAAACTGTACAAAGTCACCAAGAAACACATTTCCAATTGAGGACACACTGCACATAGGAGACTGCAGTGTTGGATTTTGTCTCCATTCTAAACCATGATACATCTCTCTGGCCAGGAACGAAGTTTACAATGAAATGATTCAGTGAACATAGTATGACATACTTGATCTCTCCTTTCGGTATCACTGGGTAGCGCTTCAGTTGCTTGGCAATATAATGTGTACCCATACATTTCCACACCTGATCTTGAATTGTGTTGACATAAAACGGAATGCCTTCCTTTGTGTAGCACTGCAATTTGAGTAAAAAAGTATCCATTGATTTTGCTGCACACACTCACCTTTTTAGGAGGAGTATAAGAAGGCAGAAGAAAATTTTTAACAGCTGTCATACTTGGAAGTGTTGGATTTGTTTCTTTTAGAGTACTGAATACAAATTTCAGATTCTTCTCTCCCTATAAATGGGTGCATGTAGTATGCATGCTGCATCCAACGTAAATCAACAACCATTGGATGAGGACTGTGTGCAAGAAGATAGGCTTGAGCATATGTTCGAGAAGGAAATGGTAAATAATTTCCTTCGTCATTTGCAGTGGTGCTGATTTCTGATTCTAAATCTGTTAAAAGGTGCATGCGCATTTACACGTGCATGCAGTCATGTCTGCATGTTTTATACATGTATGTTTGCAATTAACTTACCACTGGCTTCATATTCATTGACTGAGTCTTCATCCGCACTTGAGGCAGAGTTACAGGAAGTAGAGCCCCTCCCCTCAATTGCACACACATCAGGATCAGCTAGTTCAGTAGTGCTCACAATGGAGTTTTCGCATTGTTCAGCTTCTTCCGTTTCTAAATCTGACTCTGTTCTTGCGGTTGCTTGAAAAGCAGCAAAGTCAGCAGCGTTTTTCAGCCTTTGCAGATGATTTCTTGAATGTAAGTGACGTTCATATTTCGAACTAAAAAGAACTCTTTGTTGCACGGTTTGCAAAAGAACTGGGTACATGACATCCTTGTTTTCTTCGTCACGTGCGCGCACTGAAAACAAAGTACTGTGAAAACAAATGCACATGTCGCTGCAAGTATGGCCACCGCCTCGTTTGTCTACCACCCAGTCCTCTCGCAATCGAGCTGTGAACCCATTTTCGGCAACATCTTTACCATCTTCATTGTCTAATAGCTCATCGGCTGATGCAGCAAGGGCAGGAACGTCCGCAGCTCCATCAGGACTTTCCCACCTAAGTTCTTCTGTGGCAGGAGCGTCCGCAGCACCATCAGCAGGACCTTCCCACGTAAATTCTTATGTTGCAGGACCATCTCATTCGCCACCAGATTGCAACGCTGCAATGAATAGTGCAGAAATAGCTGCGCGCTTTTCCTCGATGGAAGCTAAACTGGGGAGAGTTCTCGCCGAACTGGAGGACATTAAGAAATCGTTAGCCAAAAAGAACTTCCTCCAAAAGGGAAGTCCCAAAGAGGTAACTGCAGAACACATCATGCATTGTATTACTGATATGATTATGCATGTATAAATAGCTCGCATTGAGAACTGCAGTGGCAAACCTCTTCTGCGAGACTGTTTCCAGATTTCCAGCTGAAGAAAGTATCAATGTAAGTTAATACATGCATGCACTGATGCATGCTAACATTTGCATTGCAGGCTGTTATTGCAGACATACTAGGCAATGATATAGTCTCTCAACCAAAGAAATACGAGACTGCACTCCGGTATTGCAAGTCTAAATTTACTGACTTACGAAGTGAAGAAAGACGAAAGGTTATCTGCATGCAACCTTGCATGCTGTTTATCACAATTACATAAACTCAGGTGCTGGGTAATCCGCCACATACGAAGTGTGCCATCCTAGCTACAAAAGAGCTAGCCAAACGAATTGTGAAGAGCATTCATGCGGACAGAACTCTAACCGAGATTTACGAAAAGCACTTGGCAATGTTCGTACGTTATGCAGATCTGAAGGCATCAATGCATGCATGTTAACATGCACCATGCAGTATACCGGTATTCTTTCATAGCGAAAATTTGTTCGATGCTGCCACGATGCCAGCAAGGTGAAGCATACTGAGTTCACCAAATGGATGGAGGAATATTACCCCACCTTAAATGATGAACAGTGGAGGGGTATTATGGATGAAGACCGTGGCATAATTTATGAGCGTTGTGAGGAGGTGTCTGAAGAAGAAGTGGCTGAGTGAAGACACTGACTAATAACCTAGAACTGAAGATCACTTATCATTTTTGCTGCTTACTGTATGTAACCTTCTTTTTTGATCGATGTGTAGCTAACTAAAAGAACATTCGGATGCAAGGAGATGCACCGGTTATTATTTATAGTCATGTTGCATGCATGACCAGCACAGAGGTCATAATGCATTGTATACATGTATGTTGTGAAACAATATTTATAGAGTGAAGAAAAATTTCATAGACTAAACTGCCCAAACCCTTCATTTCAGTTTTTAATAGTCAGACTTCATACAATTCAAGAGTTGTCTCACTTTAACCCTAGCTGTCGATTCTTGAAATCTTGTACCAAGATGGTTCCCATTCAGACTACGTTTCACCATAGATATTATAGTCTATGGTTTGACCAAACATTACTGTATAATGACATTCAGAAGTTAAAAGTGCCAGTGTAGTCCATCACCATATACACTAAGTTTATTCACGTAGTGACATGAAATGTGCCAATCTGGAGTGTTTTCATGAACACCATTGCATAAACATCACCTGCGCGTTAAACGCAACAGTATTGTAACAGGCCTGTTTATCGGGAAAGAAACGGGTGTTCCAAAATAAACACTTTAATAATCATAGGTTTTCTATTAAACATCTGAGTAGTGCGCATAATTTTCTAAGGAGACAATACGGTCCGATTTACAACCCTGAAAAACACGCTCGGTACAGGGCGGAAGTCCTGCACCAGTGCTGGTACAGGACTTCATGACTGTTACGGACTGGTTCCGGGCTGACGGGAATTGGTTGTGTAATTGGGATTATATGTTGCAAAGACGGAGGTGGCGATTACACAGAGGAGTTTGCCACTTATAGAATCGACACAGGAGTGCCTGGGCATGACAACCAACCAGTCTTTTGACGGAAGCATCTTGCAAGTCTCAGAGTCCTAGGTTAGCATGAATGTGACACGTACATGATTACAGTAGCTACGTCCGTAATAGGCTAAATGGTTGAATGGTTGTGTAACTGTACTATACCGGAGCGTTAGTACAAATAAGCATGCAGGCCCGTAGCTAGGAAGTTAGGGGGGGGGGGGGGGGGGGGGGGGGGGAATCGATTAATACTTCTGAAAGCATTTATCCGGGGGCCCAAATACGAGAGCGGTGGGGGGAAGTCCGTCAGGTTCCCCTCGCGTTTAGCGGGCCAAATACGAAAAGGGAGACACCTTCGGGCCTAATGCATTTTTATAAGTACCATAACTAGAAGAGGCGGAACTCAAGCATCGAACGGGGGAGGGGGGGGATCCCCCCCTGGCTATGGGCCTGATAAGAGCTTACACATAGTGAGGTTACGTCATAGATCTCTTAACTATCTACATGTATGGTAAAGTCTGGTACAAACGGTGGAAGCATCAAATGTACAATAGCACATTATAGCAGTCATACACTTGCGGTACGCACTTTATTGACCTTTCCCATTGACTTATTAAAGATTCCACACTTTTAACTTTGCAACAGTTAGTCCGACTTTAAGTTGAGGTGCATAAGATTTGTGTCAACTATAACATTTGAAAACTACCATGTTTTCTCTGCCCCATATGTGTATGTACATGTATATGGGACAGTTTCCACGAAAACGGCCCATCGCATATATATAATACATGACTGTATTAAATGTTATAAAAATTCTTTGTGTTTGAATCATTATAACTTCCGAATCATTAAAGCTATCGACTTCCTATTTTCAACACTTCATACATTTTGGGGGCCTTGCACTTGACTGTGCAAGTATCGCAACATCCAATACCCCACCGGGTTCAAACCTACCATAACTTTCGGTAGGAGTAATTAAATCGCTTCAAATTCGGTTTGTAAATAGAGAGGTCCCTACATTTTCCCGCTTGATATGGCGGGACACAATTTGCCGTGATACATACAAGAACCTGTGTACCCACAAACCGAATTTTAAAAGCGATTTGATTACAGGAGAACCGAAAGGTATTTGGCGGGTTTGAACCTAGTGGGGTATTGATCATACATTGCAATACCCCAAAACGTATTTCACCATACAGAAATGGTGTGTAGTATGAAGTGTTGAGAATAAGAAGTCAATAGCCTTAACCGTTTGGAAGTTATAGCGATTCAAACGCAAGGGAATTTTGAGGGGCAATTTTGTGGAAACTGTCCCATATATATAAATATGTGTGCATACATGTATGTGGTACATGTATGTATGTGTTTTATGTACATGAAAATTCTATGTTCTTGACCTTCATGCCTTCTCAGCCTTGTAGAGACTCACTGATGGAAGAACCATGTGTGTAGCTATGTTGGTGATTCAGTGTCAGCTCTCTTTAACTATTCGGCATGCTCCCGCCTGAAAGAGTGCTGCAGATGTAAAATAGGTCACAGTCAAGTTGAACTTTGATTTAGGAGTATTGGAGTTAATGATACATTAGTGTGTGCTTAATTGTTGTCATTTCAGTACTTCACCACAGGCCTATTGCTTTCTGGCCACTTAATTATATGTAAGTTTTTGTTTTAAGTAATGAATTGCTTCCGAAGGTGATAAAAAGATCTTGTTAGGAGTGATGTTGTTTTATGGGACACAAATATAAGGCATAATCTCCCTGTCTGAAGTAATATCTGTGGATGCTATCACAGCCTCACCCGTCCACCAAAGGGTACTGTCAAAGAAACTAGAGGACCCAGTTCTCATTGTTGTTGAAAGCATCATCACCTGCTGACAAGGCTCAGCTGCTCTCTGTGTCAGCACCTCATGCTGCATCCTGGCTACTGGTCACACCTCCTAGTCTTGACTGAACTTCGAACCCAATGAACTGTAATTCTCCATCCAATGGTGGCTAGGGATGGACACTGCTAGCGGCTCCCCATGTTCTTTGTGCCCTGGCGCTACTACCTGTAAACAGGGTGGTGATGTTGTCCAGTGCTCAGCCATTGAATCACATATAAGTAACAATGAGTAAACAAGCACATACATGTAATACATGTACGTTGTGGGTGCAAGGGTCAAGCATTTTAATAAAAGATGATGGTGCAGGGACTGATACAGAAAACAAAAGATAGAGGCAGCAAAAACTGTTTGTCATTCGCAACCACCCCCACGATGGGTGTGGCCTTAGGAAGGACGGTATCACGTTTTTGAGAGGTGACTCTTTCATTGTAAGGGCATCCTGTTCAGCTGATCCTGACAAGAGAGTATAATTCAATTTCAGTGATGGATCCAGGATTTCCAGTTTGTGGAGGGGGGGGGGAAATGACCCATGCCCACGTCCTGCTCCAGCTGGGGTATGGGGGAGCGGCTGTAAGCTCCTCCATAGGGTCTAGGGAAGAGCACATTACATTTTAATTCGACATCAACCCATAGTCAAAGAGTGTATGGAAGCACTTGTGCCTACAGTACATGTACACAGATAAAGCCCATTACATAGAGGTGTAGCTCCTCCCATGGATGTGAGATACTGTAAGACAACCACAGGCATTACCATTCACACACACACACACACACACACACACACACACACACACACACACACACACACACACACCCTCCTTCACAAGAAATCCATGTAAAGGTATCTGCCACACTATCTGCCAATCAAGTGAAGGTCAGTATACACAGCTCACAAGATGCGTATTCATTTTAGCCAGGACAATGGTTGTGTACACCTTGGACTGCCCTTGTGGGTTTTGTGGTAGCGGTCAGGCCCCAAGGCCAACATAAACAACAGTACCTAGGGAGTATAGAAGGCCAACAGTATACCATATCAACGCTAATAGTACATGGCTACACTACTCCCTTCTCCTACAACTCTTCTCTCTGCTAGTGGAGCATACTGCCCCAAACATTCATGACTCCAACAAGTCAGTACAGGGAGGATAAATGGTATGTGTAATTTGTCACATATGTCCCTGCTGGTGTACATGTACATGACTACAGGAGGACAGGAGAGAGGGAGTGAGGGAGGGAGAAAGTGAGTGAGGGAGGGAGGGAGTAGGTGAGACAGGAGAGAAAGAAAGGGAGGAGAGAGGGATAAGAGCAAAGAAAGATGGAACACAAACTAAGTGATTGAAGTGTACACAATGTACCTGGGCAGGCTGGCTGCAGCACTGATGACGCCCAACACTACATTCCAATTGGAGTGCAGTGCCTGCGGGTGTGACTGGAGGATCTGTCCAACAGATAACGTACTGAGCACAGATCATATACATGTACCATGCACACTGTTATTTGCGTATGTTGCACACAGTAGCAGAGAAGACATACATGTACATGTACAAAGTGAAGGGGAGGAGGCCGGTGGTGTTGTAGCTGATCACAGTAAGGGGCAGGACACCTGCCAGAGCACCATTGCAATACAAACTGAAGTTGATGAGGATGCCATTACTGTCAGTTGGCAAGTCCCAAGACACAATAATGTAGGTGGAGCCCACATTCTGCACCGACACAGCATCAAATTCATCCGGTGCTGGGGAAAGGAGGGGGAAGAGGATGACATGCACACAATGACATCACACATACATGTACATGTATACACAGTCAGTGACACACACATACACACGCACACACAATCACGCACACCGATGGTACCATTCAGGAGGGGATAAGACACATGCTGTAAGGGGTTGCAATGCCATATTTGCTCGACGTGCTGGGAAATCCCTCAAAGTAGACTTTCATGGTCAGCAGTGGGACAATCACGGCAGTGATGGCCGCTGCATGCACCGTATCCACGGTGACGTAGAAGGTATCGGAGGCCTGCTCAAACAGTACCACGTACCCCTGGCCATCACAGAGGTTACAGGAGGGGACTGCACAACACTCGCACCGACGTACAAGCTCCACATGACCGATGAGTTCTGAAACTCACAGTGTGCCACTGACCATCGTTGAAGGTTCTGGTACTGTTGGATCCAACGACAGCTGGTCCAGAGCCCACATTGAGCAAACATTAACCATGGCAACCCGCCATGAAGCTTCACCTCCAGGATGTCAGTCATTACACTGTTGATCTGGTAGAAGAGAATGCCGCTGGGGTTGTAGGTATGGAACTGGACTGTGGCCTGGTTAATAAAACCACAAAGGAACATGTGCCCGCTGAATGTAGCCAGGCCCCTACAGTCGAAGGAGGTGCCCACATCTCTGACTGGGACTTAAGGCTGGGAACTCGATGGTGCAAGGTGTAGGCGGTGATGACATAGTCGGGTTGGAGGGAAGCATTCCATTGGAGGGACATGGAAGAGGAATTGGTATTGAGGATGAGGGGAGAGCTTGGCCCACAGGTGCTAAGGGTGTGAGAAAGATACAAAGTGGTTGTCAATGACCACTTGGGGCTTTGTTGAATATAATTGAACACATAACACATAACCCACACACATATCATGTGCACATGGCACACATGCATGCAAATGCTGCTTGTGTGTGTGAATGTGAGTATGCATGAATACATATGTTCACACACACACACACACACACGTGCCTCACATAGATTTTCATTGCAATACAGGGTGTGTGGCACCTACATTACTTACACAGCATGCGGCGTGAGCGGGGCTACAAATACAAAGTCGTGTTCACAGTAAATCGGGGTTGGGGTATATAT
Source organism: Ephydatia muelleri (assembly GCA_013339895.1). Classification (NCBI taxonomy): domain Eukaryota; kingdom Metazoa; phylum Porifera; class Demospongiae; order Spongillida; family Spongillidae; genus Ephydatia; species Ephydatia muelleri. The sequence goes on along the minus strand of JABACO010000003.1, from coordinate 11,163,307 downwards.
AATAATCAGAATATCAAACACTTCCAAAGGGTGGGGTTTCCCCAAGAAAGTTGCCCCCCCCCCCCCCCCCCCCCCCCCCCCCATCCCACACAGGATCAGCAGGCCGACAGTGCAGTCACAGCGTTCAGAGCAGTAACATTGGGAGCAGCCTGGGATGTGGGCATGGCTTGTAATGTCTTCAAGCTGCTGGAGTTGCGTTGGCCACACCCACCAGATGTGCAGGCCTGTACCAGTATGTACGCTGAAAACAGTTGTAGTCCATATACAGTGTATGGTATTGGACAGGGCAGGGATTTACCACTCCCACCCCCTATCCACCCCCTGGTTTGCCCCTAATTTGAATAACCCAGGGAGAAAGCCAACAGTATACCATATCCACACTCAACAAGGCCACCAGAATAGGGAGAAGACCAATAGTATAGGGAAAAGGCCAATAGTATAGGGAGAAAGCCAACAGTATATAGGGAGAAGGCCAACAGTATAGGGAGAAGGCGAACAGTATAGGGAGAAGATCAACAGTATAAGGCCAAAAGTATAAAGACAAGGCGAACAGTATAGGGAGAAGACCAGCAGTACAGGGAGAAGGCCACCAGTCTAACAATAAAGGAAGAAGACCAACAGTATAAGGAGACGGGCAATTTACGGTTCGGGAGTAAAAGGGGGAAGGCTACCACTGGTTATAGTACAGGGAGATGTCCACCATTATAGAGAGATAGCCAACTGTACTAGTATAGGGAGAAGGCCATATCTACTCCTTCCAAGATATGCACATAGGGCCGAACACTACCCACTGCCGAACATACCCTACGCTACTACAGTATACTCACCATAACACCTGCGTCTCAGAAGATGAAAGCATGAAGAGCATACGTAGTTCGATCCCTGCATGCATCATTGTGCCTAATTGTTGCGCTCCACATCTCCAGTGCCGATAAGTTAATTTTAATTTGTGTATCTAATTGTAATTCAAATTGTATTGATAGTTAAGTTACGTTACAGACAAAAGTTTATAACCGTTAACCACTACTAGCTAGCCGACATAATATTAATAATTATACCTTTTTCTAAGATGACGCAATTACGAAATGACTACTTCATTTATGAATAAATTATGCGCGGTAGAAATTAAATTTTTGTCTTGATTGTAGTTTACGAATGGTTAATGGTATAATCTTATAAAGCACAGATTCACAATCAGTCTGATTTATTGTAAATTATAAACGTGTTTGAAATTCAATTTGAAAAAAAAAAGCAAGATGACCGCCTATGTATGGGCCATTTCTCCATATGATCCGCCATGTTGGTAGACAGGTTTTACGGAAATATTCGACATAAATTACGTGATGCGTTGATATCTGACGCAATGTACGTACATCGTATTATTAACTCGTATTGAACAGTAGTAGAAATAGTTTGTCAGAAATGGCCAGACAAATGGCCAGTCAATATGTAAATTGGCTGGCCATTGGCCTGTTTTGCCTGGTCATCGCATGTCAGTATTAGTTAAGAGTACAACCCTACTGATACATATAATAACAATGTGCTGATAACACTACCTGGTAAACTCAATCATATGCAAATTCATCCCAGCCATCAAGCATGTTGGTACAGGATTCATCATCAGGCTCATCATCTTCAACTTCATCATCTTCACCATATTGATGAGATTTCCTGACTGGTCTTCTACATTTGGCATTCCACCACTTTTGGATGCTGCATGTCATCTGGGTTGAAGTCCTTCAATGGAATGTCATCAGCATTCAAAGCCTCTCCAACTGTATCATTCCCCATTCTTGATCGCCTATCACCTTTCAGAAGTTTCAAGGTGGAAACGATCCTGTCCACATTGGATGCAGTTAGAGTAAAAAGAAGTCTACCAAGGATTAGTATATTAGGCCATCGGGTTGCAAAATGTAGCACATGGTTGTAAGAGGTCTGAAAAGAATGCGCATCCTAGAACACATTTAGCATCTATCCATTTTTTGAGATATCCCTGTAGCTTGGAATGGTGTTGTGATTTTGTTGTAGTGTCCTCTATCAATATAATGCAGCAAGGTGGCTTGTGTAAGCACCACATTTTGAAAGAACTCGCTTCATTGCATTTACCTTGTGTGCGACCCACCTAGTTCCAATAGCCTGTAATGCTCTAACACCAGAATAATCAAATTTACAAAAACTGCTTCCAATATGATATGATACCCTCCAGCTCGCTGCACTTTTTTGGTGACTTATCATAAATGTAATATAGCCGAAGTATATCATATCATCAATTTGGTCAAAAGTGGAGGACTTGAGTGCATCCTTGATAGCTAACTCTGCTCTGTGTGCAAGACACCACATCCCAGAAAATCCATGGTAATTCTTTTCCCACTAATCCCTTCAAACCAGCTGCAGCAATGACAGAGAAACTTGCATTATCAATTAAAGTATCAGGCACTGTGTGAACTTGAAGCACGGAATGGATAAAAATTGGTACTTAATACACCAATACAAATGCTGGTAAAACCTTTTGCCATTATGTTGCTGAATCAAAAAGAGATATTTTAGCAAAATAAAAAAAACTTGCATCATGCCAAAGAGATGAGAAAGTTCATACTAGGATGATGTTCTTTGCTATAGGGAGACCTCAAGCTGTCACAGCTGTAGGGCTTTTCGAATGCTTGCAGAGTGCACTAAAAAGGATTGGTCTTCAAGCCATCAATCCATAACACTGCAAATCATTTGTTGGAATTGGAACAGAAGCTGCTAGGACTAACAGCAAAATAGACTATTTCTTTTGCAGCTTGGCAAATCCATCATCTGGTATCTGTTGAAGAACTTAGGCAATAGGGGCGCCCTTCTCCATGGGATTGTGGTTTGTTCTTTTTGAGAGTCATTGCATGGTTGTGTTGATCAGTAATAGCGTGATCTTTGATGCTGCTGGTTCGGATAGAATTAGCCCCCGCAATCTATTTGTTGCTGAAGTTCCTCCGTCCGACAATCCTGGTTTCAAACTTCGTGCATTCCAAGCACTTCAGCTTTGTCACACTCTTACCTTCTACGTCGCAATCCAGCCATGAGAACGTGCAACATTCTTTGTCAAATTCCTTTTACCATTTCAGAAATGTCGCGTGAGAAACTGCGCGTCGTTTTATCCTAGGCTTCAGGATCTATATTTGCACGCTTCATTACTATACTATGATTCTACTTACCGCCTTAAACGAGCTATTGTGGTACATGAATACTATTATAAACTAAAATAGTACCACGTTTCGTTTCGTTCAAAATCACGTTATGCGCGTTTAAACGCAATATGTACGCGTAGTGAACGCGTAGTTCATAGGCTGCTTTCAATTATCGTGTATAAGTGCTACTCGTTAGTACGGAACGCGTTTCTACGGTACATGATATTATCGCATACAAATTTCGAATGATCACCTATAAATAATTACATGCATTAAATCTACTCAATTGTTCATTTTGCTCCTCCATTAATCTCGGCTGGTGTCGGAAAGTCATTCTGATCGCTCACGCCTGCTAATAGAACCTCGAACTATACGTGTATAAACGCGTAGCATGTGCTCCTAAACGCAACTGCGCAAGCGTACGTGGGAATTACCTCAATTGCGTTAATGAACACCTTATCAACACCAATAGCTTACACGCGTAGGGATCGCGTGTAATTGTAAAACACATCGCGTAATGTTTCCGTTTGCGTACAAACGATAAGTAACTTTTTGCACGTCACATGTTCGCAATTGTAATTACGCAACGCAGCTGTTGTGGACATGAATACTATTATCAACTAAAATTGCATTGTGTGTTGACATGTTATGCATGTAATTGACCGGTCATAATGTAAAATCAATAGCACATTTGGTCGGTCATTTAGCTCAAATGCCCGGAAAATGGCCATTGGCCGACCGCCATTTCAACCACTGCAGTATTGCAATTCAACACAGATACTACGTGAGGAAAATCTCAGGGCTCGATACCTCTCCTAGCTCATTTCGGATACGCTACTGCAAACACTAAATGATGTCACTACGATTTTACATTTATGGCACATTCCTTTTGTTAATTAATTCTATATTAGCCATGAGTTAACTTAATATTATTATCAGTCTTTATACGAATTTTGTACATTGAACTCGATAGTGCGAGCTTTGGAATAGATTTTCAGGTAAGATAGCCAGAAGTCCAAAGGTATGCTGTGCCTTCTTAACATCCCTGAAAATGGGGGGGGGGGGGGGGGAAGGCTCCCTGGAAATTATAACACACACACTCTCAAGCGGGCGAGAGGAGGGTTGGAGCTTTGTAAGGCGAAGCCCCAGAAGCCAAATGGTATGTGATTATTCCAAGCACGACGATGTGATGTATGGCCTAGCAGTTTCTCCGTCATTTTCAGCCGGTATCGAATGTCATGTATGTGTTTTATAAATGAGAAGGGCACACGCGGCAGAGTGACGTATAGCCACACCTCCGCATAATCGCGTTCATTGTTCTTTTGTAAGTAGGGGGAGTTTAAAATAGTGATATGCCACGGAATTATATTTATTTACTATCCTTGGATATTCGTCCGTCATCCCATGATGCACAATATCTATTGATAATGAAGCGCCGCGTGACCAAATTGCGCTCAAGTGGGAGAAGTCACATTCTGAAGGCATGGGATGAATTCCTTATTATTATAGAATTGATGAACTGTAGCTGACCTTTGAGGACAAGCAAAAAAGCAGAGAAATGTATAGCTGATGTTTTAAACTTGTGAGTGTTTTAATACTACCCAGATGACCCATATTAAAGGACCAGGGGAAATCAGCACAATTGATTAATCCACACATATATAATTCTAATTATGCACATAAAAGCAGCACAAGTCAATGCATGAACACATCGTATAACATGTGACACACAACAAAAAAGTTTTATATAATGTTTTTGTCGAATATGTTGGGAAGTGTCTCGATCTTTCTCTCTGAAGTGAACGCTGTACTTACCACTGAGCAACAACCCACTTCAGAACTGTGACAACGCAACCTGGAAACTATTTTGAGATCGTAGAAATCTTTAATCCCCCGGTGTGCGTGCGAGTGTGTGTGTGTGTGTGTGTGTGTGTGTGTGTGTGTGTGTGTGTGTGTGTGTGTGTGTGTGTGTGTGTGTGTGTGTGTGTGTGTGTGTGTGTGTAGATGTACACTGTATATGCAATCATGTCAGTGTAGATTTCGTAAAATCATTCTAAGTTATTGCAACCATTACATCGTGCATCGTGTCGTACCATGCCTGGACGCAAAGGTGGCACTGCATGTGGCTATCATTTTTTCTGCACTTTCTGAAACGAATATTAAGTGTCTGTTAGCCAGATTCAGCTAAGCTAAACGGAAACTTGTAATAACTCTATTCGTTATCAACTTAACTTTCACCGCACAGTATTAAGAATCTCTACAGCTGCAGCTAGACGTACTATATTGCCTAATGACAATGTTGCAAGCCTCTTTGCTGTTTCCTTTCTCCTCTTGTTTTTCAACTCTGACCGTGTGTGCACATTGAATTGTCCACTGAATCATGATGTAAAACTTGAAGGCAATTTTTTGTGCATCAGTATAATTATGCGGCACGAATGAAGCATCACGTCTTCAAGGATATGGATTATTAATATAAGGAAGCAATATATCAAGAGCACAATCGAACCAATTACCTCTGCGCCCCACCCCCAAGCCTCTTGCATGTGCAACGTATGAATCTTGACACACCATAACTGTTCAAAGTAATGGGGCATTATTTCCACTGATGAATGGGTCCAGAGTAATAATGGATGATGTGTGCATGTCAGTGTGTGCATGTATTGTGTGTGTCATGTTTAGTGTTCTATGCTGGACAGTACGCTATATGTAGTGTGTATTTAGCAACGAGTAATGTATTATGTAATCAGATCAGATTTAAAACTGTTATTAGCAATGTGCTGTATTGCTAAGCCTTCATTAATTTTGTAACTAAGCGTATATAACACAGTAAAGTGTATACCTGGCTGATGTGTCAGATCACTGCAGCTTTAAATACCATTGACAAAACCGTTCAGCTTAACGCAGACAATGTACAGTCAACAATCGATATGGTTTTGAGCTTATCGGTAATTTTCAGTAAGTACATACACCTCTTATTGAACAAGTTGTTTCCTTTCTTTTTACACCACCATTGCTTTCAATTTATACATACACCAACTTTCTCATGGAGAATGTTTGTAGTTACTCATTCAATAAGAGGTGTAATTTACTGGTAAGCTCAAAACCTTATAGTAGTTGATCCTAAAACAATGATTGCATTCTTCACAGTAACTGATTACCATAACCATTGTTATTGGCTATGATACTTACTCCTGAGTCGTAATGATTGCTACAGAATTTCATCAACATTCAGTTGCAGCACTCTAGCTTGATCATAGTGGAATGAGTAACGCATTGGATTGATCATCAGTTTGCTCATATTTCATCATGCATGCAAAAGTAGCTTTATTACAATGAGAAAAATTTCATTTCTACGCGAGGGGGGGGGGGGGGCAAGAAAAACTGTACGGACCCCATCGTCCAATATTGTACAGTTTAAAGAGGGAAGTACGAATCTGCTTTCAAAATATAAATCGGACTTCAAAGAAAAAAGATATAACGGTTTTTAAAAAGGGGCGTAGGGGGTGGTACCCCCTGCTAAAATTACATGTTAAGAAAAATTCTCGTATTTTTTTATCTTTTTTCTTTCGCTTCGAATTTACATGGGAGTTGCATGATTCTATTTCTCTCACCTAAAAGACTTCGCTGAGATCCAATAAACAATCGCTAGACATTTGTGAAACAGGCAGCGAACGATTTAACATTTAACCCTCTCGCGGTAGTTTACTAATTTGGTTTAACTATGGATTGTGATAGGTGTGGCAAGCGCTTAAAAAGCAACCATATTGTTAACGTACAACGGCATTATGAATCCGATTCATGCCAACGGAAGACCGCAGAGATGAACCTGCAGAAAATGCAGCAATCGCAGCCACCTGCAGAAAAGAGGCAGCGGCTCCTGTGCACGAGCGCTACAAATGCCGTTGCTTGCAATGAATCGGTTGCCGTTGCTTGCGAGGAATCTGTAGCGGAGCCGAACCATAGGTTGCTTAAGCCGTTCTGTCGGGGGTATTGGCCAGATTTGCCTTCGCCCTTCGTCCAAAACTGGGTGAGAGGAGTTGCATGTGACGTTACGCGCGTCTTACATCATGTGTATTGTTTACTTTCTTGTTGCGTTACGTCATGTTTTGTTCGTGCGTCATGTTTTGCTGCGTACGTCATCAATTTAGCGAGAGCGCTATTAATGGAACTCGATTGGTTGCCGTTAGTACACCGTGAAGAAAACGCATTAGTAAAGGACAGTGAACACAGAGAGGAAATACCAGGAAACAGTCAAGACACAGAGGATATATTTGGAGACAGTGAAGGCATGGCAGAAGGTGGCGGTGAAGAGTTTGAAGACAGTGAAGACACAGATGAGATACCAGGAGACAGTGAAGATACCTGTGGTAAATTGCACACTTGGTGATAACATGCATGGATGGCAAGTCAATCAACTATGGCAGTCATGTTTTCAGCAGGTTAAATGATATACAACGCTAGCACTTGTGATCAATGGCAAACACGAAACAGAGTACATTTATGCAGATTACACATGGTACATAAATTAGTTTTTTGTGCTCCGTGGATGGGCTGACAGTTTTTACGATGCCATTTGCATTTTTTTATTATTCCAGACTTTTTAAGGAATTGACATGTCATATTTCTTGTGGAACCATTCATAGCATTGAATCATCACTCCAGCATCTGGCATTCGGCAATAATACCTCACGATTATGCTCTTTTTTGCTACAACATGACTGCTTGATCTATCCGAACTGGGAAATGCTGTTATTCTTCTACTTTCTAAACATTTTGACAGATGTTGACGCATCAGTACTGTGTCATATTTCCTAAAACACACATCTTCATCATGGCATAAATTAATGGCATACGCAATGGCATACAGGCCACAGTCTGAATGATTAGTCTGTTTATGAACATCCATGAAATGGAGATGCACTGCATTGTTAGGAGTATAAAGAATGGAACAATTTTGTTCAATGCCAATATCAGTATACAAGTGTTAGAGAGACTATCATAGATGTGCACATGGCCTGATGGCAATCCAAGGGTTGAAATTGTGAACCAATGATCCTCTCCTTGTGCAGATTTTGAATAAAACCTTTTCTCATTATTTCAAATGTTAAATGATATCCCAATGTTGTTGCTTGAAATCCAGGCATACTGTATTGGCTATGGAGAAGGTATTGCACAGCATTAATTATAGCATCATCCAGCCACTTCTTGTCACTCTCAAGAATGCATCTGTGTCCATCATACAGTGTAACATTTCCCACCTCCAACCATTGGTGACGTAGATTTGATAAATCTTGTGTTCTAACCTTTCTTTTTTTTAAATCTGTTTCACCATATCACAAGCAACCTTTCTGCTTTTCTTTATCTGTTTCACCTCTTTATCACAAGCAACCTTTCTGCTTTTCTTTGTCTGTTTCACTGTGACCTCTTCATTGCAAGCAATCTTTCTGCTTTTCTTTATCTGTTTCACCTCTTCATCACAAGCAACCTTTCTGCTTTTCTTTATCTGTTTCACCTCTTCATCACAAGCAACCTTTCTGCTTTTCTTTATCTGTTTCACCTCTTCATCGCAAGCAACCTTTCTGCTTTTCTTTATCTCTTTCACCTCTTCATCGCAAGCAACCTTTCTGCTTTTCTTTATCTCTTTCACCTCTTCATCACAAGCAACCTTTCTACTTTTCTTTATCTCTTTCACCTCTTCATCGCATGCAATCATGCTCTTTGTAGCTTCAATCACTGAACAATTTTTAGGTTGGGAGATGCCAATAATTAGTGATGCAGAGGGACAGACACTCAACTCTGGCTTACTGGTTAAGTGGAGACTGTCAAGGGTTACACCATCTTCATTACACATCTTCAAAATCTACTGACAGAATGTATCAATGTTTGCTGAAAACATTAGTAAGTATGTTTTGTCATATTTACAAATTGTCTTAATACTAATGCCATTGGATTTGAACCAATACTCCAGAAGTTCAATAGCTTTCACTTAAAGCATCAATGGCATGTTTTCTAAAGTGGTCAAATTCCTTCAGAAAGTTTGTCATTCATTATTATAAATTGCCTTTCCCAAAAATCTCTCAATGGTGCTTCTCCTTTATATGCACGATGAGTCAGCCAGTGTTCCACAATTAGATCCTTGTTAAGGGCATATACACCAGCTTCTACATTTAATCCTGTTATCTAAAAAAAAAAGTAAGTTTGTTATACTTCCAGTATTTAAGTATAAGGTTGAACAACTTACATCAAAGTATTCATCTTCTGCTGCTTTAAATGCAAGTTCATCTGCACCTGTTCGCCATAATTGAAAGAAAACAACTGCTCATTAAGTATTCCATGAGTAGACATTTCATTCCCATTACAGATTTTTTCATTGTGAGAATCAGTCACATTTGGTCTCTCTTTGCTTGCACTTTCTTCATTGTGAGAATTGGTCCCATCCAGTTCAATTTTGCTTTCAATGTCCTCATCACTAGCAGCTGCATGACCTTGCCTTTCTTCATATATTTTAAGCTGGATTGAGTTATATTTCTTTTTTAAAACCTTTCCATTGCATTCTTTAATGAATATAACCCGTTACCACACACTTCAGCAATAGTAAAAGAGTCTGTTGTCCCTCCTTTTCGAGACAGTTTTCTCATGTTTCTTAAGAGTACTAGGTTTCCTTGTTGAAATTCTCCTCGTAAATGCTTGCGGTCGTAGTAAACCTTTTGTTTAGTTTGGGCATTCTGAATGTTAGATGCAACTTTCATAAAAGCCTCAGTGTGTGTCATATCTAGCTGCGTAGCATACTTCTGAGCTTCACTTTCAGTGTCAGTGATTGTAACTAATATATGATCGTTATCAGTCTGCAGCTGGATGGGTAATACTGCTTCTCTACCATACATCAGAAAAAATGGTGTGTATTTAGTAGTAGCATGAACACTTGTACGATATGAGAAAAGAACAGATTCCAAGTTTTCATCCCAGTCATTTTGATCAGCGTTAATATATTTAACAAGTGACTTTGTCACAGTTTGATTCAGCCTTTCGTCTAGTCCATTGGTTTGAGGGTGGTATGCACTTGCAATGCGATGCTCAGTTCCCGTCAGTAAGAAAAGCTTCTCATTTAGTGAATTCACAAACTCACAACCCTGATCTGAAATACATATTCTGAAGCAGCTGAACCTAGTAATCAGGGAATAAATAAACTTTGCTATCCCTTCAGCACATTTGGATGGAAGAGCTTGTGCTTCAGGCCATTTTGAAAAATAGTCTGTGCATGTTACTAGAAACCTTACAGAAGATCACATAATGGCAATGTGAGGAAAAAGAACCATTATTGATGAGAAAAGCAAAAAAAAATTCATATCAGGTGTTCTAGTTTCTGAATTGTGTAATTTTATAAAATGTTGGTATCAGTAATAATAATAATAATCATTTCATTTTAATAATAATACACTACAATATATTCAATACACTGATACATAAATAACACACAAACGCAAAATTCATGTGGATACCATCCTACTAAGGATGGCCGAAGAAATTGATCTTATGAAGCAAGTGTCAGCCTGCCGTAAAGATCATTTATAACGACCGACTTTGGCTTGGAGCAGGCGATTGCCAGCCTAGATGCCAACTGAGCAAAACTTATGACAGCCTCTTGACCCCATGCACCGTATGTCTTAACAACCAATGGGATGCAAACCCATCCTAATTCCCCACATTTGGCATCATTGCTGTCGTGCTTTCTGATCTTAGATGCATGAGCAGCCGCTCCCGAAGACACTCCCGCTTCCGAAAGGATAAGTGAATTAAGTGGAGAGGTCACGTATCAGTACTGTTATAATCATCAAAGTAAGCATAATACTTATATGTTGTTTATAGCAATATTCAAATGCACTTTCTTAATGTCAAATTTGTGCATTTTTTCATGTGATAAAAAAGATTAGATTACAAGCATTGCTACAAATCCACTTCAGTTGTAAATGACATGATTGATTAGCCCCACCCAAAAGTACCAGTTATTATTATACGTGTCAGTGTCAACGAGGTCAATCCCAACTTGATATCAAACTTCAGACCTCACTGGAATGGGATGTAGCTCTGCCGAGGCCTTGCGTAACTTCCTATTTGTTCGCTGACATGTATCACACGTTCTTACATGTTCATTAATGTCGTTCGTCATGTCATGCCAGTAGAAACGAGAGCATGCCTTCTGCTGCCATAATGACCTCCGCCTGATCATGGAATATAATATGTGCCAAAGTGTTTACTGGTGTTTACATACAGGGTGAGCGATGACCTAGTTTATCGTCGTGGCAAGCCTCGATCCATCACTCTTTTTTGGTCTTCTTCATCAAATACCCAACGTCTGCCGTCTTCTTCTGTGGTATATAACTGACCGTCCTTGACTACGAAATCTCCCGCTTTCCTCCGTATCGTCCTCTTCCAGTCTTTTTCAGCCTTCGCTCTGAACGACCTTTCCACAATATACTTCATCACGTCTTGATAAAGCCGGGTCTTCTTTTCGCTCATTTCAAAAATCATAGCACGTGCACGGTGCATCTATAACACTTGCGTCATTCTTCGATTAAGATCTTTTGTACGAATGTACCCCATCGATGTAGTATTTGCAAAGCTCCAGTCCGCTAGTACCTATGGCCAAAGGTTCATCGACGGCTGAAGGATTTTGAGTGAGTGTTAAAAGCAAATAATAACTTTACTTGGCTTAACTACCTCGAGTCGACGAGGGGCAATGGGGGGAACTACCTATCCTAAAGGGGGACCTCGTATCCTAGGACCATGAGTCCGCCCGGACGCGTAATCCTGGGGGACGCGTACCGTGTTCGTTAGTTGTAATGACTATAAATATTCATGACACAGAGAGCTACACAACAGCACCTCGATCAGTGTAGATCTATTCACACACAATGCTAAACAAGTTCCGAAACAGGGATTGTTGAAGCAAATCTTATAATGTATCTTTATGGACAAAATGAAGCCCAAATGTTGAGAGTGAGGGTTCCACCTATTGTCCATACTGTTGTATTGACACTGCGCAGTTCTTTTCCGCTGAAGAATACGTCGAGCAGCAAACAAAACAAGCTTTCCGTGGCATTGTGCTATGTTTTCTGATTCTTTTCATGCTATATACATGTCTGGAAAAAAAGAAATAAAAGGAAAGCACGTTATTAAAAACAATCATTCTTACCTCTTATATCAATAGAAAAATTCCTTGGACCCTGTCCTTAACTCCGCTGAGTTTGGAATCGATTTTCAGGTAAGATAGCCAGAAGTCCAAAGGTATGCTGTGCCTTATTACACACACATACACACACACGCACACACACACGCACACGCACACGCACGCGCACGCACGCACGCACGCACGCATGCACGCACGCACGCACGCACGCACTCACGCGCGCGCGCACGCACGCACAGGGCAAAGTGACGTATAGCCACATAATCGCGTTCATTGTTCTTTTGTATGTAGGGGAAGTTTAAAATAGTGATTTGCCACGGATTTATATATATATTTGGGACAGATTCCGCCCCACGGTTAAAATGTTATAAAAATGCATCGCGTTTGAATCATTATAACTTCCCAACGGATAACGCTATCGACTTCCTATTTTCAACACTTCGTAGTGAAATGGTGTAGTATGAAGTGTTGAAAATTTCGATAGCGTTATCCGTTGGGAAGTTATAGCAATTCAAACGCGATGCATTTTTATAATATTTTAACCGTGGGGCAATTTTCGCGGAAACTGTCTCCTTGGATATGCTGTGACGTCACTGCTGCTGGCAGTGATAGGCGTTTAATGAATCGTCCGTCATCCCATGATGCACAATATCTATTTAATAATAAAGCGCAAATTGCACTCAAGTGGGAGAAGTCACATTCTGAAGGCATGGGATGAATTCCATATTATTATAGAATTCAGTTGCTGAACTGTAGCTGACCTTTGAGGACAAGCAAAAAAGCAGAGAAATGTATGGCTGATCTTTTAAACTTGTGAGTGTTTTAATACTACCCAGATGACCCGTACTAAAGGACCAGAGGAAATCAGCAATCCACACATGAATATTATAATTCTAATTATGTACATAAAAGCAGCACAAGTCAATGCATGAACACACAAAAAAACGCGTTGATATAATATTTTGTCGAATATGTTGGGAAGTGTCTTGACCTTTCTCTCTGAAGTGAACGCTGCACTTACCACTGAGCAACAACTCACTTCAGAACTGTGAAAAAGCAATCTGGAAACTATTTTGAGATCGTAGAAAAGCGCGGACGTCTTTTCTGCCCCTGGGGGGGTGGAGGGTTAAGATTGATAGACACATAACGGTATATCCCCCGGTGTGTATGTGTGTGTGTGTGTGTGTGTGTGTGTGTGTGCGCGCTCGCACGCGCGTGTGTGTGTTTGTGATCACTGTGATGTGTGTGTGAGTGTGTGTGTGCATGTGCATGCGTGTGTGTGATCACTGTGATATGTGTGTGTGTGTGTGTGTGTATGTGTGTGTGTAGATGTACACTGTATGCAATCATGTCAGTTTAGATTTTGACTATACGTAAAATCATTCTAGGTGATTGCAACCATTACATCGTGCATCGTGTCGTCCCCTCCATCGTGCCTGCATGGACGCAAAGGTGGCCCTGCATGTGGCTATCAATTTTGAAACGAATCTCTATTCGTTATCAACGTCACTTTCACCGCACTGTATTAAGAATCTCTACAGCTGCAGTTAAACGTACTATATTGCCTAATGAATGTTGCGAGCCTTGCTGCTGTTTCCTTTCTCCTCTTGTTTTTCAACTCTGACCGTGTGTGCACATTGAATTGTCCAATCATAATGTAAAACTTGAAGGCAATTTTCTGTGCATCAGTATAATTATGCGGCACGAATGAGTCTTCAAGGATATGGATTATTAATATAAGGAAACAATATATCAAGAGCACAATCGAACCAATTACCTCCGCGCCCCCACCCCCAAGCCTCTTGCACATGCAACATATGAATTTTGACACACCATAACTGTTCAAAGTAATGGGGCATTATTTCCACTGATGAATGGGTCCAGAGTAATAATGGATGATGTGTGCATGTCAGTGTGTGCATGTTTTGTGTGTGTCATGTTTAGTGTTCTATGCTGGACAGTACGCTATATGTAGTGTGTATTTAGCAACGAATAATGTATTATGTAATCAGATCAGATTTAAAACTGTTATTAGCAATGTGCTGTATTACAAAGCCTTCATTTATTTTGTAACTAAGCATATATAACACAGTAAAGTGTATACCTGGCTGATGTGTCAGATCACTGCAGCTTTAAATACCATTGACAAAACCGTTCAGCTTAACTCAGACAATGTACGGTCAGCTATTGATATGGTTTTGAGCTTATCGATAAGTATACGCCTCTTATTGAACAAGTTGTTTCTTAGTTTTCCACCACCATTGCTTTCAAATTCTATGTACACCAACTTTCTCATGGAGAATGTTTGTAGCTACTTGTTCACTAAGAGGTGTAATTTACCCGTAAGCTCAAAACCTTATCGTACTTGAACCTAAAACAAAGATTGCATTCTTCACAGTAACTGATTACTGTAGGGAAATGACAATATTATCGTAATAACTTAACTATTCACGTGTGTTGTGCTTGTATTGGAATCATTCATTCATTTGTCTGCTTGTGTAGATGGTTTCCTTACAATTACCATAACGCGCGTTGTTATTGGCTATGATACTTACTCCTGAGTCTTAAAGATTGCTACAGAATTTCATGCACATTCAGCTGCCGGCAGCACTCTGGCTTGATCATAGCGGCATTAACAACACATTGCATTGATCATCAGTTTGCTCCTATTTTATCATGCATGTCACTTCAAGGAAGTAGCTTTATTACAATGAGAAAATTTCGTTTCTACGTGTGCACATTTTCTGTGCTAAACCAAGCACAGACTTTTTCATTCTGTTATGAGGGTAGACTGGCAAAATTCAGCATGACAAATCTATTACACAAGCTAGATAGCTAATTTCCCAGATGTAGTATATGTATTCACATACATTCATATATACTGTATATCCTGTAAGCTCAGTTTAAACATAGTTTATGGTTAGTAACATTGAATACACTGTTCATATGCGTTTGGACATTTTGGTGTCTTGAATAATTGTTTTTGTGTACAGTATGTTGTAAGGACATATGCTATCATCCTTTAGCTCTATTCAGTTAATACAATTAGGTGGCCCAACTAGTACGTTTATACTCTTGCTACTAACTTCTTAGTCATGCAATGATGATATGCCATATTACATGCACCATGTTGTGTAATAATGGAACAACATTATTCATGCACATCAAAATCAAACCTTTATACTTACACAGGTATGGAAGAGAATCAATCAGTGTGTGACACAATAGAGCAACAGATGCAGATGATCAATATTGTCTTCACAAGTTCGTCATTTGTCACCTTTATTTTTGGATTAGCCTCAGTTCTTATCAACTGGTGTTGCTATTTTCGTTACAAAAACAAGTATGAAGTTGACCCAACAGAAAGAATATTCTTTATTGGCTTGGTTGCAATCACTGCGTTTGAGTTCATGGAGTCTTTCCAGTGGCTTCTGCTTTTAAAAAATTCTGTACCTTGCACTGTATTAGGAGCAGTCAGGGAATATGCCTTGATCAGTTTTCTGGTCACTCTGATCTGCCTCGGTATCCATCTATGCATCATAATGACTCACCCTAAGTGCCTTAAGGTCATCAAGGAAGAAAAACAAAGACGATACACACTTCTTCAAAGGTCTTATATCTTTGCTACATTTATGATACCTGTTTTGTTTGTACCTTGGCCTTTCATTGAAATGGGATATGGAAAAGATGAATATTTGTGTTGGTTAGCATCCAATCAACCTTGCAATTCTTCTGACAGTTCTGTGACATACTTGATAGTTCACCTGTTGATGTGGCATATTTGGGCTATTCTTGCGTGGATGTTTGCAGTGGCTGTCGTTGTTCTTGCCATTTATCGCTACTGCACTCACAAGTCAGCCTCCAATGTTACCACGTCAATACACAGCCACAATGTCTGTGCTATAATACCTATGCTGCTTACCTTCATTATAATTTTTATAGCTAATGGCTTTCTATTTATATGGGAACTGATTATAAGAAAACTTTCCTACCCAGCTTCTCTTCAGGCAGCTGTCCTCACACCTCTTATGCTGATGGTCTATGCCTTAATTATAGACATTCGCCAAGTGAGAATCACAATGTTCAAGAGCCAAAGAATTGTCGCAAATGCATTTACATCTTCAGCCACCCGTGGCAAGTCATATGGAACATCATCACAGACACATTTCATCCTCCCTGGTGACGAATGGGACTAGACAAAGTATGAAACAATTTACTTCACTGTACTAAAATGAAATAGGTCAATTATGAATTGAAATTGCTGTAATAGCATGCATAGGTTGTATTGCTACATCTCACCCACCCATCATACATTGCATGTCTATGCTGAAGTACCAAAATGATTCGTAGTGCTTGCAAATTTACAGTACACTGCATGACTTGCAATACCAATAGTTAAAGCTGAATTTTTCTTTGGACACATGTCTCTTATCATTTATTCATGAATTTTACGTTGATGCGTGTGCAGAGCAGTACTGGTATCATATTTCTTATCACACATTGTGCATGCAAAGGACAAGTCAGCTCAGATTTCTGCCTTCTTTTTCTTTTCCCTGGTTCAGTAGCACCATCCACATGGTGATTTTCACTAGCTAAAGTCTGAGAGATATCTTGATTACTTGGTTGTGCTTTCTCTGATTGTCCTGGCTGACCCTCCTTAGTAGGTAACACTGCTGCTTGTGCATGATACTTCTTTTTAGGGGTGAGGAGGAAGGGAGGATGGGAGGGAGGATGAGGAGGGGGAGGAGGGGGATGCAATGGGAAGGAAGGTTGAAGGAGGAGGAAGGAGAGAGAGGGTGGAGGTGAAGGGGGAGGGTGAATGCAATGGGATGGTAGGTAAGAGGAGGAGATGGAGGAAGAGGAGAGGGAGGAGGAAGAGGGAGAGGAGAAGAGAAGGAGGAGGAGGAAGAGGAGGAGGAGGTAGGGGGAGTAGGAGGAGGTATAGAAAACCTGGTTTTGGTTGACTTGTAGGTGAGCACAAACGTCTTGTGCAGCGATAGTGTGCCAACTGCAGGGCCATCTAGCAGAGGGGTGGAAGGGGGGGAGAGGGAGTGAATGTACCACGTGCTAACATACATGCACCAGATATGTGAGAATGTATATCAATCGATGCACCTTCCACACATATAATCCATGTACCACATACATGAGTGTAAATGCACAAACAGTTCAGCTTAAGATTAATGGCACATATTTCTAGACACACTGACAACAGCTTATCAAGTCATAATGGACACACTACAAACGCCACCACACGCTCCTACTCACCACTATGTCAATGTCATAGAACTCCATGTTCATCATTGGGGGCAACATGACCAAGTGGTGGGGAATGCCATAGATATGAACATCAAGCACCAGTGTCTCCTCCCATCTGGGTGTGACAGGTGCTCTTGCATTCCAGCAATAGGATGCAATAAGAAACTGGGAGTGGTGGATGGACAGGAGGACACACTCACACACCCTCATACACCCTCCGACACCATACAGACATCCACATACATGTAAACTAAGGTACACCTGTGCAATCCATCTTTGTATGTACCACTGATACACACACATCAAAGAAGTTGTCTCCAGATGCTCAGGGGCGGATCTAGGATTTTGGAAAAGGGGGGGTCTGATAAATATATTCACAACTGGGGGAGGGTACGGGAGGGGGCGTGCCCCCTCCCGTGACAGCAAGAGGGTCTGGGGGAGCGCTGATAGCTCCCCCAGTGGGGTCTGGGGCGAAGCCCCAGCCGCTTTTTTGCTTTTGCGTTTATTTAGCATGAAATTCACAGTGATATCCAATACATTTCCATCACGCGATATCCGGATTACTAGAGCCTGCATGGATAGCGACGATAAAACTCTTCATTCTTCACAATGCTATGGTTCCTACTGGCTCAGCAATTAAATTCGTGACGCAAAGCTTTTGTGAATTTGTGACGGTAACCGAAGCGTGCACGTGGCCATGCACCAGCTACAGGTCGGTCTATTAACGACTCATGTATATTTTACTATAGTATTAGTATTTTTAGCTGTATAGCTATCTATTTTCTGAGGAAGAGAATTTGAATCCCATTCACGTCTTTTGATCGCTTACCTCAATTCCTGCTCACACGCACCATTCGATCGATCGCGCGATTAAATATTTCGTTAATACAGGATTTAATTAGATCGATATAGACCCCGCTTGGCTAGAACGATGGGCAATGTTGCAAATCCAAGGACGGGAACATGCAGAACGCTGCACAGATTACAGTACGTATTACGTCATTCTTCATATAGGAAAGGGGGGGTCCGGACCCCCTGGACCCCCCCCCCCCCCCCCCCCCCCCCCCCCCCCCCCCCCTAAATCCGCCCCTGATGCTGTGGTACACACAGAGTCATTTCCAGGTTTTAGAAGCTGGTATGGATACGTTGGCATGGTCCCAGCCTATTTTCTTAACATCCAGTCTGCTAGCATGAGTAGTAGAAGGAATGGCTGGTAAGGAGTGTGTTTCTGTGTGTGTGTGTTATGTGTGTGTGTGTTATGTGTGTGTGTTATGTGTGTGTGTGTTATGTGTGTGTGTTATGTGGGTGTGTGTGTATGTGTGCGTATGTGTGTGTGAAAAGCGTTACCATGAGTGCAGAGAAGGGTGGCCATGAGTGCAGAGAAGGGTGACCATGAGTGCAGATAAGGATAACCATGAGTGCAGAGAAGGGTGGCCATGAGTGCAGAGAAGGGTGACCATGAGTGCAGAGAAGGATGACCATGAGTGCAGAGAAGGGTGACCATGAGTGCAGAGAAGGGTGGCCATGAGTGCAGATAAGGGGTGGTCAGAGAAGGGTGACCATTGTATGTCTGTGTGTGCGTGTGTGTGCGTGTGTGTGTGTTTGTGTGAAACAATCGTAGATAAAGTAATTGCTAGCAAGGAAGCATCCAAGGTTTGACTGATGCATACGTCGAACAGATATGAGATGCCCTCCTATTTGCTTCCCCTTGCCATTACGAGTTTGCAGACAAGTGGGGGTGCATGGCACAGGATCAACATCCCAAATAACCAACCTTTCACTGTGTCCAATGGTGATGCTGAACATGATAATGGTGCAGCATTAGGTGAAGGTTGTGACCATGTGGCTCTAGTATACCAAGAGGAAGTTGTGTCCACCTACTACAGTGAGAGATGAAGTCTCCTTCAATCATCACCTAGGATTAGATTGCAAATAGCAATGCACAAGGTAGAACATAACAAAAGATGGATTAAAGTAGGATATGGAGCACGTAGAAAAGAAAATCAATGGGCAGCAAATAGGAGGTGAATTAATGTACGTAGCAAATAAATACAGCATGGATACATATAGGCTTATGGTAAGAGCAAATTAATATTTGGGTAGAAAGAAAATGAATGGATATGCCATACAGAGTCTGGGTACCAGATAACTGAAGTCATCCGGTCCCCAGACTAGTGTAGAGGATGAAGAAGGTGGTCCCATGATTAGAAGGCATGGTACATGCATGCTTACATGTACTGAGCAGATATAGAAAAACGGTGCACAATGTAAACTACCATGACCCAAGCGATACATATGAACGTCGAGCGATACTGTTTTATGTTGAAACATACCGTACGAAACACAATCGTCTGATCTACTATACCACGTAGCACTGGTAGCAGCTGCTAGGCCCGTGCGCAGTGGGTTCGATCAACACCCCCCCCCCTCCCCCCCCCCGGCCCGGTTCCTCCCGATCGAAAATGGCGACACGTAAAAGACTCAGTGGTAGCAATCAGAAGCAAGGCGATATCACCATGCAAATACTTTCGACATTGTAGCGATCATATTGATAATATGCCATCTCATTCGGCTGATGGTACAGAGAGCATAGCCACTGACCTACAGTCTCTCTCGCACTGACTCTCAATCTGATCGCATGTCTGTGTGCATGCATTGACGTGGAGAGGACTGACCTTGTGTCTGAAGTGGAGAGGACCGATCTTGTGCATGTGCACTGAAGTAGAGAGGGCTGATCTTGTCTGCACTGAAGTAGAGAGGGCTGATCTTGTGTGACTGATGTGGAGAATACTTTTAACGATACTCAAAGCTTCCCTGCACTTCGCCGTATTTTGTCATCGACGCCCCTGGCGGTTAATCGAACCTCCATTTCCAAAATCCTACGCACGGGCCTGGCAGCAGCTAGTTGAGCGATAGTTCAAAGCGGGCCCGCCGGGTTCATACGGGAAAAGGCGTGTCCATTACATAATCGCATCGGTAGAGTGGGTTGCTAACGTGAGTGGCGAGAAATGAAGAGCTACTTTGAAAATCTATATCTCCGTAACGAATAAGAAAAAACGTAACGATCTGCAGAAATCAATAGCTATAGGACTCTTCTATGTACACTCCGAATTTGACGCATTATCTTCACTCGTATCTGGAGAAATGTGGAATTCTAACCCATTGGGTTAGAGACCTTTGCAACCATGGCATGGTAAACATGTAGAGCACCAAAATAGGATGCACAGAGAGAAGTGTGAACAAGTGTACGAAATTTGAAAGTACACATTACCCCGTTGTGAAGATATGCTACGTTGAGTAACGTACAATTTTTATAGTGATAAAGTTTAAACTCCAGAAGGGTGATTTTGCTGGACACCGTCCCATATATTGTATATCCTGTAAGCTCAGTTTCACATTAAACGATTTATACTACCACATAGTTTTTGGTATATTCTTTGGTAACATTGAATACACTGTTCATATGCGTTTGGACATTTTGGTGTCTTGAATAATTGTTTTTGTGTACAGCATGCTGTAAGGACATATGCTATCATCCTTTAGCTCTATTCAGTTAATACAATTAGGTGGCCCAACTAGTACGTTTATACTCTTGCTACTAACTTCTTAGTCATGCAATGATGATATGCCATATTACATGCACCATGTTGTGTAATAATGGAACAACATTATTCATGCACATCAAAATCAAACCTTTATACTTACACAGGTATGGAAGAGAATCAATCAGTGTGTGACATGACAGAGCAACAGATGCAGATGATCAATATTGTCTTCGCAAGTTCTTCATTTGTCACCTTTATATTTGGATTAGCCTCAGTTCTTATCAACTGGTGTTGCTATTTCGTTACAAAAACAAGTATGAAGTTGACCCAACAGAAAGAATATTCTTTATTGCCTTGGTTGTAATCACTGCGTTTGAGTTCATGGAGTCTTTCCAGTGGTTTCTGCTTTTAAAAATTTCTGTACCTTGCACTGTATTAGGAGCAGTCAGGGAATATGCCTTGATCAGTCTTCTGGTCACTCTGATCTGCCTCGGTATCCATCTGTGCATCATAATGATTCACCCTAAGTGTCTTAAGGTCATCAAGGAAGAAAAACAAAAAACATAACACTTCTTCAAAGGTCTTATATCTTTGCTACATTTACGATACCTGTTTTGTTTGTACCTTGACCTTTCATCAAAATGGGATATGGAAAAGATGAATATTTGTGTTGGTTAGCATCCAATCACCCTTGCAATGCTTCTGACAGTTCTGTGACATTGATAGTTCACCTGTTGATGTGGCATATTTGGGCTATTCTTACGTGGATGTTTGCAGTGGCTGTTGTTGTTCTTGCCATTTGTCGTTACTGCACTCACAAGTCAGCCTCCAATGTCACCACATCAATACACAGCCACAATGTCTGTGCTATAATACCTATGCTGCTTACCTTCATTAAAATCTTTATAGCTAATGGCTTTCTGTTTATATGGGAACTGATTATAGGAAAGTTTTCATACCAAACTTCTCTTCAGGCAGCTGTCCTCACACCTTTTATGCTGATGGTCTATGCCTTAATTATAAACATTCGCCAAGTGAGAATCACAATGTTGAAGAGCCAAAAAATTATCACAAATGCATTTACATCTTCAGCCACCCGTGGCAAGTCATATGGAACATCATCACAGACACATTTCATCCTCCCTGGTGACAAATGGGACTAGACAAAGAATGAAACAATTTACTTCACTGTACTAAAATGAAATAAGTCAATTATGAATTGAAATTGCTGTAATAGCATGCATTAGTACTGTGTGAGAACATGTTATACCTTTTTGCAAACCATGCCCTCACAAAACATTATTGTTAACTTGCTGATGAAGGGGAATAATAATTTATGTGGCTTTCTGGCTGAATGGTATGCATTTAGCATTTTTACATGCATGCTTTGTGGTACACTATTACCTACAATGAAATGATACAAGAAAGACATAAAAATCAACACTCCCAAAATCTCGTATAGCATTATGCTCCATTGAATAGAAGCAATTGAATTGAACGGTGTGACTTTGATTCAACATTGAAGAGCCAAAACAATACAAACCTCATCTTTGAAAATAACAAGCCTGATTGATATATATTGGTACTTTCTTTCGATATCGAAGTCGCTGTAACGGTTATCGGGTAGGTTGCAGTAATTAACGAATGACGCACGAACAAGGTTTATCGTTGGATGTTTTTGTCGCTAAATAACGTTTGCGTTTAGCCTTCCTACATGCAGTGTGAAATAGCTGCGCTTTGGAGCATTTTGATGTAGGCTAAGTGGCATGCTTTGGGGCTTAGCGAGCTCCAATGTGATTTGTAGTTAGCTTTCTCTGTCAAAGAGGTTAAGCAGACGTATTCGGGTAAGGGGCCGAGACTAGGGAGGCGCAAGATTTGCTGCCTTCAATTCGTTAATTTGGTACAATCGTCCTGCGAAGTGAGAATTCTTCAACCCACATAAACGCACTGCTGCCTGGGTGAGGAACTTTACTAATGCAGATCGAGTTCAAGTCATTGAATAACCATCCACAATGTTCTGGGACACTTTGGTAGGTATTGGTTTTCCTTTTCACAGTCCACAGCTTGGACACAGCCACAAAGCGGTTTCTTTTCTGTGCAAAGGGAATTAATTGATAACACATAATATATACTTGTGTGTTCCTGAGTAAATTTGGGTTGTCTTGCGTTTCACGTCTTTGGGGTTAGTACCTAAAAAACTGATTCAGTGCATCTTGGCATATTCTTTGACTCATGCAGGAATGATGAGACCTTAATTACTATCACTTTCAATATCTGTATCATATTATTTCCCATTGTAATGAAAAACAATGCATAACATATACTGTTAACTTATTAAATGGTAGATCACCTTCAGATGACGTTACTGTTTCACTGATGGTGGTGAGCTATTTCACGGCACCGGTATCTATAGAATACTTGAACATATAATTGTGACAGTTCACGCGAAAATGATACCACGGACGTATAAAGTTATATCCGTGGTATCATTTTCGCGTGAACTGTCCCAATTATATGCAAATAAATAAGCCGGCTTTTCCACTGCTAGCTGTAGCTGTTAACTGATAAATGGTGCACGACAATTAAACTTACTTCATGCTATATATCACCTTCAGCTGATGTCACTGTTTCAGCTATTGAATACATAAATGCACAGTGTTGCATATGTGAATAAATATTCCCCTGTAAGACATGACGTCGTTATCTTCCAGTGGTATTTGCATTTGCCGCGCAAGCCTAGTTTTGCTTTTGTAGGCACTGTTACGACTGCAATGCAGTGTAAGTACGAAAAAAGTGATCATCATGATTGGAAAATTATAAAATTGCACTTATTCTCCAGAAGCGACAAGAAAAAAAGTATTACGTCTTCTGCAAGCTGTGACGAGTTCTCTATCAACAGATGTTGAAAATTTCTAACAGGCGCCACCCAGGTCAGAATTGGTACATATTGGTAAAACTCGTCCAAACATGTATACAGTGTAGGTACTTCAACTGTTATCATTACTACACGCAATGGCAATCAAAGTACACTTTCAATGACATAAACTAACCGTACCCAGTGTGACAGGAGCGTGACGAACAAAGAACGGTTGTTTGTACTGTGTCTATAGCACAAAAGCAGGTAGGTCTACGCTCTTGGCAAAAATGTACATAAGTTTGTTTACTGTATCTTCTTTCAACTGTTAGACAGGTTTATGTTCGCTGATCCCACCGTGGCTTGTGTATCGATACCTAAAACACCCCTTTTCCCATTATGCCGCGGATTGCCTAAGGTCACATCCATTGACGTGAATGGGTGTTCGTGACTTGTTTCCTATCCCGTTATACTGTATTATTTATATAAGATTGCTTGGTCATACTGCAGTAAAAATTACAATTCATATGCAGACCAAGTATTGATAAGGTCATTTACAATTCAATTGGAAATAAAACACAAGATGACGGCGGATGTATGGTGATTTTTCTTAATTCAATGACGCAATCGCAAAATATTTCAACACAAAGATGTATAATTATTACGTGTTATGTTCAATGCTAATAGACAAAAGCTGTTGGCAAGCTCAACAAGGACCTACCAGTTATGCAACCCACTGTCATCACATGCCTGTTTGCCTGTTTTCAAAACTATTTCCAAACAAAATTAGTTGGCTGTATTGTCACCTATATGGAATTGCAATTAAAGTCGTATATTTAATGTACATGTCAATAAATTACAAAGGATTAAAGCTCTCACAGCATAGAAACGTCCCAACTCTCGGCCATTTTCATCTGGTTCCACCTTTACATTTCAGGAATCCTTTATTTTCTTGATAGTGGCCAGTTTTTTGAAAAATCATTTTGTTCCAGGCAAAGATTACAAGTTTTCCACACAAATCTTGCCCAAAAAAGGTGGAAAAAAGCAGAAGATGCTCACGTTTCAAAATTCTTGGCTTGACCAGCACAAATGGCTAATATAGCCCATCACAACAAGGAGGGATTTGCAAGTATTGCGTGCTGTTTCCTCCGCAACTTCTCAAATCAAAACAGGTGTTTTGGTATCAATTCCAATGAAGAAGTTCAATAAAGCAACAGGGAAGTCTGGTTATTTAGCTATGCATGAACAACTTGAATATCATAAAGATGCGGTAGTAGGGAGTAGGTCCTTATGCGAAAGTTTGGAACACCCCGAATCAAGCTTACCTTCTAAAATTTCAAATTTGAATAAGGAGTTGTTGACAAAAATTTCAGTATTATAAAATAAAGGCAATAATGTTTTGTGGAAAGCAAAATTTACCTTTACGTGGTCATCGAGATGATAGCACATCTACAACAGTTAATAAAGGAAATTTCTTGGCACCTCATGGCTGAAACTGATACTGTATTAAAGGACCATCTTGAACAAGGAAAACGAAATGCTAAATGCACATCAAAAACAACACAAAATGAGATCATATAAATAATTGCTGATTATATAGGAGAACGTACAACAAAATCATTACAGCTTTCAACCAGTGTTTTTTCAATCATAGCTGATGAAGTTACTGGGAAGTATGATAATAAAGAAATATTATCTATTTGTGTTCGTTTAATGAGGGGGGAGAATATTAGTGAAGTGTTCTTGGATTTTGTGGAGTTAATAACAACAACAGAGGCACACATTGCAGAAGCTATTATGCTAAGCCTGGCCCAACACAAGGTAGACATACTCATGCAGAGGGCAAGCTTACGATGGAGCAGCTGCTATGTCTTCTGAAAGAGTTGGAGTGCATGCAAGAATAAAAGTTGTGTGCCCACTAGCTTTATATACCCATTGCAGAAGCCATGTTCGTAACCTTAGCATAGCCTCTGCTTGCAAGGTTCCTCAAATAAGTTCTATGGTAGATGTTATCAACGAAACATTCAAGTTTTTCAATAATTCTCCCAAGCTACAAATATTTTTTGAACATATTCTGGATGCTTTTGAATCAGATTGCACCAAAAGCAAGCTACTTGGACTTTGTTGAACTCGTTGGGTGGAGCGGCATACATGTTATGAGACACTTTATGAACTGTATGTCTATATTTGCTGCTGCTTAGAAGCTATAATTAATCCTTCTGCATATCCAGATAAAAATTTGGATCAAAATTGGGATTGGGATTCTGATTCACAAGTAAAGGCACAAGGTCTCTTGCATTCCTTGAAGTCAACGCAAAACATTGTGGATTTTTGGTTGCAAAGAATGTTCTAGAGTTAATTAGACCTATTGCTATTAAACTACAGAAGAAAAACCAAGACATTGTCGCAGCATCGAATATGATTGAAGAAACAATAAGTAACATTAAGGATTTAAGAGAGAATATTGAAACGGAGTTTTGTGATTGGTTTTCAGATGTTAAATGAATTGTGAAAGCTGTTGGTAGTGAAATTAGTGTACCACGAATTGCTGGGAAACTGATTTATCGTGCAAATTCCACAACAGATGGTGCTACACCTTAAGGTTATTACGGTGTGAATGTTGCAGTCCCATTTTTAGATCATTTACATCAAGAAATGAGTAGCAGATTTGACCATGAGAACAGAGTAGGTAATGCATTGTTTAATTTAGTTCCAAGTATAATTAGTAATTTACAGCCATTAGCGGAAGGTTTGCCCTTTTGGAAACTTGACATGCCTTCGCCTTCTTCACTTTTATGTGAAATAAAGTTGTGGCAAAGCACTGGACAAAAAGATCTGAAGTTTCTGATATCCCTGAAGATCTGTCTACAAGTTTTGTCAGCTGTGATGCAGACGTGTATCCAAATATCCTAGTACTATTAAAAATAGGGTGTACTCTTCCTGTATCTAGCTGCGAAGCAGAAAGTTCTTTCTCTGGCTACAGAAGAGTAAAAAGTTATATTCGAAGTTCAATGACTACAGAGCGACTTGCCTCTAATGCAACTGCATAATGACATTGAAATTGATGTTGACCTAATTTGCCAACAGTATATTAGTAAATATAACAGAAGAATGTTTAAATCATGTATTTTGTTCGAGTAAGCCATGTTGCATTTCATTCCTACATGTCGTCATATATTGCTGTGTTGAAGAGTTTGTTTCCCAGATTTACATGCAATGCATGACACATGACGCAATAACGCATTTAGCATGGTTTTGAATAGATATATGATGCTGTATGCCCAAACATACATGTATATGGACCTAACGCAATAATATAGAAACGAGCGCCGAAGTTGACGCGTACAAATAAAATGTACGCATAATTCGTCTCAAGTGCGTAAGAAAGAAGTTGTGGTAGAGGACCTAATCTCTTATTTGATAGACCATTTTTCGCGGATATTTTCCTATATATGAAACGAAGTACTTTGTAACCTATAGTTTAAATGCACCAAATCACGATTTATGACCATTTCAGTTGCAAGCATCTAAACTGCGCTAAGCATGGGTTTTTGAAAGCTAATGACGGGCGTTGGCTCCTGGAGCTCCGCCCCAGAACCCGATGGGGGAGGTTACAGCGCTTCCCCATACCCCCTAGCTGCTATTGTTCCCCTCCCCTCATGAAAAATTCATTATGCCGGACCCCCCCCCCCCCCCCCCCCCCTCCTCATTCAATTCTAGTATCCGCCCCTGCTACATAGCGGTCATATACACCTTTTCAAGTTCTGTAAGGCACTGGGTGGGACTGTCGTTCTGGGGCTCAACTCCGATGACTCCATTCGCAGGCTGAAGGGATCCACGCGGCCCCTGAATTGGCTTCAAACCCGTTTGGACGTGTTAGAGGCGATTCATTACATTGACTGGATCGTTGTGTTTGAGGAGGACAGTTTGAGGAGGACACGCCTCTGCGAGTTTTAGAGGAGTTGAGGCCTGATGTATTGGTGAAGGGAGGGGACTATGCTGCGCAGACTATTCTGGGGAAGGAGTTTGCAGGAGAGATACGTATCTACTCTTTTATGGAGGGTGTCTCAAGCACGGCCTTTTCTTGTGCTGAAAGTGACATGGACTGTATCGCACCACTGGCCACTTCACCAATGTCATGTGTATACATGTAAGGACTGGGGATCCAAAGACCTTATAAACACCTCCCTGCATCAAATTAGGGGGCAGCTCATGAACAAAGGTACAATGTGACCTAGTTCCAACCGACAATCTCCATGTCCAGGATGGGTTTTGGGTTGTACTGATGTCATGCTGACTGTAAGCTAAGACAGGGCATTAAACGTGTGCATGAACATAGGGCATGCCAATGGTACTGTTATTGTATTGATAGCAATGTCAGTAAAACACTCTGCATCACTTTCCTAATGTCCCTGAAGCTTTGTGTATTGGCACCAGTCTTATTGCCATGACGGCTTTGTCTAGGTAGCATCCATTATGTAAGGACTCGGGACTCAACGACCTTATAAACACCTCCCTGTATCAAATTAGGGGCAGCTCATTATCCCTTTACACAGCTATATTATTTCAAAGAAAGAACGTGCTTCATTGCGAAGAAGAATGACGGACTGTGTTAGCGTGTTTTAAACGATTCTGCATCAGAGGCGGAGCACTAGAAGCCCGTACGCGTGTTGATATGTAATGAACAACGTACGAATCAACTCACTATGTGTTCTGCTTGCAATTATTCAATTCACTGTGCTGTACTAGTGTCCGAATGTTATCACATTCACGTTGATTATACAGCGTAACGAATACAGTTTGTTTGTTGAAGCCGGAGTGAAAGTACAATTAGACAAACAATGCCTAGTGATTCCAAAGAATATGCAAGCGATCTTCTGTACTACGCCTTTTGTTCATGCAAGCGGTGAGGTATAGTCCACATCCGCGGGCATGCACTCGTTGTCATATACGACTCACGCTTACAGCTTGCTCTAGCATGCAACATCTCCATGCATGCAGCGTTTATCAACTGTTTAAATAAATATCCACACAAAAAAATCGTAATGTTCCGCACGGATGTTCAATACGTAGCCCGTTGATTAACCGGCCAACCGGTTGATAAACTGGTTGGCCGGTTAATCAACCGGACATGCCATAATGCGCATGCTCGTATTAATGTGTGAACTCGTGGAAATGGAGAAAGACTCGATCATGGTGTCGTTTCAAGGATATATTGACTCCTCTTTTCCTGTTGGTGGAAAACGTACCAGAAGCGCGGTGATCAAAAAGGAAGTGGCGCAAAGAATCGTTAACCATCTCAAAGGTACTCCAGATGCTGATGGCGCCTTTCGTCACTTCGTCAAAAAGAGCGGCTTTGCGTTGGTGGACTTGCAATCGGTTGGAATAAGAGACGTCCTGGTTGTCTGTGAAAGAAAAGAATCAGGGTAGAAGCCCTTGCACGATGGGGCGTCCACGTAGGGCACCA